>OX369268.1:5000-498028 GCA_947284805.1 Coleophora flavipennella
TCATCCTCAGGAAGCCAGGTAGGGAGAGCTATACCACTCCTAAATCCTACCGACCAATAGGATTGCTCCCTATCCTGGGCAAAATATATGAAAAGATTCTGGTCACGCGCCTCAAGTTCCACCTATTACCGAGGATGAGTTTTCGCCAGTACGGATTTATGCCACAAAAAAGTACCGAGGACTCCCTCTATGATCTAATGCATAACATACGTAACAGGCTTGATAACAGAAAAATCGTCTTGTTAATATCGCTTGACATAGAGGGAGCCTTCGACAGCGCCTGGTGGCCAGCAATAAGAGTCCGTCTGGCGGAAGAAAAGTGCCCAATAAACCTGAGACGCGTGCTGGACAGTTATCTTAACGACCGCAAAGTAACTGTGAGATATGCTGGGGAGGAGTGTAGTAAAAAGACTTGCAAGGGATGTGTTCAGGGTTCCATTGGCGGACCAATCCTTTGGAACCTCCTCTTGGATCCCCTCCTCAAGAGCTTGGACGAGATGGGAGTTTATTGTCAGGCGTTCGCCGATGACGTCGTCTTGATGTTTGATGGCAAAACAGGCCAAGAAGTTCAGACAAGTGCGAACGTCGCCCTCGAACATGTTTATAGGTGGGGTGTCGTAAACAAGCTCAAATTTGCACCACTAAAAACAAAGGCAATGTACATCACAAGGAAATTAAAATACGACACGCCACTGTTGAGCATGGGCGGGTGCGACGTTGTCCTAACAAATGAAATCAAGCTTCTCGGCGTCACGATTGACAATAAGCTCACATTTAACACCCATATAGCTAACGTATGTCAAAAGGCAATTAGAGTGCATAAACAGCTTGCTAGAGCTGCCAAGGCAAGCTGGGGTCTTCATCCCGAGGTGATACGCATTATTTATGTCGCCACAGTAGAGCCCATAATCCTGTATGCTGCAAGCGTGTGGGCCCCAGCCGTTGAAAAAATTGGGACAGTAAAACAACTAGCAACAGTTCAACGCGGCATAGTGCAAAAAATGTGCAAGGCTTACCGGACGGTCTCCTTGAACTCGGCGCTGTTACTCACAGGTATACTACCCCTTGACCTGCGAGTCCGTGAGGCGGCTTCATTATATGAAGCAAAACGAGGCAAACCTCTAACGGCGCTGGGTGATAGGGAGATCGAGCGGGTGGCCCGTGCCATCAACAACCCGCACCCCGCAGAGAAGCAACTTCTAAAGTTTGACTGCCTGGTAGACGCAGAGGACGTGTTATCCCACAGCAACTTTGATGTGCGCATATTTACGGACGGCAGCAAGATTGAGGGCAGGGTTGGGGCCGCGCTATCCTTGTGGAATGGCGAGACTGAAACCAAGGCCCTCAAGCTTGCTTTACCGGACTACTGCACTGTCTATCAGGCAGAGCTTCTATCGATACACAGGGCAACAACCGAGATACTTAAATGTAAATCAAAAACATTTGGCATTTACAGTGACTCCATGGCGGCCCTCCAAACAATTGTCAACCCTGATTGCCTACACCAACTTGCTGTGCAAACCAGGGAGAACTTGAAGAACATATCTCTCCAGGACAAGATAGTTAACTTGTTCTGGATCAAAGCCCATGCAGGACTGGAAGGCAACGAAAGGGCAGACCAGCTCGCAAAGGAGGCCGCCAAAAAGTCTAAAAAGAAGCCTGACTATGACCTGTGTCCTGTATCGTTCGTCAAGAAAAGCATTCGATCCGCTACACTTGACGAGTGGGACGAGAGATACAGGGCATCAGAGACTGCGTCCATCACGAAACAGTTTTTCCCGAGTGCGATTGCGGCATACAGGATTGTTAGGAAAATTGAAATTACATACATCAGGACTCAGATTTTAACTGGGCACGGTGGGTTCTCCGAGTACTTAAACCGCTTTGGGTGCAAGGAGAGCCCATCCTGCATTTGCGACCCAACCGTGAATGAAACGATACTGCATATTATTTCGGAATGCCCTGTTCACATGTCGGAACGTTTTGACATTGAGCAAAAACTAGGTATCAACCTAAATTCAAATAGTCTGAAGGACATAATGATAAGTAAAAACAGAAGTGAATTTCTAAATTACTGTGAAAAGCTAACAAAGCAGGCTATAAAAAGAAATAAAAGCACCTAAGCAAATATGCTTACGTAGTATATTGTTATATATTAAATGTTAAGCATAGTCATAATGTACAGATATAGTTATAAGGATTGAAAACATTGTAATTATTTTTTGTTAATTTTGTAATTATTAAAAAATTGCTGAAAAACTTATTTACCCCTACATAAAATATGGAAATACATAGTTTTGGGCTCGAAAGATGATGATGATGATAAAGTAACAAACAAACATAAAGATAGAATGTAGACGGGCAATCCCACCCGTAAAAGTTTGAAAGGAAGAATAAAAGAAAGAAAAAGTATGTGGCATGCAAGTGCGAGAAGCATTACTGCGAGAACTTGTATGGAAGAGTCTCTGTTAATATCGTCTCCGATAATGTTGGAGGTTTAAGAAAAAAAAAAAAAAAAAAAAAAAAAAAAAAAAAAAAAAAACCTAACCTAACCTAACCTAACCTAACCTAACCTAACCTAACCTAACCTAACCTAACCTAACCTAACCTAACCTAACCTAACCTAACCTAACCTAACCTAACCTAACCTAACCTAACCTAACCTAACCTAACCTAACCTAACCTAACCTAACCTAACCTAACCTAACCTAACCTAACCTAACCTAACCTAACCTAACCTAACCTAACCTAACCTAACCTAACCTAACCTAACCTAACCTAACCTAACCTAACCTAACCTAACCTAACCTAACCTAACCTAACCTAACCTAACCTAACCTAACCTAACCTAACCTAACCTAACCTAACCTAACCTAACCTAACCTAACCTAACCTAACCTAACCTAACCTAACCTAACCTAACCTAACCTAACCTAACCTAACCTAACCTAACCTAACCTAACCTAACCTAACCTAACCTAACCTAACCTAACCTAACCTAACCTAACCTAACCTAACCTAACCTAACCTAACCTAACCTAACCTAACCTAACCTAACCTAACCTAACCTAACCTAACCTAACCTAACCTAACCTAACCTAACCTAACCTAACCTAACCTAACCTAACCTAACCTAACCTAACCTAACCTAACCTAACCTAACCTAACCTAACCTAACCTAACCTAACCTAACCTAACCTAACCTAACCTAACCTAACCTAACCTAACCTAACCTAACCTAACCTAACCTAACCTAACCTAACCTAACCTAACCTAACCTAACCTAACCTAACCTAACCTAACCTAACCTAACCTAACCTAACCTAACCTAACCTAACCTAACCTAACCTAACCTAACCTAACCTAACCTAACCTAACCTAACCTAACCTAACCTAACCTAACCTAACCTAACCTAACCTAACCTAACCTAACCTAACCTAACCTAACATAACCTAACCTAACCTAACCTAACCTAACCTTTTTTTTTTTTTTTTTTTTTTTTTTTTTTTTTTTTTTTTTTTCGTGGAGGAAACTCATTTACGAGTTCGACCAGTCGCTCGGGGAAGAGCGACTGGGATATGTGGGACTCGCCCGCCTAGATGGCGGGAATACCCACTAAAACCTCCACGGTGTTCCTCCTCGCAACTAAGGCGGGGCCACGGGAACACTTTCGCAATCTTCCGCGACCCCGCCGTTGCCCGTCCGCTTTCGCCCGCTTTCGCAGACCCTCCTCAATCTAACAGGGTTCCCACGTCCCTGTTCTCCTTTTATGGAATGGGGTGTCGGAACACCAAACAGCCCATTCCTGCCGTAGGCCATCGTTCATTGGGGCCACGGGCTCCCCGACCCGTAGGCTCCCGGTGGCTCTTATCGAAGCGGCAGAAGGCGAGCAAATGTTCGCCTTCTCCGTCCCGTCCTTCTGCGCCTGCATGGGGCCGATGTGGCTTCCTCCCTCGCTCGCTCGTCCATTTCCTTCTGCGAAATTACCTGTTCACAGAAGGTGACTGCTGCTTCCCATGACCTCCTGCTGCCGATCATGGCTTTTACCAAGACCGGCAGTGAGAGGTCAGTCCCCACCACTGATGTGAGAGATGCCCGTTCTTGCGCCCAGGCTGGGCACACCTCCAAAGTATGCTGCGACGTGTCCTCACCACTGTTGCAATGTTGACACGTCGCAGTCGGCTCTCTTCCGGCAATGTGGCACAGATATCTCCCGAAACATCCGTGCCCCGAGAGTACCTGCACCAGTCGGAAGGTAAGCGAACCGTGGCGTCTATTCATCCACTTCTTTAGAATTGGACGAACAGCCTCCACGGCTCGCAGGCCGGCTCTTGGCTCCGCGAGACGCTCCTTCCATTTCCTCAGCAATGACCGGCGAGCATCCTTCCTCCATTGTTCAATCTCCTCAGTAGGAGGAGCAGTGCCTTGTCGGCGCTCCTCTGTGTATTGCTCGTAGACCTCCGCTAGGACTTTTGCGTCCAGGTCCCAGGGAGGCGCACCCGCCAACACGCACGCTGCCTCATGTGACACCGTACGATAGCCTCTTATGGCTCTGATTGCCATGACTCTTTGAGGCCTGAATAGCTGAGCCTTATTTTGCGCATTCAGAGCATTCACCCATACAGGTGCCCCATACAGTGCCATTGATCTTACTACACCCATGTATAGGCGTCGACAGACAATGCTTGGCCCTCCCACATTCGGCAGAAGTCTTCCGAGAGCAGATGCGGTCCCGATAAGTTTGGGAGCTAGGCGCTGGAAATGCTCCCGGAAGTTCCACTTGCTGTCGAGTACCAATCCCAAGTATTTCATACTGGGCTTAACCTCAACTTGGACTCCTCCGATCGATAGGGTGGCACCTGCGGGAGGTCCGTTTCGAGCCCCGTGAAAACACACTGCTTCGGTTTTATTTAAGGACACCCGCAGTCCCAGCACCTGAATTCTATTGACCATGCGCTCCACTCCTACAGTGACTAGTGCCACCGCTCGCTCGTAGCTCCTACCCCGCGCCGTAATGAGTGTGTCATCTGCATAGCAGATGACGTCCAGACCACGCGGTAAAGAACCCCATAGAGCCCAGTCGTATCCAATGTTCCACAGAAGCGGCCCTAAGACTGAACCCTGCGGGACACCACACTTCATTGTCCTCCGATGGATGTTGCCATCTCGCCCCAGGTACATTATTTCCCTGTCGTGCAGGTAGACCCCGATTATCCTTCGAATATAGAGAGGCATTCGATGATATCGAAGTGCCTCCTCAATGCAGCTGAAGGGGAGCGTATTGAAGGCGTTGGCTATGTCCAACGACACCGCCATCAACACGTCTCCCCTTGCCACTGTCTCCTCCGAGAGGGTCTTAAGTCGTTTAATCGCATCGATTGTTGACCGGCCCTCCCTAAATCCAAACTGGCAATCAGCCAAATCGGGACCAACACTGCGCAAGTGTCGGACGATGCGAGAGGCCAAGATACGCTCGAAGAGTTTTCCAGCCTCGTCCAGCAATACAATGGGGCGATAGGCAGATGGCGATTCTGCTGGGCGCCCCTCCTTCTTGAGCAGCACCAGCCGTCCTTTTTTCCAGCAGGATGGGAACTGTCTCATCTCCAGGCACTTGTCAAGTAGTGCAGTAAAGTACTCCTCCAGCTCATTAAGGGCTATTGCCAGAGCACGGCCAGGTATGCCATCAGGTCCCGGTGCAGTATTCTTAGCCCGAAGTTTGAGAATAGCAACTCTCATCTCGGTGGGTGACACTGGAGACACCTCCTCAGCGTTGGTCTCGTTTTCTTCTCGGCGTTGTCTCGCCATCGCTGGAGCAGTGTGCTCCGCGGATGCGGGGAACAGGGATGTTACCACGTTTTCCAGCAGTTGAGGTTGCAGAGTCTCAGTAAGCGGAGGCGCCTGCGCACGGAGTTTGTTCCGCGCTGTACGATATGGACGCCCCCATGGATCCCTGTCGAGTCCCTTGAGAATTTCCTCTCTACATCGAGTTTTGGCTCTGCTGATGGACAGCTGCAGAGACTTCTTGGCAGTCAAATAGGACTCGTGCAGCTGATCTTCAGTATCCTGATCTCGAACACTTAGCCTTCGGTATCTGGTGTATTGGCGTCGAGCAGATGCGCAGGATTCACGCAGATCTGCTATTTCTTGCGACCACCAATACACAGACCGCTTAGGAGGCCGTCTTTTGGCGCGAGGCATGGCCGCGTCGCAGATCCGTGTCATGACCCCTTGAGATCGGTGAGCTTCGTCGTTCACCTCCAGAAGCTCAGTAGACTGTAAAGTCCAAGCTTGAACGATAGAAGCCTCCACTAGCAAATCCCTGTCTAATTGCGCCAGCGCCCAGCGCGGAAACCTTGAGACATCACCTGCTTGACCCAAAACCTCTTCTAACTCAGATGAAGGGTAGACCTCAAATCGGATGTAAGGATGATCTGACAAATTCTCCACCTCGTCCACAACACGCCAGTTCCTGACTCGTGATGCAAAGGCAGGGGTGGCAAATGTGAGATCAACTCTAGACCCGCCTAGCCCTCTGACGCAGGTCCAAGCGGAGCCCCTGTTGAGAAGGGTCAGGCCTAGCAACGCCACCCATTCCTCTACTAATTCGCCGCGCGCGTCAGTTTGCGGAGACCCCCACACAACGTTTTTGGCGTTAAAATCCCCGAAAACAACCACCTGGCCCGGTGAGATCCTTCTTACAGCGCCCCCCAAGCGGTCCAGGAATGTCTCAAACTCGCAAAGTGGCTTATTTGGGGAAAAATATACCCCAATCAGAGTAACTTCTCCCCAAACCGCAGCAATGTACCCCGTTCCTCTCTCCCTAACTGACAAAGTCGGAGACTGCGAGCTTGCCGGTACTACCAAGGCTACGGAACCCTCTGTATCCCCCGCCCAGTTAGGTTGGTTCGAGACCCAGTAAGGCTCCGAAGCTACTGCCGCATCGATTGACCACTCCAACATAGATTGTAGGAAGAGATCCTGCGCACCAGTACAGTGGTTGAGGTTCGCCTGGAGGAAACGTATTATGGGAGCCATTGTTATGTTGTTTCCATCGCGTCCTCCTTACGTTTCACTTGCGGCGGCGTCTGGACTGGTGCTGGGCTCTTGCGAGCACCTTTTTTAAAGCCACTTTTAGGAGGCGCACATCTTCTGCCTCCTATCTGGTGATTAGCCGGCCTCTTTGCTTCCTCACATAGTGGGCAATGAGGTTCTTTGTCACACGCTGCAGCCATATGCCCCTGTGCCCCGCACCGAAAACACAGTTTGCTGCGGTCTACCTCCGATTTGCATTGAACCCCAGTGTGCCCAATTTCGAGACACCTATAACACTTCATAGGCCTTGGCTCAAGCAACTCCACATGAGCTGAGCTCCACCCAACGAGCAATCGTCCAGCATTGACCAATTTCTGAGCCGCAGCCACCGGACACCGGGCCAAAGTTGAGCCCAGGCCAAATAGGCCTACTCGGATTTCGGTGACCTTCACATACTCCCGAGAGCAACCCCCTGTTTCTGAGATAGCAGTTGAAACATCTTCACTTGTGACGGAATCATCAAGCCCCGAAAGGCGGAGTTCCGCACATTTTGTGGGCCTAGCTACTCGTACGTTCTCAGGCAGAACCTCCTTGAGCTTTGTAGCAAGAAGATTGGCTTTCTCACTACTCTCCTTACCGGGAACTTCCAGCATCCTGGCTCCGGTGGCCGCCTTTCGGAACTTCAAGCCTGATATTCCGAGACTTTTTAGATCCACCTTTGCCTTTGCCACAGAAAGGACTTTCTCATATGTGAGACCCTCATCAGTCGCCTCCGGTGGTAGGGTGATTACCACTGCATTCGAGCGTGGAGCACGAAGTCTTATCTTTTTCTCCTTATTTTCCTTGGCTTTGGAGGCCTGGGGTGTCTCTTTGCTCTTCGTTTTGCCTCTTCTCACCACCATTGACCATCCTTCGTCCATGTCTGGCACTGATGGAATAGGTGTGAGGCTTTGAGTAGCTTGAGAGGTATCCAAGCCTCCTTGCTTTTGGACTTTTTTCCCCCTACGCACTGCCTTTTTCGAAGTCGGGACTGCCAACGCGTTAACTGGCTCATGCTCACTCATGCCAGACGAGGGCAATTCCACCTGAGCAACCGATAGGCGTGCATCCGCCCTTAATGGAGGACGAAGTCTTCTTTCTGGGAGAAGTCTATCCTCCAGACCTTTTAGTTTAGCATCGATCATGAAACCAATATCGGCCATGATTGATGACTTAAATTCCTCCACGCTACGGTCTGGTTGGGAGGGCGCGGTCGATGTCTTTGTGCTCTCCAAATCTAGCCGAAGTTTGGCCATGTCCTCGCGTAGTGCGTCTACTTCCGTCTGCAACCGGATATTGTCTGCACGTAGTGCAATTGACTCTTCGGTAACAGTTCGTGCGCTCAAGACTGTCACAGCCTCCTGTATCGTTGCAGCCGTTACTTTCAGAGCACGTACAAAGGTGCCCTTGAGATTCCGTGACTTATTTGCAACGTCGTTAATCAGTTTGACGCTGCGCTCTACCTCTTTTTTTATTTGCTCAGCAGGCAAGGACGCGATCGAGTTTGATCCTACCTGAGCGTCCTTTAGCGATTGGCATATTATCTCTTCCGCCATAAGGTCAAGTTCATCTCTCTTTGTTTTGAGGAAATCGGCCTTTGCCTGGGCCAGTCCTACATAGTGGCCAGTAGTTGGCGGGCGGCCCCTGCCACGTTTAGCAGAGCTTTTTACAGCATGTAATGCTTGATTCGCCTTGTCAAGGTTCGATGCCTCTAATGGTCGCTTTTTGCCCCGTGTTATCGAGACAGATCCAGTGGCCGATGAACTTATCACTGTAGAGTCAGTGTCCGACCCTCCTGTAGATTCCTCCATGGACTCCTCGCTTTTTCTTTCTAAATCCTCTAAAGCCTTCTCCGTTGAGTACTTACTGGAGTATGTTTTCCATGAACCTTTTTTAGGTTTTAGGCCTTTGTTGCCCCTTCTACGGTGACTTGGGGTGGAGTTACCTACCCCATTTCCGTTGTCACGTCCTGTTACATTCTGGCCCACCTGGCCATCCTCCCTTTCCGTCAACTTCTCCACATCTATCTCCTCGTCCTTTTTATTAGTCTCCATTTTTGTTCCCACGAGTAGGGTCGAATTACAGACACTCCCCGGGTTACGCCCATCCCGGTCAACTCGAAAGTGGAGTGGGGTATATACTGTGGAGGTCCCCAGGTATCCACAGGTTTTTACGTCTTCGCTGACGGGTTTGATGTCAAGGTTTTCCTTCCGCGGGCCGGCCAATTAAGGCAAGCCCCCCGGTCGCAGCCCCACAACATACCACAAATTAGCCAAATTTGGGTCGTTGAAGTGAGACCGCGGGAACGGGCTGGGGAAGCTGGCTAGAACTCGCCCTTTAAAGGGGTAGTGGCCGTAGCCTGCTCGACAGTAGGTGAGTACACGCCGAGCCCACCCGACATCCATCAGCTGACTTCTCTGCTAAACAGAGAAGCCGCAGAGGAGCCTCCTCATGCTGCTCTTCGTCTGGTCTCTCGCTCCAAGCCTGTCCAGTATGGTAAAACCTATCTGGCATAGCCTTGGAGGTCCTTGGGACGCGCAAACCCCCCCACCACGTCAAGGTGGCAGCACAACGGGGGGGACCTAACCTAACCTTTTTTTTTTTTTTTTTTTTTTTTTTTTTTTTTTTTTTTTTTTTTTTTTTTTTTTTTTTTTTCGTGGAGGAAACTCATTTACGAGTTCGACCAGTCGCTCGGGGAAGAGCGACTGGGATATGTGGGACTCGCCCGCCTAGATGGCGGGAATACCCACTAAAACCTCCACGGTGTTCCTCCTCGCAACTAAGGCGGGGCCACGGGAACACTTTCGCAATCTTCCGCGACCCCGCCGTTGCCCGTCCGCTTTCGCAGACCCTCCTCAATCTAACAGGGTTCCCACGTCCCTGTTCTCCTTTTATGGAATGGGGTGTCGGAACACCAAACTGCCCATTCCTGCCGTAGGCCATCGTTCATTGGGGCCACGGGCTCCCCGACCCGTAGGCTCCCGGTGGCTCTTATCGAAGCGGCAGAAGGCGAGCAAATGTTCGCCTTCTCCGTCCCGTCCTTCTGCGCCTGCATGGGGCCGATGTGGCATCTTCCTCCCTCGCTCGCTCGTCCATTTCCTTCTGCGAAATTACCTGTTCACAGAAGGTGACTGCTGCTTCCCATGACCTCCTGCTGCCGATCATGGCTTTTACCAAGACCGGCAGTGAGAGGTCAGTCCCCACCACTGATGTGAGAGATGCCCGTTCTTGCGCCCAGGCTGGGCACACCTCCAAAGTATGCTGCGACGTGTCCTCACCACTGTTGCAATGTTGACACGTCGCAGTCGGCTCTCTTCCGGCAATGTGGCACAGATATCTCCCGAAACATCCGTGCCCCGAGAGTACCTGCACCAGTCGGAAGGTAAGCGAACCGTGGCGTCTATTCATCCACTTCTTTAGAATTGGACGAACAGCCTCCACGGCTCGCAGGCCGGCTCTTGGCTCCGCGAGACGCTCCTTCCATTTCCTCAGCAATGACCGGCGAGCATCCTTCCTCCATTGTTCAATCTCCTCAGTAGGAGGAGCAGTGCCTTGTCGGCGCTCCTCTGTGTATTGCTCGTAGACCTCCGCTAGGACTTTTGCGTCCAGGTCCCAGGGAGGCGCACCCGCCAACACGCACGCTGCTTCATGTGACACCGTACGATAGCCTCTTATGGCTCTGATTGCCATGACTCTTTGAGGCCTGAATAGCTGAGCCTTATTTTGCGCATTCAGAGCATTCACCCATACAGGTGCCCCATACAGTGCCATTGATCTTACTACACCCATGTATAGGCGTCGACAGACAATGCTTGGCCCTCCCACATTCGGCAGAAGTCTTCCGAGAGCAGATGCGGTCCCGATAAGTTTGGGAGCTAGGCGCTGGAAATGCTCCCGGAAGTTCCACTTGCTGTCGAGTACCAATCCCAAGTATTTCATACTGGGCTTAACCTCAACTTGGACTCCTTCGATCGATAGGGTGGCACCTGCGGGAGGTCCGTTTCGAGCCCCGTGAAAACACACTGCTTCGGTTTTATTTAAGGCCACCCGCAGTCCCAGCACCTGAATTCTATTGACCATGCGCTCCACTCCTACAGTGACTAGTGCCACCGCTCGCTCGTAGCTCCTACCCCGCGCCGTAATGAGTGTGTCATCTGCATAGCAGATGACGTCCAGACCACGCGGTAAAGAACCCCGCAGAGCCCAGTCGTATCCAATGTTCCACAGAAGCGGCCCTAAGACTGAACCCTGCGGGACACCACACTTCATTGTCCTCCGATGGATGTTGCCATCTCGCCCCAGGTACATTATTTCCCTGTCGTGCAGGTAGACCCCGATTATCCTTCGAATATAGAGAGGCATTCGATGATATCGAAGTGCCTCCTCAATGCAGCTGAAGGGGAGCGTATTGAAGGCGTTGGCTATGTCCAACGACACCGCCATCAACACGTCTCCCCTTGCCACTGTCTCCTCCGAGAGGGTCTTAAGTCGTTTAATCGCATCGATTGTCGACCGGCCCTCCCTAAATCCAAACTGGCAATCAGCCAAATCGGGACCAACACTGCGCAGGTGTCGGACGATGCGAGAGGCCAAGATACGCTCGAAGAGTTTTCCAGCCTCGCCCAGCAATACAATGGGGCGATAGGCAGATGGCGATTCTGCTGGGCGCCCCTCCTTCTTGAGCAGCACCAGCCGGCCTTTTTTCCAGCAGGATGGGAACTGTCTCATCTCCAGGCACTTGTCAAGTAGTGCAGTAAAGTACTCCTCCAGCTCGTTAAGGGCTATTGCCAGAGCTCGGCCAGGTATGCCATCAGGTCCCGGTGCAGTATTCTTAGCCCGAAGTTTGAGAATAGCAACTCTCATCTCGGTGGGTGACACTGGAGACACCTCCTCAGCGTTGGTCTCGTTTTCTTCTCGGCGTTGTCTCGCCATCGCTGGAGCAGTGTGCTCCGCGGATGCGGGGAACAGGGATGTTACCACGTTTTCCAGCAGTTGAGGTTGCAGAGTCTCAGTAAGCGGAGGCGCCTGCGCACGGAGTTTGTTCCGCGCTGTACGATATGGACGCCCCCATGGATCCCTGTCGAGTCCCTTGAGAATTTCCTCTCTACATCGAGTTTTGGCTCTGCTGATGGACAGCTGCAGAGACTTCTTGGCAGTCAAATAGGACTCGTGCAGCTGATCTTCAGTATCCTGATCTCGAACACTTAGCCTTCGGTATCTGGTGTATTGGCGTCGAGCAGATGCGCAGGATTCACGCAGATCTGCTATTTCTTGCGACCACCAATACACAGACCGCTTAGGAGGCCGTCTTTTGGCGCGAGGCATGGCCGCGTCGCAGATCCGTGTCATGACCCCTTGAGATCGGTGAGCTTCGTCGTTCACCTCCAGAAGCTCAGTAGACTGTAAAGTCCAAGCTTGAACGATAGAAGCCTCCACTAGCAAATCCCTGTCTAATTGCGCCAGCGCCCAGCGCGGAAACCTTGAGACATCACCTGCTTGACCCAAAACCTCTTCTAACTCAGATGAAGGGTAGACCTCAAATCGGATGTAAGGATGATCTGACAAATTCTCCACCTCGTCCACAACACGCCAGTTCCTGACTCGTGATGCAAAGGCAGGGGTGGCAAATGTGAGATCAACTCTAGACCCGCCTAGCCCTCTGACGCAGGTCCAAGCGGAGCCCCTGTTGAGAAGGGTCAGGCCTAGCAACGCCACCCATTCCTCTACTGATTCGCCGCGCGCGTCAGTTTGCGGAGACCCCCACACAACGTTTTTGGCGTTAAAATCCCCGAAAACAACCACCTGGCCCGGTGAGATCCGTCTTACAGCGCCCCCCAAGCGGTCCAGGAATGTCTCAAACTCGCAAAGTGGCTTATTTGGGGAAAAATATACCCCAATCAGAGTAACTTCTCCCCAAACCGCAGCAATGTACCCCGTTCCTCTCTCCCTAACTGACAAAGTCGGAGACTGCGAGCTTGCCGGTACTACCAAGGCTACGGAACCCTCTGTATCCCCCGCCCAGTTAGGTTGGTTCGAGACCCAGTAAGGCTCCGAAGCTACTGCCGCATCGATTGACCACTCCAACATAGATTGTAGGAAGAGATCCTGCGCACCAGTACAGTGGTTGAGGTTCGCCTGGAGGAAACGTATTATGGGAGCCATTGTTATGTTGTTTCCATCGCGTCCTCCTTACGTTTCACTTGCGGCGGCGTCTGGACTGGTGCCGGGCTCTTGCGAGCACCTTTCTTAAAGCCACTTTTAGGAGGCGCACATCTTCTGCCTCCTATCTGGTGATTAGCCGGCCTCTTTGCTTCCTCACATAGTGGGCAATGAGGTTCTTTGTCACACGCTGCAGCCATATGCCCCTGTGCCCCGCACCGAAAGCACAGTTTGCTGCGGTCTACCTCCGATTTGCATTGAGCCCCAGTGTGCCCAATTTCGAGACACCTATAACACTTCATAGGCCTTGGCTCAAGCAACTCCACATGAGCTGAGCTCCACCCAACGAGCAATCGCCCAGCATTGACCAATTTCTGAGCCGCAGCCACCGGACACCGGGCCAAAGTTGAGCCCAGGCCAAATAGGCCTACTCGGATTTCGGTGACCTTCACATACTCCCGAGAGCAACCCCCTGTTTCTGAGATAGCAGTTGAAACATCTTCACTTGTGACGGAATCATCAAGCCCCGAAAGGCGGAGTTCCGCACATTTTGTGGGCCTAGCTACTCGTACGTTCTCAGGCAGGACCTCCTTGAGCTTTGTAGCAAGAAGATTGGCTTTCTCACTACTCTCCTTACCGGGAACTTCCAGCATCCTGGCTCCGGTGGCCGCCTTTCGGAACTTCAAGCCTGATATTCCGAGACTTTTTAGATCCACCTTTGCCTTTGCCACAGAAAGGATTTTCTCATATGTGAGACCCTCATCAGTCGCCTCCGGTGGTAGGGTGATTACCACTGCATTCGAGCGTGGAGCACGAAGTCTTATCTTTTTTTCCTTATTTTCCTTGGCTTTGGAGGCCTGGGGTGTCTCTTTGCTCTTCGTTTTGCCTCTTCTCACCACCATTGACCATCCTTCGTCCATGTCTGGCACTGATGGAAGAGGTGTGAAGCTTTGAGTAGCTTGAGAGGTATCCAAGCCTCCTTGCTTTTGGACTTTTTTCCCCCTACGCACTGCCTTTTTCGAAGTCGGGACTGCCAACGCGTTAACTGGCTCATGCTCACTCATGCCAGACGAGGGCAATTCCACCTGAGCAACCGATAGGCGTGCATCCGCCCTTAATGGAGGACGAAGTCTTCTTTCTGGGAGAAGTCTATTCTCCAGACCTTTTAGTTTAGCATCGATCATGAAACCAATATCGGCCATGATTGATGACTTAAATTCCTCCACGCTACGGTCTGGTTGGAAGGGCGCGGTCGATGTCTTCGTGCTCTCCAAATCTAGCCGAAGTTTGGCCATGTCCTCGCGTAGTGCGTCTACTTCCGTCTGCAACCGGATATTGTCTGCACGTAGTGCAATTGACTCTTCGGTAACAGTTCGTGCGCTCAAGACTGTCACAGCCTCCTGTATCGTTGCAGCCGTTACTTTCAGAGCACGTACAAAGGTGCCCTTGAGATTCCGTGACTTATTTGCAACGTCATTAATCAGTTTGACGCTGCGCTCTACCTCTTTTTTTATTTGCTCAGCAGGCAAGGACGCGATCGAGTTTGGTCCTACCTGAGCGTCCTTTAGCGATTGGCATATTATCTCTTCCGCCATAAGGTCAAGTTCATCTCTCTTTGTTTTGAGGAAATCGGCCTTTGCCTGGGCCAGTCCTACATAGTGGCCAGTAGTTGGCGGGCGGCCCCTGCCACGTTTAGCAGAGCTTTTTACAGCATGTAATGCTTGATTCGCCTTGTCAAGGTTCGATGCCTCTAATGGTCGCTTTTTGCCCCGTGTTATCGAGACAGATCCAGTGGCCGATGAACTTATCACTGTAGAGTCAGTGTCCGACCCTCCTGTAGATTCCTCCATGGACTCCTCGCTTTTTCTTTCTAAATCCTCTAAAGCCTTCTCCGTTGAGTACTTACTGGAGTATGTTTTCCATGAACCTTTTTTAGGTTTTAGGCCTTTGTTGCCCCTTCTACGGTGACTTGGGGTGGAGTTACCTACCCCATTTCCGTTGTCACGTCCTGTTACATTCTGGCCCACCTGGCCATCCTCCCTTTCCGTCAACTTCTCAACATCTATCTCCTCGTCCTTTTTATTAGTCTCCATTTTTGTTCCCACGAGTAGGGTCGAATTACAGACACTCCCCGGGTTACGCCCATCCCGGTCAACTCGAAAGTGGAGTGGGGTATATACTGTGGAGGTCCCCAGGTATCCACAGGTTTTTACGTCTTCGCTGACGGGTTTGATGTCAAGGTTTTCCTTCCGCGGGCCGGCCAATTAAGGCAAGCCCCCCGGTCGCAGCCCCACAACATACCACAAATTAGCCAAATTTGGGTCGTTGAAGTGAGACCGCGGGAACGGGCTGGGGAAGCTGGCTAGAACTCGCCCTTTAAAGGGGTAGTGGCCGTAGCCTGCTCGACAGTAGGTGAGTACACGCCGAGCCCACCCGACATCCATCAGCTGACTTCTCTGCTAAACAGAGAAGCCGCAGAGGAGCCTCCTCATGCTGCTCTTCGTCTGGTCTCTCGCTCCAAGCCTGTCCAGTATGGTAAAACCTATCTGGCATAGCCTTGGAGGTCCTTGGGACGCGCAAACCCCCCCACCACGTCAAGGTGGCAGCACAACGGGGGGGGGACCTAACCTAACCTAACCTAACCTAACCTAACCTAACCTAACCTAACCTAACCTAACCTAACCTAACCTAACCTAACCTAACCTAACCTAACCTAACCTAACCTTTTTTTTTTTTTTTTTTTTTTGTTTCGTGGAGGAAACTCATTTACGAGTTCAACCAACCACTCGGGGAAGAGCGACTGGGATATGTGGGACTCGCCCGCCTTCTGCGGGAATACCCACTAAAACCCCCACGGTTTACATTCAACCGCCTTAATAGGGGGCGCCATGGGAAGTGCGTTAGCATCCATCCACAGCACCCCCGGCGGCTGGCTCAGCAAATGCCGTGCCCCCTCACGTAATGGGGCGACCAGTAAACTTGGTCGCTCCACACATGTGCACCGTGCAATGCGAAGTGGGGTTCCCCGACCCCACCCCGCTGGTGTCACTTAGGTTGGAGGAAGGAGGTGGGCATACCTCCTCCTTCTACCACCCGGACGTCTTCTTCGAAGACGGTCAGCAGAAGCTGCGTCTTCTCTTTCCCGCTCTGCGGTCTCCTTCTGCAAGATTACGTCCTCACAGAAGGACACCATAGCCCCCCAGGCCGTCTCACCACTGACCATGGCTTGGACTACACTTGGCAGGGACAAGTCACTTCCCACAATGGCCACAAGCGAGCGACGCCGCTGATCCCACGCCGAGCATACCTCAAGGGTATGCTGCGCCGTGTCCTCAGCAGCGCCACACTCGTGACATTGGGGCGTCGGCTCTCTGATAGTCACTCGGTGCAGGTACCCACCGAAGCATCCGTGCCCCGTTAGCACCTGCACCAAGCGGAATGTTAAGGCGCCGTGTCTCCTCTCAGTCCACTCTGGAAGGACCGGCCTGACCGCCTCTATGGTGCGAACTCCATACTCAGGAGTCGCGAGGCCATCTGCCCATTCCCGAAGCAAAGCTCTTCTTCCCACGTGCCTGACGTGGGCAACCTCTTCCGGAGCGATGGGATCGCCCCTGGCCCTCCTCGTTGCTACGAACTGATAGACGGCAGCGAGGATCCTCGCCTCTAGCTCCCAAGGAGGAGTACCAGCTAAAAGGCACGCTGCTGCCCAGGAAATCGTCCGGTATCCACGGATCGCTCTGATTGCCATAACCCGCTGCGGTCTACGCAACTGGGCTTTGTTCTCTGACGTCAGAGCGTCCACCCAGATCGGTGCCCCGTACAGTGCCATACTCCGCACTACGCCGGCGAAGAGCCGACGGCAGCCTACTTCTGGCCCGCCCACATTTGGCAGCAGGCGACTCAGGGCCCCTGCCGTGCCAATCAGTTTTGGGGCTAGCTGGCGGAAGTGCGCAGCAAAGCCCCAGCGCCCGTCGAGGTGAAGCCCCAAATGTTTCATCTGGGGTTTCACGGCGATCTGAACTCCCTCCACGACAATGTGGGCTCCTGGAGGAGGCCCCCTCCGAGGCCCATGAAACAAGAGGGCCTCCGTCTTATGGAGAGCCACTTTGAGCCCGAGGGCCCGAATGCGGTTGATCACCATTACGGTGCTTTCCTCGGCCATTGTGGCCGCCTCCTGGAAGGAGTCCCCAAGGGACACGACTAGGGTGTCATCCGCATAGCATATCAGGCGCGTCCCCGACGGGAGCGCACCACGGAGTACCCAGTCATATCCCACGTTCCAGAGCAGGGGGCCAAGAACGGAACCCTGGGGGACTCCACACCTCATTGGGTGACGGAGAACTTCTCCATCCCTCCCCGCGAACATTACCTCACGATCACGGAGGTAGTCCTCCAACAGCCGCCGCATATACAGGGGCACTCCATAGAACCGGAGTGCCTCCCTTATTGTTGCGAGCGGAAGGCTGTTGAAGGCGTTCGCGATGTCCAGCGAGACGGCCATCGCCACCTTGCCTCCATCAACCGCTGCCATCGTCCAGGTTTTTAACGTGGAGATGGCATCGATCGTGGAGCGACGGGCTCGAAAGCCAAATTGGGCCTCGGACAGATTCGGCCCCGTCTCCACCATGTGCTGGACGATCCGACGAGAAATTATCCTTTCGAACAACTTCCCCGTCTCGTCCAGCAACACGATCGGCCGGTAAGCGGAGGGAGAGTCGGCAGGCCTCCCCTCCTTCCTCAGCAAGACCAATCGGCCGTCTTTCCAGATCTTCGGGAACTGGCCAGCCACAAGACAGCGACTGAAGAGCTCCCTAAGATCCTCCCCCATTTGTTTTAGGGCAACCGCCAGGACCTTTCCCGGAACCCCATCAGGGCCCGGCGCAGTCCTCTTCGCCTTTAGGCGCAACGCCACTGCACCCATCTCCCCTTCGGTGATGGGAGGGACCTCAGGCTCCTCCTCTTCAATACTAGTCCCAGATAGTGAAGGCATGGGGGGAGGGGTGTGCTCGGGACTTTCAGGAAATAGTTCCCCGATTATTTGGTCCAGAAGCTGGGGCTCGAGGGTCTCCGTTAGAGGAGCCGACTGGGCCCGGAGCTTATTCCGTGCCATTTTGTAGGGCCGTCCCCAGGGGTCCCTGTTGAGACCCTCCAGAAGCTCAGCCCTAGCAACCTCCTTGGACCTAACGATGGCCAGCTGCAGCGATCTTTTGGCTTCGCTATAGGCTGCATACAGCCGGTCCTCGGTAGGTAAGTCCCGCAGTCTGCGGCGGCGGCTGCGGATGTACGCTCGTCGCGCCTCAATGCAGCCTCTCCGGAGGCCAGCGATTTCTGCCGACCACCAGTAGACTGCTCTGCGGGGCTGGTATCCTCGTGCGCGGGGCATGGCCGCGTCACAGACCACCGTGAGTGAATCACGAAAATGGCCCGCAGACTCATGAACCCTATTGTGAGTAGAGACGGAAGAAACCCAGCTCTGGACTATAGCTGCCTCCTCCGCCATCTCGGGGTCGAGGCTTTTGATGGCCCACCTCGGAAAACAGTCCCGTCGGGGACTCGCACGGTTCTGGTGACAGGAGAACCCAAATCGAATATATCGGTGATTCGATAGGTTCTCCATGTCTTCCAGGACCCTCCAGTCTTGGACACGGTGCACAACAGAGGGGGAGGCAAATGTTAAGTCCACCACAGACCCACCGTCACGATGTACACACGTGTGCACTGATCCCCTATTGAGGAGGGCCAGCCCCGTGTCTATGGCCCACTCCTCCACTGCCCGTCCACGCGGGTCAGTAGCGGGATTGCCCCACAGCCGCGATTTAGCATTAAGATCGCCCATCAGTAGTACGTTCTGTGGCGCTGCTCTCCTGATTATCGGACTCAAGGTGTCAAGGAACACCTCGAAGTCCGACAACGGTTTGTTTGGTGAGAAGTACACACCAATAATTATGTACTCTCCCCAGGATACGGACACGTATCCAGAGCCCCTCTCTTTTATTGTGATAGCGTTACCCGGCCTCGTCACAATGGCAACCAAGCCACTAAGGTCCCCGGCCCAGTGGGGCAGGTCGGTGTAACGATCCATATGTATAAATAAATATCTATAGGTATTACAGTGAGTCTTGATAGACTAAAAGGAATCTGTCTATTGGGAAAAACATAACTAAGTTTTATTCAGTCGGGTGAGGATTAACCTCAAGTCGAGTGAATGGACAGTTATTGAAACAAATTAGCTCAGGGATTATTTCCGAGAAGCCAGGCTGCCGCCTGTCGGTCGTCATTCGAACCACGCGGTGCGCACGTTATAACAGATTGTCTAAGGTAATAAATGGCGCGAAAGCTGAGGCCGGAGCGATATTGGCGCCAGTTTGTCTGAGTGCTGGCAGCGACCGACGCTTGCGCAGGCGCCTCGATGTCGGGCGGCTTGGATCACGCCATGGCTATAGGTGTGCGTGCGACTGCCCGCGCGCCGCCGAGGCTGCATCTGTGTGAAAGCTTATAAAACCACGGACGCACGGACGCTGGGGGATTCAGTTGAACAGACCACCACAGGAGAAGCACGCATTCAAAGGACAACTGCAAGGACGCCACGCTGCCCGACGACCCCACACATGGGCCGTGTCCATGACCTGCCAGCTAAGTAAGTCAGATGACACAGAAATAGGAAATCTTCATTCTACGAGGCACGTGAGTGTTTAATAGTGTTCAGTCGCTTTAAATTTATAGGTAATTATTGTTTGTTTTCCAGGTTTCATAGCTTATTTAAATGTGTGTTAATTTCCAGTCTATATTTAATAGGTTTTAATGCATTTATTTCAGGGTTTTATATTTATTTGATTAGGATAGGTAGTATGTAGGCCCGCAGTTGGACAAGGGATATGATAACCGTAGCCACGTTTGTAGGATGTGGGAAGAGTATGTCCACTGCTGGGGTATCTGTCCAACAGAGACTGATGATATAACTGCTGTAGCCACGTGCGCAGGAAGTGGGAAGTGCTGAGTCCACTGCTGGGGAGAGATGATATCTATTCTGCAGCGGCTGATATGATGAAATCATCGAGGCCACGTGTGCGGTCAAAGCTTTAGGGTTCCGTGAACACGAGGTCCACTCAGTTCACTAATCTCATTCGGGATAGTACGGCGCTATGCTATCGAAAGGAAGGCTTATTTTATCGAACTGCCTTCACTGCAAGTGCCACGCGGCATTATAAGTTTTAGGGTTCCGTGAACACGTGGTCCACTCAGTTCACTAATCTCATTCGAGATAGTATGGCGCTATGCTGTCTCAGGGGAAGGCCTATGTCATACTTGAGATGGCTGTTTACCAAGCTCCATGCAATATGGGCTAGTTATGTGGTTTAGTGGTTCATAGATATGAACAACTCCTAATTTTACCAAATTTTAGCTAAATCTGTCCACACTTCTATGGGATAAATGTAATGGACTAACAAACAAACTATAGGCGTTCGAGCTTCGCCTATTCTGATACTAATGTAATTATAGATAGGTAGGTCCTATCTGTAGCTTATCACAAGCATGCCTTGGCAGAATTTCACCTGAATCGGACCAAGCGTCTAGGAAGGTATTGAGCAAACAAACGAACAGGTTAGGCGTTCGCGCCTTACTAATAGTGATTATAGTAAGACCGATTATGATGAAGGTAGCCGACCCATCCTGATGGTAACCGTAGCCAGGGTCAGTTAATATGTGCTAGTTTTAGAAACTAAATCTATTCTACAGTTTTGATTATTATGGGCGGGTGCTCACGGTGTCCGCGTCCTGTCGGCTTCTATTGCGTCCTGAACTAGCGCCTCGACCAAACACTTGGCTTACACGCCTTTTCGCTTTGACCTAGTTGTGATGCTGCGACTATGATTCGCGTGGGTCTCACAGTGGGTTGCGACTGTGTTGGTTCGTTGTTCTTCACGTTCAGCCAAACTATTAAACTGACATTACTTTCGCCCTTTATCAAGGGTTTGCTACGTCTAAAGACAGAGCTTTAACACTATGTATTATTTTGGAGCCGGCGGCACGATGGATATCGTGTCCATTTCGCTTTAGTTATATAGACCGCAGGTCTTTATATCATTATATACAACTGTATGGCACAGTTCCAGGTCTAAGAACCATATTAGTAGATTAACTACTTATTTCACATTCCGTAGTGCTCTTCTCACAGGATGAGCGACATTCAAGTCGGAATATATACTTTATTTTAGTACCTAGTGCTAATATGTATTCGCGATCAGTCACTGTTCGAAGGTATTAATCCTACCTGACGAATAGGGATGGACAAGCTATGGCTGTAAAGACACAGCTATAGTTCACACTATACACGTATAATAAGGCGCCTCACAAGCGTTTTATATACACTAGCTTTGGGATTCGGGTGGAACATGGCATAGTACACTTTACATTGTCGTGTAGCTTAATTAAATTACACTTGAAGGGTGGTGGACTCTGATCATGTACCTTAGTGGCCTGCCAGAGACAGTAGCTAGCGGGGCTCACGTAGTAGTAATTATCTGTTTAGAGCTAAAATCGCTCGTTCAATTACTTTGAGTTAGATGTACATTGTTTTAATCACCAAAATAATGCAGTACTGACGTCAGTCAAGTATTACGTTATTCCGAGCACTGGGGGCTAGCTACCCTTCCCAATTTGGGGGGGCCCAAAATAGGGACCAAGCACAGTAGGGAAATTAGGGTTCTGCGCGAAATACTTCAAAATTATGGGTTAGACTACATCGTTCGTCCAAACACAACGTGATAGATTAATCTCTTAAAAATAACTTGTCATTCACCTTCAAAAAGACTCTGAGTTACTGCGATCACAAATTAGGGTTCTCTAGACGATCTGGCCAAACGTTTAATCGTATTTTAAAATGCAATAAAAATCAAGTATAGTTTACATACTTCTTATAGGTAGATAGTGGTAGGTTGTATATTGTATGTACGTATGCGTATTATAGGTAGGTTTAGTTAGGTATATTTATATTTATATATATATTTGTATGTATAGGCTGGTGGGGTGTTACAATTTGGTGCCGTGACCAGGATGAGAAGAGGGTCCAAAATATTACATTTGGATAGCCAAAATCAGGGTTCGTGGGCGGAAACGGACTGTTACGATGTGCTACCAAAGAACTTGGATGTCTGACATCTGATTTTCGCGTTCGTAGACTGAATCTTGTAGGTAGTCGTTTTGTATAATAAAACTTTGTGTTCAGTTATTTGTGATAAACATAGATAAATAACTTTAGTTGGCTTCGGTTTATGCCACAATTTGATGTTCGTGAAATGGAATGAAGTGCGAATGACAATTATAACTGAATGATTAATCTATCAAACAAAGAGAATTATTATTTTTATCCTATGTAGTTTTATAGTTTATAGGTTAATTTAAACCCCAGCTATTGTCTTATATCCGGGGGGTTGAATACAGGAGTCGACGAGTGAGTGAGTGCTCCCGTTGAATTCTTTTATATGACAGCGTATTTGAAGTAGGCATTGATAATATAATTTCTTCTCAATACTCCGTTGGTAAAATTCCGGATTTCAATAATTAAATAAGTTATTTGTTCGAAAGAAATATTTGGTAGGTACATTTTCTAGTTGGTGTATAAGGTAGTTAACGATTTAGTTCAGAGAAAAAGGTCTCTCATAATAATTGATAAATAAGGTAGTTGAACGTTACGAATAGCGTGTACTTATGTAGGCAGACGGGGCTGTGAAGTTGCACTTATTTAATAGGTTAGGTAATTTAAGTAAATTTTAGGTAGGTTATATACTATTTTGAATCAAAATCCAAAATATAGTAATATTTAAGTTATTAACATTTTGTAAAAGAAGCAGTTGTTATGTTGAATGCCTACTGTCGTTGGAATCGCAAAAGAAGGTCTGTGAAGGACATGCGATTTGATCTTGATATTGTTGTAGGAACTTCAAGCTAATGCGTTGTGGCACAATAATATATCCGTAGCCTTGCAATTTACAGTCGCAAGTTCGATCCTGTTAGAGGTAATTTGTTTTAAAGATAAATTTTATTTTATTTTTTGTTTGATTGTATATTAGGAGTTTGTAATTAGCCTCGTAACTTGGTGTCGCCAGTTCGAGTCCCGAGGGAGGCAAATTTAGAAAAAAAATTTCTAGTTCTTAATATATCTAGGTTGTAAACTAGAAATAGTTAGTAGCTTCGCATACTAGGGTCGCAGGTTCGGTTCCTGTTGCGGTTGGAAAAAATATTTTTTAGTTTTAATTTATTTACGTTATATATATTAGGAGTACCTAGTAGCTTCGCATACTAGGGTCGCAGGTTCGGTTCCTGTTGCGGTTGGAAAAAATATTTTTTGGTTTTAATTTATTTACGTTATATATATTAGGAGTAGCTAGTAGCTTCGCATATTAGGGTCGCGGGTTCGATTTCCGTTGCGGTTAAGAAAAATATTTTTTTTTGTTTTGTTTGGTTTGTTCCGCAGTAGATCAAGGTTTCCAAACGTATATTGTGTGCATCTAGGGACATTGGATGCGAGATAGGGTACATAATAAAGATTTAGTTTTAAATATCTACCAGGGACCTTGAGGTATAATGAGGCATGGTCGTGTTACGAGCCTTATGTTTGGATGTTAGGAATTTCAGAGTAAACAGGAATAGGTACTGCTCTGAATTTTATTGTAGGAACTTTAAGACAGATACAGCTCTTAGGTAATAATTTTCAGTAGATGAATTTGGTCTTTAGGAACGGATTAGTTCATATGGTGGGTTATTCTAAGAAATTGTTCGTTTTGAAAAAAAAACTACCTTCCAGGTAAATAGGCTAATTTTCATAAGGTGCGTGGGTACGTTTTGGCTGCGATCGAGTGGTATACTTGGGTAGAATGTAACTGGTAGCTGTGGGTACATGCGAAGACTCCTGTCTTTGACGCTCCAACTTACAATTTATTAAGGTGGGTAGGTGGAATAAATAGATTTAAGGGGTTTTATAGTGTTACATATTTATTATACTGGGAGTACCCAGTGTTATGGTAGATGATACCTATTATTTCGGAATTTTATTCTAGATCCTATTAGGGTAACTTTGGTTTTATAAGTCTATTATACGGGGGGTTGTGTAGGTAATATAGGCGTCTGAACTTAGTATTTTACATAGCAGTATCGCGGAAGCGAACCGCAGTGGCTTGTAGGATAGTTAAGATACGAGGAAATTATTTTAAATTAGTATCTCGGAATTTAAATATTTAAAATCAACAATAAATACTTTGTTGAGGTCCACGGTAGTCACTCAATCTGACAAATTAAGGGATAGTCTTAATATATGATAGATATAAGTATATGAGTGTGGAAATAATAATATAAAATAATACGTGTATGAAATAATAAATATTTAATTTTGTATTTGTAATTTATCCTTGTTCAGTATTAGTTTTCGTATACTTTATTTTGCTCAGCCTTTATTGGTTTCTTGAGTGCCCACCTATAGTTTCACTTTTGTCTCTTCCGATCGACAAAGGATGCCGAAAGAGGTCGCTTGGAGCGACAAGGTCGCCTTTGCATATAGTTGCGTGTTTTGCTAGATCATATGTGTTTCCTTTTGTATATTTGGCATACAATAGAGGATATTAATCTTATCCTATTTCAAGAATAGAAAATTAAACCTGGGTTTTATTTTAAAATCTTTAAGGTCGGGGGGTTGACAAGTCTTCTACTAGGAATCAAAATAAAATCGGCTTGCGTGGTATGCTAGACGAATATAATATTTTTATAGGGCCACTGTATATACGCGGTAGTTAGGTAACCTTATGGTGCTAAAATGAATGAGTACGTCAGTATGCGCGGAGAACAATTTGTAGGCGTATTTTAAAATAGGTAGCATTTTGTTTTGTTGTCATTTAAAAGATGTTATAGGTAGGGTACACATAACAAAAATAACTATGGGATCAAATAATATAAACTTATTCGAAAATAGGATGTTTCGAAAAACCAGTTAAATATAATTTTAAATGAAGTAGGTACTTATTTGATTTGGCTCATTTGAATCTAACATAATTCTTTTATTCATGTATCTAAGCTGCGGTATTCTACTGGGATAGGGTTACTTACATATATCTATGTAACTTGTTTTAAGTTTAATATCGTTTCACTGTAAGTGTAGGTGACTAGTAGGAAATCTAGTTTTACCTATAAATAATGCCTTCACTAGACTAAGCTGCGTCCAAGGTGTAGGTAAATAAATTGAAAGGACAATTATTGTACTCGTAGATGACAATAAATACATAAGTTAGCTAACCTTTAAATTTTAGTTAAAAACTTTTTATAGAAAAGTTTTATGTTTCTAATATATGCACTCTTTTACGCATTATTAAGTAGTATTTTAAAATTGAACAATATTAGTGTATTAGATTCCCTTTAACGTATCTCGTAGGACTAGTTGGTTAAAAGGCATCGCTAGCGGGAGCAGGTTCCGGGGTTGCGGGAGACGCAAGCGGATCGCGGGTGTGGAGAGAAGGGTGCCGATATGTTAATTCGGATCCTAAGCTATTTGCCTACTAAAGTCATTCAGCTAAGTACGTTAGGTAGCTTTGTGTGAAAGAGTAACAAACATACATACATCCGTACATGTAAGGTTTCGCGTGTGTAATATTGGTAATGATTTAAGTAGGTTAGGTGGGTAGAAAAGAGAACTTGAGGTTGTCTCTGGTTTAATTACCTACCTACATTTACCTTATGTAAATGTTGGATAAAGATGAATTCTGAAACATTTTTGTTGTTTTGACAAAGAAATCTAGGAAATAGCGCCTAGGATAAGTATATAAGGTACTTAAATAGGTAAATTATTCTAAAGGTGTAGGTACCTATGACTGCTTATCAATCTAAATTAGAAAAACCTTTTGACGGTAAAAATAAATTATATCCAACCATTTCACATTTCAGTGTGTAAAATAGGTAGATGAGCTAAACTTCTAAAATAGGTACATAAATTTTAAGTAATTTATAATATCATTCCAAACTAATAAATAAGGTCTTATCATTAGTTCAATCTTAAGGATCATTCAGTACGAAACTTTTATTACTAGTAGATAGCTAGTTATTCGTATTATTCGGACAAGAAGGTAATTATTCGGGTTATTCGGGCAGAGTAAATAGAAAAGCATAGGATATTATTCGGTACGTAGGTAAGCTGGAGAATCTATAGGTTGGTCGGTCCGAGCTCTATACTCATAGGTTTATTTTTTAAGGAAGTCCTCACGAATTTATAGAAGAAACTCAAATAGTATAGACGTACGTAGTTCAAAAGATTTGGAGAGAAGTTGAGACAAACACATAATCACATTATTAGATACATAGGGAGTACCTACACACTTCAATTTTGATTTTATTTGTTTAGCGCAATAGTTTTGTAAATCAATTTTACAACAGCGGAAATTTCGGTTAGAGCATTCTACTTTCTTTTAATTAAATACTGTACCAATAATTAGTTATTTGTATAATATTATAAAAAGGGCAGGTAAATAGGTAGGGCGTGCTAGTACCTACTATTTCCTTCAAATGTTTTGATTGTGGCGCTGTTACGAATGACATAGGCAGAACTACTATAGGTGTGACCTTTCGCCACAGGGAAAGTAAGGAGTTAGTTTGACATTTTTTCAATAGATGGCGCCACGGGTCATACATTTTGTTCAAAACATTTTTACGGTTTCATTGAAAACAATGTTTCGTAGAATTTCTAACTTACTAGGCGATAATAGAATTTATTCAATAGGATAGAGATATTTTAGTTCAATTCGATCGAATATTGATGCAAGACAAGTGTCTTGTAGTTCGGCCTGTTTTCACAAGGTGTCGCTGACCATTTGAGTTTGCACAGTGAGTATGTCACAGATATAAAAGTCTGTCGACTTGCCGCTTATAAGTAATGGCGCTAGCGTAGTTCAGGGGTCGCGTGCGTTCAGGAATTATCACAGATCTACTAGGAATTATATGCAGTCGAGGACTTAACGCACGAAGAAAAAAAAAGGTTAGGTTTTATAAGTTTAAGTTAAAAGAAGACGCCATCGGAATAACAATTGTGATATTTTTGGATTAAATGTTTTAATTCGGTTGAGTTTTATTACCTAGTTTAAAATGAAATTGAAAAAAAAAAAAACACTTGTCTTTTATTTCGATAAACCGGTAAAATGTATAAAGGTATGTTTTGAATAACAGGTACAGCGAAGCTATGTTATTTCAACATTAGCATATCTACGCTTTGGTGAATGGCTGATTTTAGTAATCAAATTAGAAGGTACAGTAGGATTATAATAAAAATATTATAATCTTGCTAAATGTAGTGAAATTACGCATGAATAGGAAAGGTAGGGAGTCGGTGTTAGTTTTATAAGGTTGCGGTTAGTTTTAAGTTTGCAATGATGCATGCTGCTTCAATTATTATATATAGGTTGTGCCGGGTTGTGGTGAAAGTAGGTCATCTTTGGTGCGTTAAATATTAGCGCTCATTTATTTTCAATTTTCGGATCTGATTTTAGAACGAAGTCACGGTCTGTCATTGGAAGTAAATATTATTTTCTCATAATTGCGAGATGAGAGTTTGGTTATAAATTACAGTGAGAATTGTGTTTAAATACTTGAAAATAAGTCTACATCATCTCTTGTGTTGACTACAATAAGTATCCTGGCTGAAGATAAGGATTTGTTGACCTTTCCAGGATTGGAATACCACAAAAGGATGTCTGGAAGTGATGAGAGGTGGGATAAAGTTGTGCGAGTTGCTTTGATATTTTGGGGTTAAATTAAGAGAAAGTGTGATCTTGAAGGAGAGTCAACAAATACTAGATATCTGAGTCAGCTGTTGGCACACGCTGTCCTACTTCATGAATACAAAAATAGTACGAACCAACAATTTGTTCTTTTGAGTCTTACATTACGTTGGTTTGGGCTAATTACTCTACCAGAAGCTAAGAACTGGACTTATACACTATACATACTCCAAGGTAAGATTCTATTGTCACTTGGGGGAAGCTCTATTTGGAGAACTTGGCTGATTGTCGCGGGAAACGCTTGTGTTATATCACAGACAGTTTGGAGAGGTAAACTAGATTGACAATTTACTAATGCGCTTATGCCAGTAGAGTTTCCTGGTGCGTGGGGAATTGGAAGCTAGTGGTCCACTCAATGTATACGCCTATGCGCGAAACGTAGCAGTGGCTTCGACTCACAACCGAAATGCCCGTTCGAACTCCTCTGTGATGGCAGGAGCTGGTCCTGTGCTAATCCGGTTTTGTTTATGGTTGAGTGTATCAATCAAGGGACAATAAATGACATGCCTGGTTTAAATACACACCACACTTGGGGGAGAATGTGCCAACAGGAAATTTTAATAGTTATTAGCTATTTTGAAAATTTTAAAAAGACAATTCTCTGAATTCTATTTTTAAAAATTTTCAGGGGGTTGGATTGTAACGATCCATATGTATAAATAAATATCTATAGGTATTACAGTGAGTCTTGATAGACTAAAAGGAATCTGTCTATTGGGAAAAACATAACTAAGTTTTATTCAGTCGGGTGAGGATTAACCTCAAGTCGAGTGAATGGACAGTTATTGAAACAAATTAGCTCAGGGATTATTTCCGAGAAGCCAGGCTGCCGCCTGTCGGTCGTCATTCGAACCACGCGGTGCGCACGTTATAACAGATTGTCTAAGGTAATAAATGGCGCGAAAGCTGAGGCCGGAGCGATATTGGCGCCAGTCTGTCTGAGTGCTGGCAGCGACCGACGCTTGCGCAGGCGCCTCGATGTCGGGCGGCTTGGATCACGCCATGGCTATAGGTGTGCGTGCGACTGCCCGCGCGCCGCCGAGGCTGCATCTGTGTGAAAGCTTATAAAACCACGGACGCACGGACGCTGGGGGATTCAGTTGAACAGACCACCACAGGAGAAGCACGCATTCAAAGGACAACTGCAAGGACGCCACGCTGCCCGACGACCCCACACATGGGCCGTGTCCATGACCTGCCAGCTAAGTAAGTCAGATGACACAGAAATAGGAAATCTTCATTCTACGAGGCACGTGAGTGTTTAATAGTGTTCAGTCGCTTTAAATTTATAGGTAATTATTGTTTGTTTTCCAGGTTTCATAGCTTATTTAAATGTGTGTTAATTTCCAGTCTATATTTAATAGGTTTTAATGCATTTATTTCAGGGTTTTATATTTATTTGATTAGGATAGGTAGTATGTAGGCCCGCAGTTGGACAAGGGATATGATAACCGTAGCCACGTTTGTAGGATGTGGGAAGAGTATGTCCACTGCTGGGGTATCTGTCCAACAGAGACTGATGATATAACTGCTGTAGCCACGTGCGCAGGAAGTGGGAAGTGCTGAGTCCACTGCTGGGGAGAGATGATATCTATTCTGCAGCGGCTGATATGATGAAATCATCGAGGCCACGTGTGCGGTCAAAGCTTTAGGGTTCCGTGAACACGAGGTCCACTCAGTTCACTAATCTCATTCGGGATAGTACGGCGCTATGCTATCGAAAGGAAGGCTTATTTTATCGAACTGCCTTCACTGCAAGTGCCACGCGGCATTATAAGTTTTAGGGTTCCGTGAACACGTGGTCCACTCAGTTCACTAATCTCATTCGAGATAGTATGGCGCTATGCTGTCTCAGGGGAAGGCCTATGTCATACTTGAGATGGCTGTTTACCAAGCTCCATGCAATATGGGCTAGTTATGTGGTTTAGTGGTTCATAGATATGAACAACTCCTAATTTTACCAAATTTTAGCTAAATCTGTCCACACTTCTATGGGATAAATGTAATGGACTAACAAACAAACTATAGGCGTTCGAGCTTCGCCTATTCTGATACTAATGTAATTATAGATAGGTAGGTCCTATCTGTAGCTTATCACAAGCATGCCTTGGCAGAATTTCACCTGAATCGGACCAAGCGTCTAGGAAGGTATTGAGCAAACAAACGAACAGGTTAGGCGTTCGCGCCTTACTAATAGTGATTATAGTAAGACCGATTATGATGAAGGTAGCCGACCCATCCTGATGGTAACCGTAGCCAGGGTCAGTTAATATGTGCTAGTTTTAGAAACTAAATCTATTCTACAGTTTTGATTATTATGGGCGGGTGCTCACGGTGTCCGCGTCCTGTCGGCTTCTATTGCGTCCTGAACTAGCGCCTCGACCAAACACTTGGCTTACACGCCTTTTCGCTTTGACCTAGTTGTGATGCTGCGACTATGATTCGCGTGGGTCTCACAGTGGGTTGCGACTGTGTTGGTTCGTTGTTCTTCACGTTCAGCCAAACTATTAAACTGACATTACTTTCGCCCTTTATCAAGGGTTTGCTACGTCTAAAGACAGAGCTTTAACACTATGTATTATTTTGGAGCCGGCGGCACGATGGATATCGTGTCCATTTCGCTTTAGTTATATAGACCGCAGGTCTTTATATCATTATATACAACTGTATGGCACAGTTCCAGGTCTAAGAACCATATTAGTAGATTAACTACTTATTTCACATTCCGTAGTGCTCTTCTCACAGGATGAGCGACATTCAAGTCGGAATATATACTTTATTTTAGTACCTAGTGCTAATATGTATTCGCGATCAGTCACTGTTCGAAGGTATTAATCCTACCTGACGAATAGGGATGGACAAGCTATGGCTGTAAAGACACAGCTATAGTTCACACTATACACGTATAATAAGGCGCCTCACAAGCGTTTTATATACACTAGCTTTGGGATTCGGGTGGAACATGGCATAGTACACTTTACATTGTCGTGTAGCTTAATTAAATTACACTTGAAGGGTGGTGGACTCTGATCATGTACCTTAGTGGCCTGCCAGAGACAGTAGCTAGCGGGGCTCACGTAGTAGTAATTATCTGTTTAGAGCTAAAATCGCTCGTTCAATTACTTTGAGTTAGATGTACATTGTTTTAATCACCAAAATAATGCAGTACTGACGTCAGTCAAGTATTACGTTATTCCGAGCACTGGGGGCTAGCTACCCTTCCCAATTTGGGGGGGCCCAAAATAGGGACCAAGCACAGTAGGGAAATTAGGGTTCTGCGCGAAATACTTCAAAATTATGGGTTAGACTACATCGTTCGTCCAAACACAACGTGATAGATTAATCTCTTAAAAATAACTTGTCATTCACCTTCAAAAAGACTCTGAGTTACTGCGATCACAAATTAGGGTTCTCTAGACGATCTGGCCAAACGTTTAATCGTATTTTAAAATGCAATAAAAATCAAGTATAGTTTACATACTTCTTATAGGTAGATAGTGGTAGGTTGTATATTGTATGTACGTATGCGTATTATAGGTAGGTTTAGTTAGGTATATTTATATTTATATATATATTTGTATGTATAGGCTGGTGGGTTGTTACATCGGGAACGAAATATGGCTCAGCTGCCACCGCCACGTCTATCATCCAAGCCGCCATTGAGTGTACAAGAAGGTCTTGTGCACCGGCGCAGTGGTTGATGTTACTCTGGAGGAAGCTACATTGATGGTGTGTACTCATTGTGTTTCCATTGTAACTTCCTCCTGAGTCATCTGACTTTCCACAGTGGGAGCGGCGGGCCGGGTCCAAGGGTCCGTCCTGCCCTTCACTGGGGGAGGACTGCACTTCCGTCCCCCCATAACATGGCCATGAGGCCTGCCCGCATCCTGGCAGATGGCACACTTAGGCTGCGCGTTGCATCCTGTCGTTTTGTGGCCTGCGCGACCACATCGGTAGCACAAACCGCTCCTGTCACTGGTCGAGGGGCACGTCATGCGAGTGTGCCCCAGCCCTAGACACTTGTAGCATCGCAGGGGTCTTTTTTCGAGCACACGTACCTGCGCGGAGCTCCACCCGATAAGGAGACGACCACTTTCCTTGATCGTCTTCGCCGCTGCTACAGGGCACTGTAGGAGAACAGTACCCAGTCCGTCTGAACCAGGGCGTATTTCCCCGACACTGACAAGCTCTGGTGAGCACCCACCTTTGGCCGCTACTGCGGCTTGAATTTCCTCTCTGAGGATGGAGTCATCCAGACCCGAAATACGAATATCAACGCACTTAATGGGTCTCGCCACTTTTGCAACCTCAGAGAGGACCTCAACCTAACCTAACCTAACCTAACCTAACCTAACCTAACCTAACCTAACCTAACCTAACCTAACCTAACCTAACCTAACCTAACCTAACCTAACCTAACCTAACCTAACCTAACCTAACCTAACCTAACCTAACCTAACCTAACCTAACCTAACCTAACCTAACCTAACCTAACCTAACCTAACCTAACCTAACCTAACCTAACCTAACCTAACCTAACCTAACCTAACCTAACCTAACCTAACCTAACCTAACCTAACCTAACCTAACCTAACCTAACCTAACCTAACCTAACCTAACCTAACCTAACCTAACCTAACCTAACCTAACCTAACCTAACCTAACCTAACCTAACCTAACCTAACCTAACCTAACCTAACCTAACCTAACCTAACCTAACCTAACCTAACCTAACCTAACCTAACCTAACCTAACCTAACCTAACCTAACCTAACCTAACCTAACCTAACCTAACCTAACCTAACCTAACCTAACCTAACCTAACCTAACCTAACCTAACCTAACCCCAGTCGCGTGGCACCCCCCGCAGCAAGCGCATCGTTTCGAAGCAGCTCCGCGCTCAAAAAATCCTTAAAATTAACAAAAACGCTCGGATTTGCTTGAAATTTTTACAGTTTGTGTCTAAAAGTGACAGTGCACAGTGGCCAAAGTGACAGTGTTCTACACCAAGGATTTCTTTAGAAAACAGTGAAAAAACCTCTCTAGCCACGTGTTTTCGAGGTTAATCCACGTGCTGCCATCACTAATCTGCAAACGCTGCAAAAAGTAGATGAGTACCCCACTACTTTTATTTCACCATTGGACGACTCCTTGGGGTGCACACATTTGACAGGAATTTTGGATTTTTCGGGCCGCGCCTTCCGGAGAAATTGGACATTTTCTCTGAACACCACGTGGTCCAATTTTCGGAATTTTGATCGCCGGCATACTGCACTATTACCATCAGGGAGCACAACAAAAGAAGAGCCCAAAACCGAAAGAATTTTCAAAATCGGACCATATCGGACAGAAAAACAAGCACTGGAAGTTGCAAAAATTTTTCCCTTTGTTCCCGGCTGCGCTCCTGAAGAATCCAGATCGGCGACCACAAAATTTTATTTTAGTATTACGTTAAGTATTTATTCCTCTCTACTTCTGCTTTTATAGAAAAATTTTATGACAACTCGTTCTTGAGATAAAAAATTTTTGAATAAAAATATACGAAACATTTCAGGCGCAAATACAAATTTGTATTTACAGGTATAAAACCCAAAATTGCTTTTTTGGATACCAAAAATTTCTTATATCTTGAGGACGAGTTAGAAAAGCATAGTTATTAAGGAATCAAAAATTTTTGACATAGTGTACTAGAATTATAGGCATTACAAGCCTTTTTGCAGTTGGATAAAAATTTTTGAATCCAAATTCCAGGCCCCCCCTTGGACCCCAGAACCAAAATTTTAGTCTATCCTGTAGTATACTTATCTATTAGCTTAAGTTCCAAATTTGACTACCCTTGATTTATTAGTATCCTAGTTATAAATTTTTTAATATAAAAAAGCAGGGTGACGCCATTACCGGGTAACGTTGTTTTTGGAATAACTCAAAAACGGGCCCGAATTTCGCAATTCTAAGCGAAAATTGATTCAGTAGGGACCTGAAGCACTTTCAGGGTCAACGGACCCGTGGGCTATTCCAGAAGCAACCCCCGGTAAAAAATTTTCAAAAAACCCAAAAATTTTTGAGTTTCCCGGACCCCAGGCGTCACAAGGGTGGGCCTGTTCGTAAATTTAAGATTAGTTTTACGCTATAAGACTTTTTCCGGATCCAAAAATCCAACTTTAGTATCAAAGCCAACCCATTAGTTCTGGTCAAATAAAACCCCCAATTTTGAGTTGACTTGGGCCCCCCCCCTGGACACGGTACCTTACAACTCTTATTCTCTCCCTATAACCCATTTTATCCCATTGTGAACAGTTTTTGGTTTGTAGACCTGCGGTGAGCCGTTCCGGAGATATAACAGAATTACTACCTGGTGACCCCTTGACCAAATCCGCAAAATATAAGATAGTCAAAGATAAGAAAAAACTCAAAAACGTCAAATATCTCGGAAGCGGAGCACCGTAGGCCAAAAACAACAAAATTTTGCCCCCCCCCTCCCAAACCCACCCCCTATCTACGAACAAACCCGACCCTTTCCCATCGATCCCCAAAGTCTCAACCCCCTCCCCCCTACTTTGCACTTCTTCCAGTATAAGCAGCCCTCCGGATCTACGCGCTACGACGCACACTACGATCTAGCTACAGTTTTTTACTACGAGCTGCGTACTACGAAAAGTGTTAGTAAAATCCCCATATCCAAATTTCTCCCATCAACACTGCCCTACACGCTGCCCTACTCATCCCAAACTCTTACACTGCCCTGCCCCCCTCCCCCCTCCCCTCCCCCCTTCACTACCCCGCTAGCTGTATCTCCCGGGTGTTTGGGATTACGGGCCGGCGAGGGACACGGTTGGACTCGGGAGAACAGGAGATTGTCTGGCCTAGTAGCACCCCCCCACCCCCCCCCCCCCCCCCGTGTACACCCGCTGGCTGTATCTCCTGAACGGCTGGGACTACAGGCCTGCGGAAAACAGCGTTGGACTCGGTAGAACGGGGAGGTTTGACCAGACCTGACGGTACCCCCCCCCCCCATTGTAGAGTCTCAGTAGAGTTTTCTCTACCTCATCTTTGTTTATATTCCTGTGTATTTTAAATTGTATTTGACGGTTTATTGTTTATCTTAAACCAGACTGGGTCTTATTGGGCCCACACTAAAGACGACTCTACCTTAATCATAATAGTTAATAGTTCTTAGTTTTTAAATTCTGTAAATATATTGACATCTATTTTTCTTTAACCTCTAAATTGACGGTGGTCTTATTGGGCCCCACTTTATCGACTCTACTTAGATTTATTATATACCTGATTTGTGTATTAACTTTAATCTTAATTATTTTGACTGCTCTATTTTACATAAAATTATTCCCTTTTTCTTTTCCTATATTGTGTTAGTTATTAAGTTCTTAGACCGTAACCCCCCCTTTTTTAATAAATAGAGCGAAATATCGATCTACTCTAGGTAGAGTCAACTTCAAAAAATTATTTTATTTTATTAATCTATATTTCTTGTATTGTTTTATTGTTTTTGTCTTATTGTTTTTAAAATCTCTGACGCATACCTCACAATGTCGACGCTCAGGACCCCCATAAAAACTACTGATGCTGACTGCCAAAAGTCCCCCGCAAAATCCGCTGCGAAAAGTCAAGTGAGACGTAGCATAAATCAGTGGGAGGCTACAAACTCGGGCTCAACTTCAAAACAGACTGGCTCTGTAACTACTAAACCTCGCTTGACGCAGTCGCAGGACAGCAAAGACAAAATTAGAGCCTCCCCGGATTCCCAAAAAGCCGCTAAGTTGTATGAAAATCGTACCGCTGAAGCAAAGGCTTGCCTTGTAAAGGGAAAAATTAGTTTGAGTGCTTCTCGGAACCTAAAAACCGAAATAAAGAACAGCATCACTGAGGCCCTCGACAGACTCTACCAGCTGGTGAGGGAAGCTGAAAAGGCTACCAAAATACCGGTGGTGGAGGAGGTCGAGGGAGTCTCAGGAACGCAGAGGGAAAAGGAAGGGGCCGTGTGTGTAGAGCCGGAGGCATCCGCCGCCGACGCTACATTCATGGTCAATTCAGACCCCAACTTATTGAGTCGTCTCGAGGAGCACTCAAAACTACTAATAGAAAACACGAAAAGGCTGGGAGAGTTAAAAGAGTCCTTAGAGAATCAACGGGAAGCCTTGGAGCAAACCAAAAGCTATGCGAGTGTAGTCGCCACCCAGAGCGGCAGATCACAACAGATACACAAAACGCTCCACTCCTTAGTGATTACCTCCAAGGACGATACGGAAACCGGGGAGGCTGTCCTGGACAAGGTAAGGAAGGCAGTTGACGCAAAGGAGGGCTGGGTAAAGGTTGAAAGGGTGCGGAAGGCTAAGGACCGGAAGATCATCATGGGATTCGGATCAAAAGAAGAGAGAAGCAAAATTATGGACCGGCTGGGACGGGAGGGAACGACCCTAAGTGTCGAGGAGGTGAAGAATAAGGACCCTCTTGTGGTCCTCAGGGACGTCCTTCAAGTGAACACGGATGAGGACGTCCTTAAAGCCCTGAAAAATCAAAACAGGGAAATCTTTCGCGACCTCGGCACTGGGGAAGACCGACTGGAGGTCAAGTACCGGAGGAAAGCCAGGAACCCTCACACCTGCCATATAGTGCTAAGCGTCTCACCAACTATCTGGCGCAGGGTGACAGAGGCGGGGCTCCTCCATATAGACCTCCAGCGCGTCGTGGCCAGGGACCAGTCCCCGCTGGTTCAGTGCACGCGCTGCCTAGGGTTTGGGCACGGCAGACGGTTCTGCAAGGAACCGTCTGACCTGTGCAGCCACTGCGGCGGCCCTCACCTTAGAGCTGAGTGTGTGGAGCGAATCGCCAACGAGCCGCCGAGCTGTCGGAATTGCGTAAAGGCTAAGCTGGAGTGCGCTGAGCACAATGCCTTCAGTCCCAGCTGCCCAACGCGCATAAAATGGGATGAGATAGCTCGGCGGTCGGTGGCGTATTGCTGAGGGCGTCCAGGGCGGACCAAACTACTACAAGATGCTGCAAGCCAACCTCCAACGGAAAAAACTGGCCACTTTTGAGCTGCTGACCGAAGCGAAAAATCGCAAAGTCGCGGTTGCGCTCCTCCAGGAGCCTTACGTGGGTGGGGCGAAAGTAATGAGGGGTCACAGAGGAGTGAGGATCTTTCAGAGCACTGGCACAGGAGGGGGTACTGCAAAGGCGGCAATAGCCGTCTTTGATCCTGACATAAATGTCATCCAGTACCCAAAACTCACCACTAATAACATCGTAGTGGTGGGGATCCAAACCAGTGCCTGGGAGATCACGCTCGTCTCCCTCTACTTTGAGCCAGACCCAGAACCCATAGATGGTTACTTGGCACACTTAAAAAAGGTAGAGCGCGAGGTTAAAACCAAAAAGTGGATCGTTGGAGGTGACGCAAATGCGAAGAGCATATGGTGGGGGAGTCCGTCCTGCGACCGTAGGGGGGATGATCTTCTGGGGGCTCTCGGTGAGCTGCAGCTGCACATTTTAAATAGAGGGGAAACCCCGACCTTTGACACTATCCGGGGAGGGAAGCGGTATTCCAGTCATGTCGATTTAACAGCATGTTCGACTAACCTGCTGGATCTGGTGGAAGATTGGGCAATTGACGAAGGGCTCACGAGTTCGGACCATAACGGCATCGTGTTTAACGTAAGACTTCAAAAGTCTAAAGGCGTGAGAATCTGCAGAACAACCAGGAAGTTCAACACCAGGAAAGCCGATTGGTCCGGGTTTAGGGAAAAGCTTGTCGACTCCATGCTTCAGTATAACTTCACTCAAACTGAGATAGATAAAATCACCACGGCAGAGGAGATCGACATAGCGACCGAAAATCTGACCAAGGCAATCCAAGAGGCTTGTTCTGCAGCCATTCCCAACAAAACAACTAAGGAAGATCTAGCGTTGCCGTGGTGGTCCGAAAAACTCGCAGCCTTGAAAAAAGCCGTAGCCACCAGAAAGCGCAGGATACGCTGTGCCGCCCCCAACCGCAGGTCAAAGGTCGTTGAGGAATATTTAAAGGAAAAAGAGATATATGAATTAGAGGCAGCCAAAGCTCAAACCGAGAGCTGGAAGGAGTTTTGTAGTAGGCAGGATAGGGAGGGGGTCTGGGAAGGAATTTACAGAGTAATTGGAAGAACGACGCGCAGGGAGGAGGACCTGCCGCTGGAAAGGAATGGGGAAACATTAGATGCCAAGGGTTCCGCGAGATTTCTCGCGGAAACATTCTACCCTGAAGACCCCACATCCAGCGACAGTGTCTCACATCAACAAACCAGGACAAAAGCAGAAAAGGTGAACGCTGGGGAACAAGATGACTCTTGTGACCCACCGTTCACTATGGCTGAATTACAGTTCGCCAGCGCGTCGTTCAACCCAAAGAAAGCCCCAGGGGAAGACGGATTTACATCAGACATATGCCTTCACAGCATAAATAGTGATCCTGAGCTCTTCCTATCGTTCCTAAATAAGTGTCTCGCGAGTCACCACTTCCCCAAGCCCTGGAAGAGAGCCACGGTAATAGTTTTGAAAAAACCGGGTAAAGAAAACTACGTTAACCCTAAGTCCTACAGACCGATTGGTCTGTTACCAGTATTGGGGAAACTGTACGAGAAGATGCTGGTGACTCGCCTCAAGTTCCACCTACTACCGAGGATGAGTACTCGCCAGTACGGATTCATGCCACAGAGGAGCACCGAAGACTCCCTCTATAACCTATTACAACACATACGCAACAAGCTATACGAGAAAAAACTTATAACTTTGATCTCACTGGACATAGAGGGAGCCTTCGATAGCGCCTGGTGGCCAGCTATAAGAGTCCGACTGGCTGAGGAAAAGTGTCCTCAGAACTTGAGGAAGGTATTTGATAGTTACCTTAGAGACAGGAGCGTTACGGTGAAATACGCTGGGGAAGAGTTTAGGAAGTCCACTAATAAGGGCTGCGTACAGGGCTCCATTGGGGGGCCCATACTTTGGAACCTTCTACTGGACCCCCTCCTTAAAAACCTGGATGGTATGGGGATCTTCTGCCAAGCCTTTGCGGACGACGTCGTCCTGGCCTTTGACGGAGACAAAGCATGTGAAGTGGAGAGACATGCCAATGCCGCTCTCGATCGTGTTCTGGCGTGGGGTGTCGAGAATAAGCTTAAATTCGCACCTCACAAAACAACAGCTATGGTCATAACCAGGAAGCTTAGATACGACACACCACGCCTGAGCATGGGGGGGATCGACATTGGCATGTCAAAGGAAATAAAAATTTTAGGCGTCACCATAGACGACAAGCTTACCTTCAATGCTCACGTCTCAAATGTCTGCAAAAAGGCCATTAATGTCTACAAACATCTAGCGAAGGCGGCCAAGGTGAGCTGGGGACTTAACGCAGAGGTGATCAAGACCATTTACGTGGCTGCAATGGAGCCGATCGTACTGTACGCCGCCAGTGCTTGGGCGCCGGCCGCGAACAAGCTGTCGGTCAAGAGCCAACTGGCAACGGTCCAGCGCGGTATCACCCAGAAGATGTGCAAGGCCTACCGCACGGTCTCCCTTAATTCTTCACTAGTGCTGTCCGGGGTGCTCCCCCTTGACCTCCGAGTCCGCGAGGCGGCTTCTTTATACGAAGCCAAGAAGGGAGTACCCCAACAGGGTCTGGGAGACCGGGAGATCGAGCGGATGGCCTCAGCTATGGAAGCACCACACCCTGCGGAACGCGTAAGCCTGGAGGTCACATGCCTGGTAGACCAAGATCAAGTTAACGAACATCGAGACATAGAAGTTCAAATATTTACAGATGGGAGCAAGCTTGAGGGCAAGGTCGGTGCTGCTTTATCCATATGGAGAGATGGAACCGAGACCAGAGCTCTTAAGCTTGCTCTACCACAATATTGTACGGTCTACCAGGCTGAGCTCCTGGCAATATGCAGAGCAACCAGGATCATGACTGAATATGAGAACTCTTCTTTTGGAATCTTCAGCGACTCAATGGCAGCCCTTTTAACAGTCAGAAACCCAAGTTGCCTCCATCCCCTAGCGGTGGAAGCCAGAGATAATATTAAATCTCTATCTCGCCAGAACAAAGTTGTTACTTTGTTCTGGATAAAGGCTCACGCAGGGCTGGAGGGCAACGAAAGGGCTGACTCACTAGCCAAGGAGGCCGCTGTGGGTTCCAAAAGAAGACCTGACTATGATCTGTGCCCTGTTTCATTCGTCAGGCGATGCCTACGTATGGCGACGCTTGACGAGTGGAACAGCAGATATAAGGCTGGAGATACCGCGTCAGTGACAAAAATGTTCTTCCCCGATGCGGTGGCGGCGTACCGTGTAGTACGCAAAATGGAGATAAGCAGCATTAGCACCCAAATAATGACGGGGCACGGTGGGTTCTCGGAATACTTGAATCGCTTCAAGTGTAAAGAGAGCCCATCGTGCATCTGCGATCCTGGAGCTGAAGAATCGGTCCGTCACATTCTGTTTGAATGCCCAGTCCATGCTGTAGATAGATATAACGTAGAGGCCCAACTGAATATCCAGCTAAAACCTGGAAATGTACCAGAAGTGATGGAGAGCGGTAAAAGAGATTTATTTTTAAAATTTTGTTATAACACTGCTAAAAAAGTCATAAAAAGGAACAAAACCGTGTAAGCAAAAATGCTAACATAATATTATGTTAAATATTAGAGAATAGCATTATAATAAGTAGGTATTATATAATTTAAGAATAAGATGTTGTAAAAATAATAGTTAAGAAAGTGTAAAATAAAATAAAAATTGCTGAGTTGTCTCCCAAACCCCTAAAAAAGACAGAAGAAGTAAAGAAATAATATAAATAAATAAGTAAGTAAGTAAGAAATTAGCTGGAAAAAGAATAAAAATAAGTAAGTAAGTAAAGTAAGACAGTAATTGCTAGGAAACAAATAGATGGGAGTCCCACCCATGAAAAGCTGCAAAAGGTGATGAATGAAAGAAAGACAAAGTATGAAGGATAAAAGTGCGAGAAGAATAAAAGCGAGAACTGGAATGAAAGAGTACCCAAGATAGAAAAAGACTCCGATGACGTTGGAGGTAGTAGGAAAAAAAAAAAAAAAAAAAAAAAAAAAAAAAAAAAAAAAAAAAAAAAAAAAAAAACCTAACCTAACCTAACCTAACCTAACCTAACCTAACCTAACCTAACCTAACCTAACCTAACCTAACCTAACCTAACCTAACCTAACCTAACCTTACCTAACCTAACCTAACCTAACCTAACCTAACCTAACCTAACCTTTTTTTTTTTTTTTTTTTTTTTTTTTTTTTGTTGACGGGGGGGAAATCTTTCAAAGATACCCGATTTCCCATTTGGGGGAGGAAGCCGGGTTATGTGGGATTTCCACCCACTAAAACCCCCTCGGTGGCCTTCCTCCGTACATTGGAAGAGCTCCGGGATCTCCAAGAGGAACGCACCGGTGCTCTTCCTGTACGCAGCGACAGCTGGAGCCACTCCCATCTGTCGCCCTTCACGGGTCTGCCGCCAACGCAACAGGTTCGCCAGAGCCCCCACTCTTGGCGATCCGCGGCACCCGATCCCTTTATAGTCGCCTCTTACGACAGGCAGAGGATACCGTAGCCCTATTCTTATGCCCGGGTCTACAGGGCCCACTGCCAAATACGTTTAAGGACGATGGCGCCTTCGTCGGCGCTCGGGATTCGCCCTTTCCCTCTCACGTTCCGCGCCCTCCTTTTGAACCATCACAGCCTCGCAAAAGGAGAGAACCGCCTTCCATGCGTCCCTGCTCTCCAGCATTGCCGCCACCACGGCCGCTGGAGACAAGTCCGCTCCGATTTGTCGGACCAGGTCTCGACGCTCGGAATCCCATGCAGGGCACCGCGCCAGCGTATGCTGAGCGGAGTCCTGGTCGTTTGGACAGTGATGGCATCTGGCCGACTGTTCCCTCCCAATGCGCTGCAGGTACTCACCGAAACAACCGTGTCCGGTGAGCACCTGGGTAAGCCGGTACGTGACGCGGCATTTTTCGTTCTTCAACCAAGCCCCGAAACTTGGGAGAATGCCACTCACGACTCTTTGTCGCATGCTGCGTGGTTCCGCAAGACGCGCCTTCCACCTTTCCAGCACCCATGTCCTCTCCTCTTGGCGGAGTCTGGTAGCGACTTCAGGCGTGAAATCCTCCCCTTGGCGTAGGATGCGGATTCGGTCATATACCCTCGCGTCCATAGCTGCCAGCAGGTCGAGGGGTGGGAACCTCGCCAGAAGTGCTGCCGCCTCATAGGAGACAGTCCTGTAGCCGCGAGCTACCCGGATGGCAATTTTACGCTGCACAGCATTTAGCTTTGCAGCATTGCCTCGGGGGCTCGACAGCGTGTCCACCCACACTGGTGCTCCGTACAGTGAAATTGAGCGCACCACTCCGGCGTATAGGCGTCGGACCTCCTCTCTTGGGCCCCCGAGATTCGGCAGCAGCCTGTGCATAGCACCAGCCACTTTATACACTCGGGGGATCAGGCGATCAAAGTGCTCTTTGAACGTCCAGGAGCTGTCCAGCACAAGACCGAGGTATTTCATGGACCTTCCAACCTCTACCGTGGTGTCACCAACCCGCACTGCTGTGCTCGGTGGGTCCGTCCACGTTCGATGAAACCACATCGCCTCAGTCTTGTGAGGTGCTATTTGGAGCCCAAGGGCGTTGATGCGGCTGACTACCCGTGCCACTCCGAGCTCTGCAAGTCTTGCAGTCCTTTCAAAGGATTCGCCCCTAGCAAGTACTAGAGTGTCGTCCGCATAGCAGACGATGCTCACGCCGAGGGGCATCTCCGTCCGCAGGACCACGTCGTATGCTAGATTCCACAGCAGTGGCCCTAAGACTGACCCCTGCGGAACCCCGCACACGACCTCCCTTTCTTGCATTGCGCCTCCCTGACACGGGTATTCGATCACCCGGTCCGACAGGTACGAGTCCATCACTCCACGCAAGTAGAGGGGCAGCTGGTGGAAGACAAGTGCCCTCTTAATGGCCGTCCAGGGAAGGGAGTTAAAGGCGTTGACAATATCGAGAGATATTGCCAAAACCACTCCTCCTTCTGCGTTTGCCTCCTCTGAAAAACTGCGTACCCGGAGAATGGCGTCTATCGTCGACCTCTGTTCCCGGAAACCGAACTGGTTGTCCGAGAGATCTGGGCCGTTCCGCACCAGATGTTGATTGATGCGACGCGCCATTATTCGCTCCAGGAGCTTTCCCGCCTCGTCCAGAAGGCAAATTGGCCTGTACGCAGAAGGGGAATCTGCAGGTCTTCCCTCTTTGCGGAGCAGCACGAGCCTCGCTCTTTTCCAAGCCCTGGGGAAACAGCCAGCTTGGAAGCAGCTGTCAAAAAGACTGCGCAATCTGTCTCCCAGGATTTGGAGCACCAAAGCCCATACTTTGCCAGGGACACCATCGGGCCCCGGGGCAGTGTTACGGGCGGCCATGCGTTGCGTCGCGATTCGCAGTTCGTCCTCGGTGACAGCGAGTTCCTCCGACCAGTCGGACACACTACTTTCCCGTTCCAGGAATACACTTCCTGTTCGAGGAAAGAGCGTGTCTATCACCCGCGTGACTAGCTCAGGCCCGAGCGTTTCCGTCAGCGGGGGAACCCACGGACGAAGTTTCCCGAGGACGATCCTGTACGGACGACCCCACGGATCTCGATTGAGGCTTTCAAGGAGCTCAGCCCATGACTGTGACCGGGCGTTGGCTATTGCCACTTGTAGGGACTTTGTGGCGCGTCGGTACTCTCCATATGCCCTGTCTACCTCCTCCTCAGTTGCTCGGCGGCGCCTCCGAGTGCGGGTGTACCGGCGTCTGGCTCCGAGACATGTGTTGCGTAAACGCGCAATGTCTGCTGACCACCAGTACACTGGCTCCCTCTTTGGTTTCCCGACCCGAGGCATACCTGCGTCGCAAACAGCCACCATATTGGACTGCAGGTGACCCACCTCTGACTCAGGGTCCAATGGAGCTGCACTGGAGTCCTCCCAATCTGCAACATGGGCAGCTGCCAGGAGGAGATCTCTATCTAGGCGTTTGAGCGCCCATCGTCGGCGACGAGAGGCGTTGTTCATCGCACCAAACATGATCCCCCCGACAGGGCATATATCGAAAGTGGCGTAGCGGTGGTCCGACAGCGAGACCAGGTCCTCAGCCACCCTCCAATTGGACACCATGCGCTCGACGGAGCGGGACGCCCAGGACAAGTCAATAATTGACTCGCCCTGAGCGCGAACGCATGTGCTTACGGAGCCTCGGTTCAGAAGTCTGAGGTCCAGTCCCGCCGCCCACTCGAGAACAGCCTCACCCCGATCATCATCCCGGAGATCGTTCCATGCATGTGAGTGTGCATTGAAATCTCCCAGGACTAGAACAGGGTGAGGAGAGCATCCACGGACACAGTCCGACAGTCGGTCCAGGAAATCCTCGTAGGTAGCGAAGCTGCAGTTCGGGGACACATAGCAGCCAATGACTGCAATTGAGCCCCATCTAGCAGCTACGATTCCCTGGTCCTCGTGCAGTTTTGCACATGGAGGATCTCCTTCTCCGCCACCCCAGTAGATAGCCACTGACCCAATGGTGTCTCCGAACCAGCGAGGGTGACTTGGGACGGAATACGGGTCAGAAATCACTGCCAGATCAATCGACTGCTCAGCGATGTTCTGCATCAGCAAGTCTTGTGCGCTCCGGCAGTGATTTATGTTGCCCTGCAGGATGTGTTTAAGGGACCTATCCATAAATTAACACTCCATGCAGTTGTCCTCAGGTGAGCGACGGGCTTGCGCGTCAACAATGGCCGACGCGCTCCCGTTCGCTTCAGTGGAGTTGGTGGTGATGGCAGCAGCTCTCTTCTTCTTCTTCGGTGGTGAACACCGCTTGCTTCCCATGCGATGATTGGATGGCAGGCCATAATCCGCGCAGATAACGCATTTCAGTGCCTTCGCTGTACATTGTTGCACCTTGTGGGCACCCGAACCGCACATGTAGCACAACGTGCTCCGATCTATGGTGCCAGCGCACTGGTGCCTCGAATGCCCAAACTCCAGACAGCGGAAGCACTGCAGGCGTCTGGTTTCCAGGACCTGTACTCGTGCCTTGACCCAGCCAATAAACACGTGTCCGTCCTTTGCTATCTTTTGTACAGCTGTTGCGGGGCATCGGACCCAGGCCGTCCCTAGTGTGTTAGGTGTTTGGCGAATGTCACCCACCTTCACGTCCAATTGGTTGCAACCACACGCCTGGGAAATTGCCACTGCAACATCCTGTGGGGTGACGGAGTCGTACAAATCCATCACCCGCACTTCACCCATCTTTTGAGGGCGGGAAATTTTCACCCCCATATCAGCCAGTGCCGTGCTCATTTTTTGGGCCAGGTTGTCGGCCTTCGAAGTGCAATCTTCCCCGGCTACGGCCAGAAGAAGGCCACCATTGATGGCCTTCCTCATTTTCACCGAGGTGATGCCCACCTCAGACAGCTGCACCCTTTGCCTGGCGGCCGCCATGACGTCAGCATACGTGACATTTTCACCGTCTGGTACCGTAACCGTCACTGCTGCCGATTTTGGTGGTTTTGGTGCCTTGGGTTTCTTTTTCTTCTCGACAGCCTTTGCCGAAGTTGGCACCTCACCCTTTTTGGCCAGAAGGGCCAGCAACAGAAACCTCCTCGGTTGGAGCCTTAGCTCCCTTCTTTTTCCTGTTGCTAGCCGTCCTTGCCAGTTTAGGCTGAGGCTCAGGATCAGCAGCCTGTGAGGGCTGCTTCCTTGCCAAAGGTGGTCTTATCGCCCGGTCTGGAAAGAGTTCCGCTGTGAAGGCCGACAACCTGGCCTCAATCAGATCCCCGATTTTGCCCATTAGGGCTTCATCGGGGTTTCTGTTATGAGGCCTTGCCACGACATTTGTCGGTGCGCGAGGCGCAGGCACTTCTTGGCTCGGCTTGACTGGGCTCGGGCTTGCTCGGGCTCCCTCCTTAGTGCGGCCAATCCGATTCAGTTGCTCTGTAAGAGAGGCAACTTTACCCTCCAAAGATGTCAGCTTGGCGCGGAGTGTAGCGTTTTCCTCTTCCAGGCGGTCCGTTCGGCTGCGCTGCACCACTTCGGATGCCGCGGCTTGTACCGTTCGGACTGCCATGCGGAGAGCCCTCACAAAGGGGACCTTTAAGGTTGCGGGACCTGTCCGCAACCTTCTCCACAATCATCAGCTGGTCCATGATGATGGAGCCAAGCTCAACAGTGGACTGAGCCCGCATTTCATCCTCAAGTTCTTCCGGCCTGGGAAGACCATGTTTAGCCTTCGTGCCGACCGGAAGAACAAGAGGATCGAAGATGTCCTCCTCAGACCCTACTTGGGGTCTTCTTTTCGCCTTTGCGCCTTCGTCCTCCTGGCTTATCGCGCCTTCGCCATCCTTAGTAGGAGGGGGGGGTCGCGTACGCTTCCTCACTGACGACCTTGACTCTATGGATTGCATCGACACAAACGAGCAGTCCGTTAAGTCTCCATCCGTCTCATCACCAGCCCCAACGCGAGATGCATTCATCCTGGTGACTCTCACGATAGGTCGCTTTTGCTTCTTATCGTTTCCTTCCTCATTGGAAACATGTGTTTCCTCATGTGTCTTAAAACTAGCTTTATTATTTTGTGACTCCATTTTTGTTCCCACGAGCAGGGTCGAATTACAGGCACTCCCCGGGTTACGCCCATCCCGGTCAACTCGGAAGTGGAGTGGGGTATATACTGTGGAGGTCCCCAGGTATCCACAGGTTTTTACGTCTTCGCTGACGGGTTTGATGTCAAGGTTTTCCTTCCGCGGGCCGGCCAATTAAGGCAAGCCCCCCGGTCGCAGCCCCACAACATACAACAAATTAGCCAAATTTGGGTCGCTGAAATGAGACCGCGGGAACGGGCTGGGGAAGCTGGCAAGGACTCGCCCTTTAAAGGGGTGGTGGCCGTAGCCTGCTCGACAGTAGGTGAGTACACGCCGAGCCCACCCGACATCCATCAGCTGACTTCTCTGCTAAACAGAGAAGCCGCAGAGGAGCCTCCTCATGCTGCTCTTCGTCTGGTCTCTCGCTCCAAGCCTGTCCAGTATGGTAAAACCTATCTGGCATAGCCTTGGAGGTCCTTGGGACGCGCAAACCCCCCCACTACGTCAAGGTGGCAGCACAACGGGGGGGAACCTAACCTAACCTAACCTAACCTAACCTAACCTAACCTAACCTAACCTAACCTAACCTAACCTAACCTAACCTAACCTAACCTAACCTAACCTAACCCCCCGCCCTTTGCTGATACAAACTGATAGTTGGAACAGGTTCTGTGAGAAACAGGATACTGAAGGGGTTTGGGAAGGGATTTATAGGGTGATCAGCAGGACTAAAAAGAGGGTGGAAGATGTGCCAATGGAAAGGGAAGGCAGGGTATTGGATGCCAAAGAATCGGCTGACCTATTGGCCAAGACCTTCTACCCAGAGGACTGTAGGTCGGCAGACCTACAAGAACATACAAAAGTAAGGGAACTGGCCGAGAAAGTGAATAAAGAGGATGGTAACCAACCTGACCCTCCCTTCACAATTGATGAACTTAATAGAGCGGCAGCATCCTTAAATCCGAAAAAAGCCCCTGGTTCCGATGGACTAACAGCCGACATATGTGCCCAAGTCATTAAGAATGATCCCGAATGTTTTCTGGCACTTTTAAATAAGTGCTTGGAACTTGGTTACTTCCCCCGTATATGGAAGGAGGCCACCGTTGTTTTACTCCGTAAACCACACAAGGAGAGCTATGCCACGCCCAAGTCCTACAGGCCGATTGGTCTTTTGCCTGTACTGGGCAAAATATACGAGAAAATGCTGGTGGCCAGACTCAGGTTTTGCATTCTACCGCGAATGAGCACTCACCAATATGGCTTCATGCCACAAAGGAGTACCGAGGACTCCCTCTATACCTTAATGCAGTACATCTACACTAAACTTGATGAAAAGAAACTGATCACGCTAGTGTCGTTGGATATAGAGGGAGCATTCGATAGCGCCTGGTGGCCGGCCATAAAGGTGAGGCTCGCAGAAGAGGAATGTCCGCTGGACCTGAGGAGGGTCATGAGTAGTTATATGCACAATAGAACGGTGGCAGTTAGATATTTGGGAACGGAGTGCAAAAGAAACACGGAGAAAGGCTGCGTGCAAGGATCCATAGGGGGACCACTGCTATGGAATCTTCTGTTAGACCCCCTATTAAAAGGCCTGGAGCACAGAGGGGACTATGTCCAAGCTTTCGCTGACGACGTGGTCCTCGTCTTTGACGGCTCTACAGCGCAAGAGATCCAAGAACGTGCCAATGCCGCTCTCGACTATGTTCAGAGGTGGGGTGTCGTAAATAAACTTAAATTTGCACCCCATAAAACATGCGCTATGCTAATTACTCGCAAATTAAAATACGACACCCCAAACCTGACCATGGGCGGGATAGGCATTGCTATGGCAAAAGAGATAAAACTGTTAGGGCTGACAATAGACCACAAACTTACGTTCAATAAACACGTAGCGAACGTGTGCTCCAAGGCCACAGCTGTGTATAAGCAACTTGCTAGAACGGCAAAGGTCAGCTGGGGCTTACACCCAGAGGTGATCAGAAGTATATATACGGCTGCTGTGGAACCAATAATATTGTACGCATCTAGTGCCTGGGCACCAGCTTCGAATAAAGCCGGTGTGCGTAAAAAATTAGAAGCAATACAACGTAGCTTCGCCCAGAAGTTATGCCGTGCCTATCGCACGGTCTCTCTGAACTCAGCATTACTGCTGGCGGGAGTGCTCCCACTTGACCTCCGAATCCGTGAGGCGGCCTCATTGTACGAGGCAAGGAGGGGGGTGCCCCTGCCGGAGTTGGGGGACAGAGAGGTTGAGAGAATGGCACCGGCGATAAATGCGCCTCATCCCGCAGAAAAGAAGAACTTGCTAATGGGACGCCTGGTAGACGAAGACCAATACAAAAATCACAGTCATTATGAAGTACGCATTTTCACAGATGGTAGTAAAATCGAGGGCAAGGTTGGGGCCGCCCTTTCCATCTGGACTGGAGATACTGAAACAAAGACCATCAAGCTAGCCCTGCCATCTTACGGTACTGTCTACCAGGCTGAACTCCTCGCACTCTGCGAAGCAGCAAGAGAAGTGCTGCGTCGAGAGGCGTGCGAATTTGCTATTTTTAGCGATTCCATGGCAGCCCTTCAAACAGTGGTCAACCCCGACACCAGCCATCCCCTAGCAGTGGAAACCCGGGACGTCATAAGTCGCGCAAGTTCTCAAAACAAGAGTGTCTCGTTACTCTGGGTAAAGGCACATGCGGGACTAGAGGGTAATGAGAGAGCCGACTATCTGGCAAAAGAGGCTGCTCTGGGGTTAAAGAGAAAGCCAGACTACGACAAATGCCCACTATCATACGTCAGGCGGATGATACGCACGGAGACGCTCGTTGAATGGGATCGTAGATACAGGACTGGAACAACGGCCTCCATCACAAAATTGTTCTTCCCAGAGGCGATTAATGCTTATAAAATCGTGCGTGAGATACTAATGACAAAGGACTTGACACAGGCACTTACAGGGCACGGCGGGTTCTCTGAGTACCTGACCCGGTTCGGGTGCAAGGAGAACAAATCGTGCATCTGCGACCCTACCAAAGACGAGACAGTCCCCCACCTGCTAATAGATTGCCCCGTTTTTGTAAGAGAACGTTTCGAAATCGAGCAGAAGACCAAAATTCAGATTAAGATAGAAAATCTACCAGATCTCATAAGAGACAAAAAGTATAGAATAGTATTTATTGAATTTTTAGTTAAAATAGTTAAGGTAGTCTGTAAAAGAAATAAGAAAGATCAATAATTTATGATTATATAATATATTGAAATATATTAGGATAGTCATAGTAAAATTTTTAGTTAATAATCATAGTCATAGTAAAACTTTTAGAAAATAAATGTATGTATTGCTCTAGATATATAGACATAATAATGTATAATGAAAATATGTGTGTCTTTAAAAAAGTTGTAAAACTATAAAGAAAAACAAATAAAAATTTCATACCCTGTACACTCCCCATAGACAGAAATAAAGAAAATTGGTACCTACCAAAACGAAACTACCACTAATAGTCTAGAATAGATGGGAATCCCACCCATAAGAGAATGAAAGAGAAGTAAGTAAGAAAGAAACAGTATGAAGCATGAATGTGCGAGAGGCATAAGTGTGTGAACTGGAATGTCAGAAAAATAGAACTAGAAAAAACAGTCTCCGATACTGTCGGAGGTAGAAGTAAAAAAAAAAAAAAAAAAAAAAAAAAAACCCCGCCCCCGAAGGATTACGGTATACTTCCACGCTACGCCAGCACTCTAAAAGTAGAGCGAGGCGTGCGCCCGTATGCGTGTCTGTGACTTAACCCAGAACACGCATACCTCCCGCTTGTCGGGTATTCGCCGCGAGTCAATTATATCCCACAAGGAGATATAATTGACAAGCGCCCAGGATGCACCGGCCAAAAGATGCTGCTGTTCCCTCCAGACGTATCCAAAGAGACAAGCAGCAGTTTGGCACACGAGGAGGAACCCGACTTGCATCCCAACCTAACCTAACCTAACCTAACCTAACCTAACCTAATAGGGTAGTGTAGTGTAGGGTAGGGTAGGGTAGGGTAGGGTAGGGCAGTGTAATGTAATGTAATGTAAGGCGGTACGTAATTCGCCGGGACAGCTAGTCTAATATATAAAAATGAATCACAAAGTGTGTTGGTAAGCGCATAACTCGAGAACGGCTGGACCGATTTCGCTAATTCTTTTTTTGTCGAGTTCGTTATTGTCAGGAGAAGGTTTTTATGTAGGGTAGGGTAGGGTAGGGTAGGGTAGTGTAGTGTAGGGTAGGGTAGTGTAGGGTCGGGTAGGGTAGTGTAGGGGAGGGTAGGGTAGTGTAGGGTAGGGTAGGATAGTGTAGTGTAGGGTAGTGTAGTGTAGTGTAGGGTAGTGTAGGGTAGTGTAGGGTAGTGTATGTAGGGTAGGGTAGGGTAGTGTAGGGTAGTGTAGGGTAGTGTAGGGTAGTGTAGTGTAGGGTAGAGTAGTGTAGGGTAGGGTAGTGTAGTGTAGGGTAAAATAGTGTAGGGTAGGATAGTGTAGGGTAGGATAGTGTAGTGTAGGGTAGGGTAGTGTAGTGTAGTGTAGGGTAGGGTAGGGTAGGGTAGTGTAATGTAAGGCGGTACGTAGTTCGCCGGGACAGCTAGTAGTTATATAATAATAATAGTTTATAAAACTTTAATAATATCAAAAATGTATAATTACAATGCATGATGATTTTCATCTCCACTTTTGAAATACATTGATTCATAATTAATAATAATTATTTTTATGATAATTGAATTCTATAATTCCACTTATAGATTGAGTAGGTATGTAAAATTTATTAATTAAGTATTAGGCATGAAATAAAAGGCTTTATTTATTATTATAGTTGTTCGTCTTAACCACCTGATCCTGTATTGCACAGACAAAACCTTCGATCTCCGTAAAAAGGTTTTCGAAGCGCAGCCAGTGCACGGAGGCCTTCTGATCTTCGAAGAATCCACAAAGGGCCTTGAAGAACCTACCATGTAGCTCTTTGTCTTTCCAGATGGCCTCTCACTCAGTAGTACTAAGTACAGCCGGCGCCTGCCAGTTCTCTTGGGCCATAGATAGAGGGGTTATTCCTTAATTACACGCTATGACAACTCCATGCAAGACACTATCGACTTTCGTCAGGAAGTAACTTCGGAGGCTGCATATCTCGCGGTTGTGCATTTGTTTGGCACTTAGAAGGCCACGACCGCAACTCTTCCGCGGGATATACAGCCTCATCACTGACGACCTCGGGTGATGCATCCTATGGAGTGTCATAGTAGTGCGGACTTTTCGATCCAGAGCGTCCAGTTCGGTCAGACCATCTGAGTATGCGAAGGTGTACAAAAGAACAGGCATGACCCAGGCGTATCTCGTATGCTCGTATCTTGTTAACGCCCGACAAACATATTAAGCTATTGTACAGCTTTTATCGCGGGCTTTGAGGGGACTGAATCAAGAAATTTCGTAACGAAAATAAAACCTAACTGTACGAGCAAGCGTGATAAAGCTTCTGTGATAAAAGGTACACGATAATGGGGTCCCATGAACTGATACCGACTCCCAGGTTTTTAATAGCATACAAACACTCTTGCGTAGTGTCATGCATGCGTTTTATAAGCGCGACTGATTGTTGTTGCATTACTGGGAGGTTCATTAAATTATTCATATGCGAAGTGAATATTAGTTTCTTGTTATTATACCTCTGATTTAGTATGTCCCAGCAAATATTGTAATTATCTGAACTAACATTTAGGTGCTGAATTAATCTCTCTGCTTCCCCTTTCACCTTGGATTTGAGATACTGCATTTTTTGAGCATTAGACATTGACTGGTTATTATGGATCGTTTCGACAAATAAATCTTTAAATGAAATCCAATGGTTATAATTTCCACTGAAAGCTGGAATCTCCATTTTAGGTGTGGATTTTTCTACATGAGCTACCGACCACATTTTCTTGTTGATGGCCTTCTTAATTTCTAGGTACTTACATTCGTAGGAAGCGAATGTTTTCTCATACTCCTGATTGGATCCGTCCAGCAGGCTGTCCAGGTCCCAGTGCAACGAGTCAATAGCTGCCCAGCGCGACTGAATGGTGTGAAGAAGATCTTCAAACTCCCACTTTTCGGAAACTGATTCAAGACTGATAGCAGTCACTGTGCGATGGAAAGCCTTAAAATTGCTCTGTTGCTTCCTAAGCATCTCTTCGGTTTTGCTTACCGTGACGCTGTTGATACGGGCTCCAGCACTGCTGCCGCTTTCTGTCATTTGTATATCCTGGTTTGTTGTCTGGTTGGTGTCGCTTGACTTTGGAAGGAACGTTGGAGGCTTTATGATTGGTGTTTTTGGCCTCTCGTCTGTAGGGGCCTGATAATTTTGTATAAAAGCTCTTACCTGACCATACCTTTCGTACACTCTCTCCCTATCTTTGCTAATTGATTCTATTAGAGTTGATTCTAACTGACTCGCTGATAATTTAGAAAGATTGGATTCATACTCGAACCAATAGCTGTCGAGTAGGTCTAACTTCCTCTTGATGTAGTCGGTAGTCTTCCTATCTGCACCATCTTTCTTAAAATTGGTGCGAACGGTCTCTATTGCCGAAGACAACCGGTGCTGATTGGCCAGTACATCACTCACTGAAGCCATTGTTTAAATAAAATAAATGGACTGATATTACTTGGCGACTTTTCTTGCTGAATGGCAACGACTATGTCTAGGTCGTTACCCCTGTTGGCTGATGATTACCCAAGACCTTGCCGCTCGGGACCCACTGCACTCCTTGATCGTACAGTAGGATACTGCTAGGTGAGTTTATGTCACTTTATTGCACAGTAACATTCACGGTTCCGTCAAAGCGTAGAACGAATGCATTATGTCTCTACAGGCCGGAAAGCGGAACCACAGTCACGTTTACGTGCAAAGTTCACGACAGTTCATACGACACGTGGAAAGATCCCACCTTTCCGAAAGGCTCGCTCGAAGGACCAATGTACGGGGTTGAGTCCGTAACAAAAATACTGATACTGATTTTTGGTAAAACTGTATATTAAAACTGTATAAAAATGTTAAAACTAAATGAACTGATAAAACTGATAGGAGTACGCGCGGCGCGCTTGATGGCCGAAAACGAACTGAATTGTAGAAATAATGAGTAATTGGGTTAAAACATAAACTGTTTATACAGCATTTTTGCGTTGTACGCGCTTGCTCGTACAGTTAGGTTTTATTTTCGTTACGAAATTTCTTGATTCAGTCCCCTCAAAGCCCGCGATAAAAGCTGTACAATAGCTTAATATGTTTGTCGGGCGTTAACAAGATACGAGCATACGAGATACGCCTGGGTCATGCCTGTTCTTTTGTACACCTTCGCATACTCAGATGGTCTGACCGAACTGGACGCTCTGGATCGAAAAGTCCGCACTACTATGACACTCCATAGGATGCATCACCCGAGGTCGTCAGTGATGAGGCTGTATATCCCGCGGAAGAGTTGCGGTCGTGGCCTTCTAAGTGCCAAACAAATGCACAACCGCGAGATATGCAGCCTCCGAAGTTACTTCCTGACGAAAGTCGATAGTGTCTTGCATGGAGTTGTCATAGCGTGTAATTAAGGAATAACCCCTCTATCTATGGCCCAAGAGAACTGGCAGGCGCCGGCTGTACTTAGTACTACTGAGTGAGAGGCCATCTGGAAAGACAAAGAGCTACACGGTAGGTTCTTCAAGGCCCTTTGTGGATTCTTCGAAGATCAGAAGGCCTCCGTGCACTGGCTGCGCTTCGAAAACCTTTTTACGGAGATCGAAGGTTTTGTCTGTGCAATACAGGATCAGGTGGTTAAGACGAACAACTATAATAATAAATAAAGCCTTTTATTTCATGCCTAATACTTAATTAATAAATTTTACATACCTACTCAATCTATAAGTGGAATTATAGAATTCAATTATCATAAAAATAATTATTATTAATTATGAATCAATGTATTTCAAAAGTGGAGATGAAAATCATCATGCATTGTAATTATACATTATTGATATTATTAATGTTTTATAAACTATTATTATTATATAACTACTAGCTGTCCCGGCGAACTACGTACCGCCTTACATTACACTACCCTACCCTACCCTACCCTACACTACACTACACTACCCTACCCTACACTACACTATCCTACCCTACACTATCCTACCCTACACTATGATACCCTACACTACACTACCCTACCCTACACTACTCTACCCTACACTACACTACCCTACCCTACACTACCCTACACTACCCTACACTACCCTACCCTACACTACCCTACCCTACCCTACATACACTACCCTACACTACCCTACACTACCCTACACTACCCTACACTACCCTACACTACACTACACTACCCTACACTACACTACACTATCCTACCCTACCCTACCCTCCCCTACACTACCCTACCCGACCCTACACTACCCTACCCTACACTACCCTACCCTACCCTACCCTACCCTACATAAAAACCTTCTCCTGACAATAACGAACTCGACAAAAAAAGAATTAGCGAAATCGGTCCAGCCGTTCTCGAGTTATGCGCTTACCAATACACTATGTGATTCATTTTTATATATTAGACTAGCTGTCCCGGCGAATTACGTACCGCCTTACATTACATACATTACACTGCCCTACCCTACCCTACCCTACCCTACACTACACTACCCTACCCTACACTACACTACCCTACCCTACACTACCCTACCCTACACTACTCTACACTACACTACCCTACCCTACACTACTCTACCCTACACTACACTACCCTAAACTACCCTACACTACCCTACACTACCCTACACTACCCTACCCTACACTACCCTACCCTACCCTATATACACTACACTACACTACACTACCCTACGCTACCCTACACTACCCTACCCTACCCTACCCTACCCTACACTACCCTACACTACTCTACACTACACTACCCTACCCTACACTACTCTACCCTACACTACACTACCCTACCCTAAACTACCCTACACTACCCTACACTACCCTACACTACCCTACACTACCCTACCCTACCCTATATACACTACACTACACTACCCTACACTACCCTACACTACCCTACACTACCATACACTACCCTACACTACACTACACTACCCTACACTACACTACCCTACACTACACTACCCTACCCTACACTACCCTACCCTACCCTACACTACCCTACCCTACCCTACACTACACTACACTACCCTACCCTACCCTACCCTACATAAATACCTTCTCCTGACAATAACGAACTCGACATAAAAAGAATTAGCGAAATCGGTCCAGCCGTTCTCGAGTTATGCGCTTCGCTTACCAACACATTTTGCGATTCATTTTTATATTATAGATTATATTATTATCATTACTTTATTTCGAATTAATTAGTGTTTTAAAATTAGCATGAACCCCTGTTTAGAGGATAAAGGCCTCCTCCAAAGATATCCAGTAGTCTCTATCTGTGGCTTTACTCTCCACAGTTTACCAGCCGTCTCTTTAATGTCGTCGTATGTACTCGTAGATATACAGAATAAGTTTCGGTTTTTTGTTACGAAGTTATTTATCTCTGGAGGGTTTTGATCTGATTCTCGCGCGGTGACCAGTCGTATTGGGTGATTGAGGTAGAGAGGGGTTCGAGTTAATTGTTATCTTGTTTTGGAGTAGGCTGAGGGTACCCATGGAATGTGAGCGTTGGTTTTTTATAAGGTAGTTTGACATGTTGTTACTTTTAATACTTTTTGTTGTTTGTTTTTTGTTTTCACTGTTGCAGGAGCCTCTCAGTGATTCCGGTGATTCTAATGGGTTCCTTTTTTATCTTTTTTCTCTGGTTCAATTTGTCAGTTTTGGACAACAATCTCTTTTTGTCTATTTTTGGTTCCTAAAAGGACAAGTCGGTCATATTTTATGATTGCCCTGTTTCCGGCTTCTCTGTCCTTAATCAGCTACCTTTGAAGCTCCTTACGTTTTTTTAGTATTTCTTGAGGGAAATCTTCTTTTACGTAGAAAGGTGGTGATACCAGTTTTTTCTTGTTTTAAAGTAATTTTATTTTTAACCCCATTGTGCTCAATGTAACTACAATGGGTCTCATGTTTTCCCCTCTTTTTCCAAGTTGTTTAACAGATTCAACGCTGTTTTCGTCGCATTAAATGATTAAGTACTTGTTTATTATTTCTAGCACAATTTTCAACAGATCCTGATACGATCTTTCACTTTCTTCGACTCCGAAAAAAAGGGGATTTTTCTTTCTCATTAATCTCTCCATGTAATCTATCTTATTTTTCTGCGATTCCAATTGTTGTTCAAGTAACTCAGTTTCTAATTCAAGACCGTGAAATTTTTCATTTATGTTGCTTATAATGGTATTTTTCATTTCCTCCTTCATATTTAATATGTTCACTTTTTGTTGTTTCAACTCTTCTTGCATACTTCTTAGTATATTTTTGATTTCCTCCATTATTTTGATACTTCAAACCTCAAAATACTGCTAACACCCTCTTGTGGTTAGTAGCGAAACTGCGTTGTTAATAGCAGATGTTGTGCTCAAATTTCGAGTTTTATTTTTGTCTTGAGAGTTCATTTACTCCACGTTAGGTGGCGCTAAACGTTCTTACACGGGATGACCGTATGACACAGCGAAAAATAATATACTTTTGGTTTGATGCAAAACAGGTTCCTTATGCTCACAACAACAGTTTAGTGTTTTTGATGTTTATTTATGTCCAATTTACTGCATTTAAAGAGTTCTAGCTCATTTACACTTAGCATACTGGATAAAAACGTCAGATGCAGGTCCCTTAATATTTTCATAGTTTTTGCACTATTTACGCACTTTCTCAATAAAAAAATAAATTGTCCATAAGGATCTTAGTATTGCACATAGATTTATCACTACTTTATCGCATTTTCACAACTATTTATTATTCAATTAAAACACGGACATCGAAGTGAACTGTGGCAACCTACCCTCCCTATACAACATACAACTATAGGAGGTTCATAATAAAAGACGGCACCTTGGACGTTTGTCGGTTGTGCCGTCAACCATGGGAGACCCTGCGTCATATAACTTTTTTTTTTTTTTTTTTTTTTTTTATTAAAAATTTGAGTGCGTTTGACTGCAACTCACCTGATGGTAAGTGATGATGCAGTCGAGGATGGTACACGCAAACTCAAATAATGCCTATTCACTCTTGCCTTGAAGATCCCCAAATTATAGGAATCGGGAAACACTGACGCAGGCAAGGAGTTCCACTCCTGCGCTGTACGCATAATAAATGAAGAAGCGTAACGATTCGTGCGAAAAGGTGGAACATCAACGACAAAGGGGTGCAACCCCTCCCTGCGTCTCGTTGACCGACGGTGGAATGGAGCAGGGGGAATGAGGTCGTGAAGTTCTTGCGCGCACTCTCCGAAATGAATTCGATAGAATACCGATAGACAGGCGACTTTGCGGCGATGCTCAAGGCTTTGGAGCTTGTCATTGACTAGCTCGTCGTCACCAATGAGTCTCCGTGCGCGTCGGTCGATGGCGTCCAAGGTATCCAGCTGATAGCGGGCTGATCCATCCCATAAGTGTGAACAGTACTCCATACATGAGCGGACCTGTACTTGATACAAGGTAAGCAGCTGTCCAGGTGTGAAGTACCGTCTCACTTTAGAGAGAATGCCCAGCTTCATTGCAGCAACTTTAGCCTTGGACTCAATGTAACGACCGAAGTTAAGATTGGGTGTTAAATCCACGCCGAGGAGTTCCAGGTGGTCAGATATCTGAATCGGTTCATTCCGGAGAGTTGGAGTCAAGGTGAATGGACTCCTTTTGGCGGAAAAAAGACACGCCTGTGTTTTAGAGGCATTAAACCTTACGAGGTTGGAATCACCCCATTCAGACACTGCCTGAAGTGATAGGTTTATGCGCTCTATCATTGCCTCTCTTAGAAACAGCGTATCAGCGCTGTTAGCTCGTGCACTGGACAGGTATCTTTCTACAACCGTGCTATCGTCTGCATAACCAATTATACCGGGTTTCAGCAGAACGTCCGGTTATTCCATGCTTGCCAACACTGAGTATTTGCACAGGCACAACCAAGCAGCCAGGATCCTACACCTAGAGATCGCTCTAAAGTATGGCGTCAACTTCGGCGGTTCTCGAAAACGACCGTGCCAAGCTTTACTGGGACCGACCCATCATCACGGGCAGGACGATTCCTTCGAATGAGCCTGATATCGTGTTGATGGATAGTCAAGGGTGTTTTTGGTGGATGTCACTATCCCATACGATGAAAACCCCATGCAGGCTGATGCCGCAAAATGGACCAAGTACCTGGACCAAGCGCACGAGGTTACTGATATGTGGCGAGTGGAATCCACCGAAATCATCCCCGTAGTCCTATCCGTGAACGGGCAAAGTTTAGCCGACCTTGAACGTCACCTAAGGCGGCTGGAACTCCGAGGCCGACCAATAATTACAGCAATGCAGAAAACAGTCCTCCTTGCCCGGTAGTCCAACGCTTTCTCTCCTCGTCGCACTGAACTCCAGCCGACTGTGCTTCTGCTGGAAGTGCTCCTGCCACTTTGCCTTGTGCCAAGTGAGCAGAGTAGTTTAAATTTTATATATTTAAATAATCCTTATCCTTATACTTATATAATATTATAAATGTGAAAATGTGTTTGTTTGTTTGTTACCTTTTCACGCTTCAACGCCTTGACCAATCTTTATGAAATTTGGCATGCAGGTAGCCTGTGTCACGGGGAAGGTCATAGGCTACTTTTTATCCTGGGAAAATAGCATGATCTGATGCAGTTCCCGAGGGAACTAAAAAAATACTCGATTGTTGTGATTTTTGCACAGAGATGGTTGAGTAGGTAGGAAACGACATAGTTTACTAATCACTCTTAAAGGCAGTCATAAAAACGATGTCCACGCGGGCTAAGCCGCGGTCAAAAGCTAGTAATATTATAAAGAGGAAAGCTTTGTATGCTTTAGGCTATATTATATTTTCAAATTCCTTTCTAAAACTAATAATGTAACCCAAGGTGTAAAAACAAAAGTGTAATGAAGTGCAGTGTAGTGTAGTGCAGCGCAGTGCAGTGTAGTGTAGTGCAGTGCAGTTTAGTGTAGTGTATTGCAGTGTAGTGCAGTGTAGTTTAGTGTAGTGCAGTGTAGTGTAATGTAGTGCAGTGTAGTGTAGTGTATTACAGTGTAGTGTAGTATGAGGCGGTACGAAGTTTGCCGGGAAAGCTAGTCAATTTATAAGATGTGATCACGTCAATAACAACAGGATACAACTGTTTTACTTTAATATAACTAATTATTAATCATTTTACAACTTAGCGGTGCCTCCTCCAACGCGACGACTCTTACATCTAAATATGTCGACCTACTTATATTAAACCTCAAAGGCCAAGACATATTATTTTCTACTTTTTAGCGGTTTTAGTGTCGCGGGTTGTTTTAAATTTTGCTTAAAATGCTTCGACCATAAATAAATGCAAATTTAAATGTCACTTGGAGTCCCACAAAATTATCTGGCCCGTGTGAGCGTCGCTGTCGGTCACAGCAAACTGACGCAATCAAAGTGGAATCGCTAGTTCCATTTTTCGACACCACCACCATTGTGCGATCCCCTTGTATCTCGGAGAGTTGTAAAGATATGATATTCAAAAAGGGCTCAAAAGACGCGCATTCACGAGAGCTGTAAGGTGCAAAAACAAAAAAGTTATGGCCGAAATAATGAAAAAAAAAATCCGAAATTTTGAATTTGGCGCTCGATATTTTGGAAACGAATAATGACATCAAAAATTTGAGAAAAACGCCTATGGAAAATTTAGTCAGCTACAATTTGAGCCTAAAATAAAGAAGTTATGGTTAAACCTAACCTTTTTGAAAAAAGTCTAAAAGTTGATTTCGATTTCGATTTTCATTTCGATTTAGAATGTTAGATTTAGACTAAGAATTAGATTTAGATTCAGATTTAGATTTATATTTATTAATGATTCAACGCTGTAGTTTTATTTTGTAACCTTTTCCTTAACCCGACTTTCTCGTCGCTCAGCCACAATATTTTTTCGAATTCCGTAGATTCATTTCCAATGTGCTCGATAGTCGTGCGAGGCACGATATCTGTGAACTTTTGCATATAATGTTGTTAAAACTGAGAGAAATTTAAAGAAATTTATCGAAAAGAAAATCTCCTTGCACTTTTTCTTCTACTAGAACTTTTTACCAATCTCTATGTTCTTGTTCACTGGCTGAAAGTTTTCTGAATAATATTTCCTTTTCTCGGCGAGATTGATTAAGTGTCAAATTTCTTGATCTAAGTCAAAAATATCGACCTCCTAGAAATAGAAGATAAAAGTATTGTAGATATTTATAATTTTGATTGCAAAAAAACGTTCTAATAATGTTCAGACGTGAACTTTTTGTTTCTTCAGCTTTCAAGAAAACTACTGTTTGTTTTTCTACGACAGCGCAGGTTCTAATACTTTTAAAGAATGACTAGTTGTTTAGAAATGACCAATCATATTAATATTTTTTACATGTTATTTTAATTACATTTGGACACAGAGCATGCTCCGACAATCATTTTATCCACTTAATCACTCTGTGTAGTTATATTGAGACTTAAATAACAATGGAAATTAATGGTATGGTATGGTATATTTTTTAAGAAATATTATATTATTATTACTATTTTTTATTATTATTTTATTGAATAAATTTTTATTATTATTTTATTTTATTAAAAAGCGTCGGTGGCTCAACCGGTAACGACTCGGTCCATCTAACCAGAGGTACCGGGTTCAAATCTGGACGGCCAATGTACCAATGAGTTTTTCAAAAACTTACGTACATACTTACCGATTGCTTTAACGGTGAAGGAAAACATCGTGAGGAAACCTGCACACGCCTGCGAAGAAACTCGAAGGTTGTGTGTGAAGTCGACCAACCCGCACTGGGCCCGCGTGGTCGACTAAGGCCAAATCGCCCTGATTCAGGGTAGGCTCGAGCCCCTCGGTGGGGACGTATATGAGCTGTAATGATGAAATGATGATTTTATTGAAAATCCTTGGCCTATGTCCAGCAGTGGACATCCGTCGGCTGATATGATATTTTTTGGAAAATACTTTAATTTTTTTTACAATTTTGGTCATTCCTAAACAACATTTCTAAACAACTAGATCTTAAGTGTTATAGGTTCCATTGCAAAAACCGTATAATTTGCCTCGAGGCTCGTCAAAAGATTTTTTCCCTATAACGTAAACTTTTTTTTAGACTAATTTCAAAGTGGTGGTAGCTGGTGCGTCCGGAGGTATTGGCCAGCCGCTTGCTCTCCTTATGAAGATGAATCCTTTAGTAACTCATGTAGCCCTCTACGATGTTGCCAAAGTCACACCTGGTGTGGCTAAGGATCTCTCCCATATGAACACTAAATGTAAAGCGACTGGACATGTGGGACCCGATCAGCTCTGTTCCGCCCTTAAAGGTAAAAACTGTACTATTTAATTTATCACTATGTTGTCTGTTTGCAAACTAGTATCTATGTATTATGGGAAACAGTGACTGACGATTAAATTTGATTTATTTCAAAAAAACTGCTAGTAGTATACATTTCATTCGCAGCAATAATCTATTTCCAATATAACCCCAACACTAGGTTTCACTCTCGCCTGTGGCCTCACCTGGAACCATCATATTCACAAACTTTGTAGTAAACTAGGTTAAGCTAGGGTATCAGCTACTCTCCAAAAAAAACCTTCCCTACTCCAATATGGTGTTGACATCTGGAGTCAGGCGGCGGACTGCCATCGAGCCTTCGTCCTTCGGAAACCAACGGTAAGAATAGTTGCCCGCGTCAAAGCTGGTGAGTCAGCTCAACCTCATTTTTATAAACTATGTATACTCACGTTTCCTAGTCTTATCATATACAACTCAGCAATCTTCATCATAGACAAAATACGTTTTTCTTATTAAATAGTAATAGATGTACTCATTGCGATGATCACAAAGGACACTGCCTTCACTAGAGCTATACTCAATGTAATCACAATGGGCACTGCCTTCACAATAGCTATACTAAATGTGATGATCACAATGGGCACTGCCTTCACAATAGCTATACTGAATGTAATGATCACAATGGGCACTAACTTCACAATAGCTATACTCTATGTAATGATCACAATGGGCACTGCTTTCACAATAGCTATACTCAATGCGATGATCACAATGGGCACTGCCTTCACAATAGCTATACTGAATGTAATGATCACAATGGGCACTGCCTTCACAATAGCTATACTGAATGTAATGATCACAATGGGCACTGCCTTCACAATAGCTATACTCAATGCGATGATCACAATGGGCACTGCCTTCACAATAGCTATACTGAATGTAATGATCACAATGGGCACTGCCTTCACAATAGCTATACTGAATGTAATGATCACAATGGGCACTGCCTTCACAATAGCTATACTCTATGTAATGATCACAATGGGCACTGCCTTCACAATAGCTATACTGAATGTAATGATCACAATGGGCACTGCCTTCACAATAGCTATACTGAATAAAATGATCACAATGGGCACTGCCTTCACAATAGCTATACTCTATGTAATGATCACAATGGGCACTGCCTTCACAATAGCTATACTCAATGCGATGATCACAATGGGCACTGCCTTCACAATAACTATACTGAATGTAATGATCACAATGGGCACTGCCTTCACAATAGCTATACTCAATGCGATGATCACAATGGGTACTAACTTCAAAATAGCTATACTCAATGTAATGATCACAATGGGCACTGCCTTCACAATAGCTATACTCAATGGAATGATCACAATGGGTACTGCCTTCACAATAGCTACTCGTATACTCAATGCGATGATCACAATGGGCACTAACTTCAAAATAGCTATACTGAATGTAATGATCACAATGGGCACTGCCTTCACAATAGCTATACTCTATGGAATGATCACAATAGGCACTGCCTTCACAATAGCTATACTCAATGCGATGATCACAATGGGCACTGCCTTCACAATAGCTATACTCAATGCGATGATCACAATGGGCACTGCCTTCACAATAGCTATACTCTATGTAATGATCACAATGGGCACTGCCTTCACAATAGCTATACTCAATGCGATGATCACAATGGGCACTGCCTTCACAATAGCTATACTCAATGCGATGATCACAATGGGCACTAACTTCAAAATAGCTATACTGAATGTAATGATCACAATGGGCACTGCCTTCACAATAGCTATACTCTATGGAATGATCACAATGGGCACTGCCTTCACAATAGCTATACTGAATGTAATGATCACAATGGGCACTGCCCTCACAATAGCTATACTCTATGTAATAATCACAATGGGCACTGCCTTCACAATAGCTATACTCAATGCGATGATCACAATGGGCACTAACTTCAAAATAGCTATACTCAATGTAATGATCACAATGGGCACTGCCTTCACAATAGCTATACTGAATGTAATGATCACAATGGGCACTGCCTTCACAATAGCTATACTCAATGCGATGATCACAATTGGCACTGCCTTCACAATAGCTATACTCAATGCGATGATCACAATGGGCACTAACTTCAAAATAGCTATACTCAATGTAATGATCACACTGGGCACTGCCTTCACAATAGCCATACTCAATGTAATCACAATGGGCACTGCCTTCACAATAGCTATACTCAATGCGATGATCACAATGGGTACTGCCTTCACAATAGCTACTCGTATACTCAATGCGATGATCACAATGGGCACTAACTTCAAAATAGCTATACTCAATGTAATGATCACAATGGGCACTGCCTTCACAATAGCTATACTGAATGTAATGATCACAATGGGCACTGCCTTCACAATAGCTATACTCAATGCGATGATCACAATGGGCACTGCCTTCACAATAGCTATACTCAATGCGATGATCACAATGGGCACTGCCTTCACAATAGCTATACTGAATGTAATGATCACAATGGGCACTGCCTTCACAATAGCCATACTCAATGTAATCACAATGGGCACTGCCTTCACAATAGCTACACTCAATGTAATGATCACAATGGGCACTGCCTTCACAATAGCCATACTCAATGTAATCACAATGGGCACTGTCTTCACAATAGCTATACTCAATGTAATGAGCACAATGGGCACTGCCTTCACAATAGCTATACTCAATGGAATGATCACAATGGGCACTAACTTCAAAATAGCTATACTGAATGTAATGATCACAATGGGCACTGCCTTCACAATAGCTATACTAAATGAGATAATCACAATGGGCACTGCCTTCACAATAGCTATACTCAATGCGATGATCACAATGGGCACTAACTTCAAAATAGCTATACTGAATGTAATGATCACAATGGGCACTGCCTTCACAATAGCTATACTCAATGCGATGATCACAATGGGCACTGCCTTCACAATAGCTACTCGTATACTCAATGCGATGATCACAATGGGCACTAACTTCAAAATAGCTATACTGAATGTAATGATCACAATGGGCACTGCCCTCACAATAGCTATACTGAATGTAATGATCACAATGGGCACTGCCTTCACAATAGCTATACTCAATGCGATGATCACAATGGGCACTAACTTCAAAATAGCTATACTAAATGCGATGATCACAATGGGCACTAACTTCAAAATAGCTATACTGAATGTAATGATCACAATGGGCACTGCCTTCACAAAAGCTATACTCAATGCGATGATCACAATGGGCACTAACTTCAAAATAGCTATACTGAATGTAATGATCACAATGGGCACTGCCTTCACAATAGCTATACTCATTGCGATGATCACAATGGGCACTAACTTCAAAATAGCTATACTCAATGTAATGATCACAATGGGCACTGCCTTCACAATAGCTATACTCAATGTAATGATCACAATGGGCACTGCCTTCACAATAGCTATACTGAATGTAATGATCACAATGGGCACTGCCTTCACAATAGGTATACTGAATGTAATGATCACAATGGGCACTGCCTTCACAATAGCTATACTCAATGCGATGATCACAATGGGCACTAACTTCAAAATAGCTATACTCAATGTAATGATCACAATGGGCACTGCCTTCACAATAGCTATACTGAATGTAATGATCACAATGGGCACTGCCTTCACAATAGCTATACTCAATGCGATGATCACAATGAACACTAACTTCAAAATAGCTATACTCAATGTAATCATCACAATGGGCACTGCCTTCACAATAGCTATACTGAATGTAATGATCACAATGGGCACTGCCTTCACAATAGGTATACTGAATGTAATGATCACAATGGGCACTGCCTTCACAATAGCTATACTGAATGTAATGATCACAATGGGCACTGCCTTCACAATAGCTATACTGAATGTAATGATCACAATGGGCACTGCCTTCACAATAGCTATACTGAATGTAATGATCACAATGGGCACTGCCTTCACAATAGCTATACTCAATGCGATGATCACAATGGGCACTAACTTCAAAATAGCTATACTCAATGTAATGATCACAATGGGCACTGCCTTCACAATAGCTATACTCAATGCGATGATCACAATGGGCACTGCCTTCACAATAGCTATACTCAATGCGATGATCACAATGGGCACTGCCTTCACAATAGCTATACTGAATGTAATGATCACAATGGGCACTGCCTTCACAATAGCTATACTGAATGTAATGATCACAATGGGCACTGCCTTCACAATAGCTATACTCAATGCGATGATCACAATGGGCACTAACTTCAAAATAGCTATACTCAATGGAATGATCACAATGGGCACTGCCTTCACAATAGCTATACTCAATGAGATGATCACAATGGGAACTGCCTTCACAATAGCTATACTCAATGAGATGATCACAATGGGCACTGCCTTCACAATAGCTATACTCAATGTAATGATCACAATGGGCACTCCCTTCACAATAGCTATAATCAATGGAATGATCACAATGGGCACTGCCTTCACAATAGCTATACTCAATGTAATGATCACAATGGGCACTGCCTTCACAATAGCTATACTCAATGTAATGATCACAATGGGCACTGCCTTCACAATAGCTATACTCAATGTAATGATCACAATGGGCACTGCCTTCACAATAGCTATACTCAATGTAATGATCACAATGGGCACTGCCTTCACAGTAGCTATACTCAATGCGATGATCACAATGGGCACTGCCTTCACAATAGCTATACTCAATGTAATGATCACAATGGGCACTGCCTTCACAATAGCTATACTCAATGTAATGATCACAATGGGCACTGCCTTCACAATAGCTATACTCAATGTAATGATCACAATGGGCACTCCCTTCACAATAGCTATAATCAATGGAATGATCACAATGGGCACTGCCTTCACAATAGCTATACTCAATGTAATGATCACAATGGGCACTGCCTTCACAATAGCTATACTCAATGCGATGATCACAATGGGCACTGCCTTCACAGTAGCTATACTCAATGCGATGATCACAATGGGCACTGCCTTCACAATAGCTATACTCAATGTAATGATCACAATGGGCACTGCCTTCACAATAGCTATACTCAATGTAATGATCACAATGGGCACTGCCTTCACAATAGCTATACTCAATGTAATGATCACAATGGGCACTCCCTTCACAATAGCTATAATCAATGGAATGATCACAATGGGCACTGCCTTCACAATAGCTATACTCAATGTAATGATCACAATGGGCACTGCCTTCACAATAGCTATACTCAATGTAATGATCACAATGGGCACTGCCTTCACAATAGCTATACTCAATGTAATGATCACAATGGGCACTGCCTTCACAATAGCTATACTCAATGTAATGATCACAATGGGCACTGCCTTCACAATAGCTATACTCAATGCGATGATCACAATGGGCACTAACTTCAAAATAGCTATACTGAATGTAATGATCACAATGGGCACTGCCTTCACAATAGCTATACTGAATGTAATGATCACAATGGGCACTGCCTTCACAATAGCTATACTCAATGTAATGATCACAATGGGCACTGCCTTCACAATAGCTATACTGAATGTAATGATCACAATGGGCACTGCCTTCACAATAGCTATACTCAATGCGATGATCACAATGGGCACTAACTTCAAAATAGCTATACTGAATGTAATGATCACAATGGGCACTGCCTTCACAATATCTATAATGAATGTAATGATCACAATGGGCACTGCCTTCACAATAGCTATACTCAATGTAATGATCACAATGGGCACTGCCTTCACAATAGCTATACTGAATGTAATGATCACAATGGGCACTGCCTTCACAATAGCTATACTCAATGCGATGATCACAATGGGCACTTACTTCAAAATAGCTATACTGAATGTAATGATCACAATGGGCACTGCCTTCACAATAGCTATACTCAATGTAATGATCACAATGGCCACTGCCTTCACAATAGCTATACTGAATGTAATGATCACAATGGGCACTGCCTTCACAATAGCTATACTCAATGTAATGATCACAATGGGCACTGCCTTCACAATAGCTATACTCAATGTAATGATCACAATGGGCACTGCCTTCACAATAGCTATACTCAATGTAATGATCACAATGGGCACTGCCTTCACAATAGCTATACTCAATGTAATGATCACAATGGGCACTGCCTTCACAATAGCTATACTCAATGTAATGATCACAATGGGCACTGCCTTCACAATAGCTATACTCAATGGAATGATCACAATGGGCACTGCCTTCACAATAGCTATACTCAATGTAATAATCACAATGGGCACTGCCTTCACAATAGCTATACTCAATGTAATGATCACAATGGGCACTGCCTTCACAATAGCTATACTCAATGTAATGATCACAATGGGCACTGCCTTCACAATAGCTATACTCAATGCGATGATCACAATGGGCACTGCCTTCACAGTAGCTATACTCAATGCGATGATCACAATGGGCACTGCCTTCACAATAGCTATACTCAATGTAATGATCACAATGGGCACTGCCTTCACAATAGCTATACTCAATGTAATGATCACAATGGGCACTGCCTTCACAATAGCTATACTCAATGTAATGATCACAATGGGCACTCCCTTCACAATAGCTATAATCAATGGAATGATCACAATGGGCACTGCCTTCACAATAGCTATACTCAATGTAATGATCACAATGGGCACTGCCTTCACAATAGCTATACTCAATGCGATGATCACAATGGGCACTGCCTTCACAGTAGCTATACTCAATGCGATGATCACAATGGGCACTGCCTTCACAATAGCTATACTCAATGTAATGATCACAATGGGCACTGCCTTCACAATAGCTATACTCAATGTAATGATCACAATGGGCACTGCCTTCACAATAGCTATACTCAATGTAATGATCACAATGGGCACTCCCTTCACAATAGCTATAATCAATGGAATGATCACAATGGGCACTGCCTTCACAATAGCTATACTCAATGTAATGATCACAATGGGCACTGCCTTCACAATAGCTATACTCAATGTAATGATCACAATGGGCACTGCCTTCACAATAGCTATACTCAATGTAATGATCACAATGGGCACTGCCTTCACAATAGCTATACTCAATGTAATGATCACAATGGGCACTGCCTTCACAATAGCTATACTCAATGTAATGATCACAATGGGCACTGCCTTCACAATAGCTATACTCAATGGAATGATCACAATGGGCACTGCCTTCACAATAGCTATACTCAATGTAATGATCACATTGGGCACTGCCTTCACAATAGCTATACTCAATGTAATGATCACAATGGGCACTGCCTTCACAATAGCTATACTCAATGTAATGATCACAATGGGCACTGCCTTCACAATAGCTATACTCAATGTAATGATCACAATGGGCACTGCCTTCACAATAGCTATACTCAATGCGATGATCACAATAGCCTTCCAGCTATCAACAACATATTCGTACGATGCCACTCCCCATACACATTATCAACAAAGATAATTTATCTTAAGTATCCTTTTCGGTAGCGAGTGTATTTTGCCTATTTTAAACGAGTTTGCCCACAAGGAAATAGAATTCCTCATAGCCAAATCAGTTTGGTCTCAAGGAAATTAAATTCCTCGCAGTCAAATCCGTTTGGCAAAATAGTTTGGCCATGAGGAAATGGAATTCATCGTAGCCAAATCAGTTTGGCGAAATAGTTTAGCCATGAGGAAAAACAGGCAGAAGTTCGGGCACAGCGGACATTCAAGGCTAAGGTAATATGGCCATGCAGCCTAATGTGAGGCCGAAGGCAAAGATGACCTACTATCCGAAGGCCCGGCCCGGGAATTTACGACTCGATTATTCATTAACTTAATAAATGTTTTGTCATATGTTACACATAAAATGCGACATGATAGTGCAAGGCTCGCTCGTGCTTGTCCACAGGCGCGGACCTGGTGCTGATCCCCGCCGGCGTGCCGCGCAAGCCGGGCATGACGCGCGACGACCTGTTCAACACCAACGCCACAATCGTGCGCAACTTCGGCTACGGCGTGGCCACCGCGTGCCCGTGCGCCGTTTGCGCCATTATAACCAACCCTGTCAACTCTGTAGTCCCCATATTTGCGGAAGCTATGAAAAAGGTATGTGTATTGTTACCCGACTGCGCCCGAAGGAGGGTATGTTTTACGAGTGTATATATGTATGTGTATTTCTTGGGCACGCCCAGCAACCTAAACGGCTGGATGGATTTTGGAGTTCGAAGTGTCGTTAGTTTCTACTATGTCGTGAGAGACATAGGATATATTTTTATCCAACTAACCAAAAAATAGAGGTTAAGTTTTTATAATAATAATAAATAATAAAAGTAACAGAGACTGAGTCGTAGAACAGGTGACTCTTCTATCGTGTGCGATACTTTTGTACTATCATAGCCACCCGGGCTAGTGGAAGTAGCCGTCATAATAACCATCCCCTTCAACTCTGGTATCCATCTGTGCTAAAGCAATGAAGAAAGTGTTACAGCGTATCTACCGCACGGGTCGTAATCATGGTGAAAGAGTTTCCACCTGAGTACGACCATGTTTCTCTGTGCAGACTGCTTCTGTGAAGACGATCCCAAGAAAACATAAATGTAAAAGGGAGCCAAGTTCGATACAAAAATTTACAGAGATCTAAATGAGTTTGTACCAAGTTCTTTAGCGGTTTATTATATCATAAATCCGGCACTTCAAACTGAAATATTTATCTTTGACTACTCTAAATAATAGAGAATGTACAAGTTTTCAGTTTTTTTAAAGAAAATTTCTTATGTTCTGTGCTACTCGTGTTGAAGGCAAAATCACCTCCGCTTGTTATGCTTTGAGAACGCTCAGAGACGAGCTCACGGAAAGACAGTTGCTGATGATTTATTATGCCTTGGTGGAGTCTCATCTAAGATATAGTGTTGCACTATGGGGAAATAGTTATCAATACAATATGCAAAAAGCCTTTGTCATACAAAAAGGAGCAATACGCACTATTGTCAAAATACCGCATTGGGAGTCTTGTCGATCACATTTTGTTAGGTTAGGCATACTTACAGCTCCATGTCTTTATATATTTGTGCTGCTCTTAAACTTAAAAAAAAAAACTGTTAGGAGAGGAAACAGAAAAGGACAGGGTGCGCAGAATCAGTACGCGCAGGCGGGATGTGGAGCGCAGTGCGCTGCCGCCGCGTCTCGGCGTGGTGCGCCACGGTACACGATGGGGTGCGTCTTTTTAATGCACTGCCGTTAGAGTTCAAGGGTGACGTCACGCTGGCTAGTTTTAAGGCAAAGCTTAGGGCTTTCTTGCTGAGGGAGTGCTTTTATTCTTTGGACGATTTTTTTAAATATAGCAACTAATATTACTTATCTTAGAATCACCACACTCAAGTTGCAACTTGCCGCATGCAGGTGGTGGCGCAGCGTGGGTACATTGTCGTGGCTACAGCGCGGAGTGCGACAGGCCTACCTTGATGCCAAATTCAGGTTTCTAAGTCAACCTGGAAGTGGTCTATAATTTTGATAAGTCATATTTTCGGACGTTGATATCTCAAAAATGGTAAAGATATATTTATGAAAAAAACTAAAAACCTTCTTCAAAATGAAATTCACTCAAAAGTATGAAATAATATTATTATACTTAGATACACGACATTCACCAACAATAACGAAATCCAAGTTTGTACGATTTAAATTAGGGGCATAAATTTATTTTTGAGGTCGGTGTCAGCAATGCTATAAGTAAAATGTGCTATGTGCTGTTACCGACCTCAAAAATAAATTTAGGCCCCTAATTTTAATCGTACCCACTTGGATTTCGTTATCGTTGGTTAATGTCGATTATCTAAGTATAATTATGTTATTTCATACTTTTGAGTGAATTTCATTTTGAAGTCGGTTTTTAGTTTTTTAAACTTTTATTTTTATTTTCTTTATTTTTAGTGATATTGCTATTTGTCTAAAAACGTTAAACTCAATCACACACTCGGCAAAAGGAAGCATCAAATCATAATGCACGTGTTTCATTAACAGATATAGATAGATTCCTGTGGCTTCCATCATCATCTACACAGCATCAAAGTTAAGGAGTTAAATCTTCCATCATCTGCTCATCTGAATAACCTGAAAGAATACAACTATCGGTCTATACTTACCTACGTATCTACGTAAAATATTTAAAGAATTATCCTCCAACTCCTAACCGTTAAGGAGTTGTACCTTCCTTCATGAGCTCACCAACATTAGATGATGACTATGCAAATTCTTTACAAATTTTAGAAAATACATGAAACACGTAAAACGTGCCTATTAAATTTGAGGGTTGCCCTCAATTTCCCTGGAATCCCATCATCAGATCCTGACTTGGTGACAATGGGACCCCCTCGGGAGTATACTCTTTCGAATAAAAGAGATATCGCGTAACAAACATACAAAAAATACAGTCGAATTAAGAACCTCCTCCTATTTTCAGTCGGTTGAAAATTGGGATTCTAGGTGATCGAGGGGCTCTTACTAGACACACAAAACCGCAAGTGTGTAGTTTAAACAGATCTCGAGTTACGGGTAGGTCGAAAGTGGCCCGAAATGGTTCGTGTAATACAACCCACGGCCGGTGTTGCTCTTTTCTTTTCTAACTTGGCTGACACACTGCCGTGTGTCTAGATCTCTCTCTTATCGTGTGGCACAATTAACAAGGAATAGACGGAGGTTACCTGGTGTCGTGCTTAGCATCACCCGCGGTCACGTGTAGGGCATTTTAGATTCACATCTACTCGTACGGACGTGTGCAATGCGACGTCTGGAAACAGATCTGATGTGCAGATTTCCTCACGATGTTTTTTTTCAACGTTAAAGCAATCGGTAAGTAAATGGACATAATTTTAGAAAAATTTGTTGGTACATTGGCCGTCCTAGTTTTTATAATTGGCGGGGCTCTGACTAACTGGGGAAGTTTAGCTCACACTCCACTCACGGGGCGCGGGGGGCCACGTCCGGGTTGGTGGGGGTTGTAGGGATAGTGGCGAACCCCACTGTCAGAAGTTTTCCAAGCCGCCTGCACGGCATCTGGCACGGCTTTACGTCGGCAACTCGTATCTAGAGATGTGAGGCATCTGGCACGGCATAAAGTGTGCTAATCCTATCTAGAGATGTGAGGCATTTGGCACGGCTTAACGTGTGCTATTCGTATCTAGAGATGTGAGGCATCTGGCACGGCTTAACGTGTGCTATTCGTATCTAGAGATGTGAGGCATCTGGCACGGCTTAACGTGTGCTATTCGTATCTAGAGATGTGAGGCATCTGGCACGGCTTAACGTGTGCTATTCGTATCTAGAGATGGGAGGCATGTGGCACGGCTTAACGTGTGCTATTCGTATCTAGAGATAGAAACCGGCGTGCCTTGCGAAGCACGCAAAAGGTCGAAAAAATGCCACTAACAGTCAAACCCATCTAGGTAATGACCGTGTGTCAGGTCATTTAACCTGCGCGACCCAACTACGCAAGTTGCACTCGCAGCGGCCTCTTCAAAAGTATATTTATTTGTATTAAATAACAGTACAGGCCTTTGTCCAGCAGTCTTTCGGCTGATATTATTGAGAAAAAAGCCAGAAAAGTACAATTTTTGCTTTTAACTCTCTGGAACTTTTGTGACCCTTGCGGACCACTAATGTAATATTCAACAGGCTTACGTGCAAAAGTTGGACGCTAGTTTTACCGCTTTCTTACTCGCTTGACGTTAAAAATATACCTTTTTCGTAGTAATTACTTTGTTGTCTGTCTGTCTGTCTGTATGAATGTATGAAACCCTCGATGTATGACTTACACGCATCCTTGCCCGAATAATTTTAAGACGAAACTGACAATAAAAATAGCAAAAACGGTGTTTACTCAACATTGGGACGAAATAAGCGGGTGAGTTCTCGTGAGGCTATTGCCCCTAATTTAGATATTAATGTGAAAGTATTTGAACACGATATTATGACGTAATTATTACTATACAGGGTGTAACAAAATTGGTGTAGAACGCGTTAACGGGGAATCTACTCACCAAACTAAACAACTTTTGTTTTACAAGTTTACTGAAATCTTAAAAAAAATAACTCTTCATATAAATAGATTAGCTGATACACCGATTTTATACATTTTTGTAAGGAGCGTCTACATTTGTTTTTAGAATTGACTGAGTTTTTTGGGGAAAGTTGTTCAGTACGATACGTAGGTGCCCCCGTTGACGGGTTCTACACCAATTTTGTTTTACACCGTATAATAGTCGCATATTAATTGATCCTCGTTTCTGATTCGATCACGCAGGGAAACTCCGAGCATAGCACGCTCCATTGCTCTTTGTGCCACCTTGAGCCTTCTTATGAGGCTCATAGTAAGTGACTATGTCTTAGTTCCGTATGTCATCACTGGCAACACACACTGAACAAAGATCTTGGTCTTAAGATACCTACTGCGCTATTTGGGACGTGAAGATATTACGAAGCTTCTCAAAGGCTGCCCAGCCGAGTTTGATAAAGTTCTCGAGTGGATACCGCGCACCGGAAAACGTAGCGAAGGCAGGCCTTCCACTAGGTGGACCGATGACCTTGTGAAGTTCGCGGGAAGCCGCTGGATGCGGGCAGCGCAGAACCGTGGAAATCTCTAGGGGAGGCCTTTGTCTTGCAGTAGATGTCTTTCGTCTGATATGATAATGATGACGATTAATTGATCGTGTCGTAACTATTGACAAAATGCTTGACAGACTATCAGATGTCTTTCCTCAGGCTAAGCCGAGCCAGATGCCTTGTTTAGGGCGGCTTGAAAACATCCCAATATAGTGTTGGCGATGACGACGGTTTGCCACTAGCCTTACAGCCTCGACCAATCTACCACCTATGCAGCCTTTCCTCACAGATATAGAAGAAGAGAGCCGTGCCCCAGCTGCGGGTACAGTATCGGTATTTGTTTCTCAAATCCTTTATTTTTTCCTTAGATGGGCTCTCATGACCCCGCGCGTGTTCTTGGCGTCACAACCCTCGACGTCGTCCGATCGGCTACCTTCGTGGGCGAGATAAATGGCGTTGACCCGGCCACAGTGAACGTGCCGTGTATTGGTGGCCACGCTGGCACCACCATCATACCTTTACTGAGCCAGTCCAACCCACCACTCAAACTCGAAGACAAGGATAAGATCAAAGTGTTGACAAAGAGGATACAAGAAGCTGGGACTGAAGTACGTTTCTAGAATTAAGATCTCAGAGTAGTATAATAATTTTATTTCAGATCACTAAAAATACTTAGTAAAATTATCCTTATCCTATAGTAAGTATATTTTAGAAAATTATTTACGGCTTTGAGCAAGATGGAGAGCCACTCAGTGTTTTAATATGGGGCTGTCCATATTGTCCTTAATAACCGACATAATACTGTTGGCGCTGTCGCAAACGCGACACATCACGGAGGCAGCTCTTTTTCGCATAAGACAATAAAAGACATCGACGTGTGCCTTCGCAAACATCCCTGATGCACTACGCTGATGACAAGGTGCTGCTCAGTCCCTCGATCAAGGGTCTAAGAAAGCTAGTTCCAGTTTGTGAGCATTATGTTAATGGCTAATGGGCTGAAATATAATGTCAAGATGACAGAGCTCATGGTTTTTAGGGCGGGAAAGGGTCCGGAGAATGTTCCTGAAGTGAGATTGAACAATTCAGTGATTCAGGTTGTGACTAGCTTTAAATATCTTGGCCACATTCTCACAGAGAGGCTTACGGACGATTTGAATATCGAAAGGGAGAGAAGGGCTCTATCGGTGCGGTGTAACATGATCACACGCAGATTTGGCAGGTGTAGCGATGAGGTTAAGTTGACTCTGTTCAATTCTTACTGTCAGTGTCTCTACACCTGCCAACTCTGGGTAAACTACACGCGAAGGTCGTTCAGCACCATGAGAGTGCAGTACAATGATGCGTTCCGCACTCTCATGAGGTTGCCACGGTTCTGCAGCGCGTCAAGCATGTTCGCTGAAGCCCATGTGCCCGATTTTTTCGGTATCCAAAGAGCACGTATTGCCTCCTTTTGGGAAAGACTTCGTAGGTCTAATAATACCATTTTGAGATCGATCTACGACGGGATGGAGGGCCCAATATTTCTACATTGGCTTAATGTGCATCGGGGCGACAACAGGAAATGACTGTCTGACAGGTGTCTTATCGTATTTCTTTGTATATTTTGTGTTTTTTATCGTTATCGTATTTCTTTGTATATTTTGTGTGTGATATGGGTTTTTACCTGTGAATAAATGATTTATTATTATTACTACAAAATCTCGGCAGCCCCAGCAGCATCCTAAACCCTTTAATATGCTGGACTTGCGGGGTGTTGTAGGCTTTCAGTGTGTAGCTGGACCACAGGCTGCACGTGTAGAACGACTGTTAAAAAGCCTTGAACAGCGTAAGTTTTACTTCGCTGGAGTACCGTACAAACCTGCGGGCAAGCATACTACATCTAACCGCCAACGCCCTGCGCTCCCTCTCTATACCCTTGCAATCTGACAAATCCTCGGTGACATAGTGGCCAAGATATTTAAAATTCTCCACTCTCTTAAGAGGTAGTCCGCCTAGTGACACCGGCGTACATAAGCCGGCAGCTTAAGCCCTGTCCAAAACATAAGGAGTTAACTCTTCTTTATATTATACTGAAGGCCTTGCATACCTTCAGAAATTTTCTGCGAGCACTTATCGCTGGGCTCAGCAGCAGCTTGTCATCTGCGTAATTTAGATCATTGTACAATCAATAGAGCATCCGGCCATGGTGCCTCAGAGCTCAACGATGAGTTGATTCACGTAAATGTTAAAGAGTACAGGAGAAGTCAAACCCCTTGTCTCACCATATACTTTTATAAATGCCTGAAAACTTTTCAGTCTATCTTCATCGTATCAGCTCATATACGTCCCCACCGAGGGGCTCAAGCCTACCCTGAATTAGGATGATCAGGCCTTAGTTGACCAGGCGGGCCCAGTGCGGGTTGGTCGACTTCACACACAACCTTCGAATTTCTTCGCAGGCTTGTTGTGCAGGTTTCCTCATGATGTTTTCCTTCACCGTAAGAGCGTCGGATATACGTACATATGAATTCGAAATCACATTGGTACGTAGCAGGATTCGAACCTATCTTACCGTATTATATTGTTTAGGGCACCAGTATTTCTATATTTCGACTAATTCCCCAGGCAATCCTAATGCATACAGCTTAGGCCAAATCTTCGAATACGAGACTAGGTCAAAAGCCTTGGAAAGGTCGAGGAACGCCCCGCACAAACCGGAGTCTTTCTATCAGTATAGTATCTGCCGGTTTTTTTGCGCGTAAAAATGGCACTCTTCGTTGAAAGTCCTGTTCTAATAGACTAGTGGTTATATCTCAAATTGATTCTGCTTTTAACAGTTAACGGCATTTAGCGAAACCATTTGCAACCGGATTTTTTTAGACTAATTCGATCTTGATGAATATGATTCTGCACGGTGTCAACCCCGCTCCCGCTCCTTTCCCCTCCTTTTCTTGAAACTGTGTCCCGATTTGCGGTTTTTTCCATCTTTTTCGAAACTATTATAGATAAATGAAAACTCTCTATGACAACATTAATCTGAATTAAATTCTATACAATAATAATATATAAATCATTTGACTGGCATAATAACTTAAGAAATAACGCCTTCGCAATCTGTATAATTTTTTTTCCAAAGTTTTGGCTTTCACAGTTAATTTATTGAAAAACGGTCAATGCTATGACAAAATAGCCAAGAAATGAATTAAAACTCATACATTTATCTACAAAACAAGACCTTATTTACCATCCTACAAGAATTCGTTCACGATTTATAGGTCGCAACGCAGACGCCCTACCGACAGTTACGTAGTTATAAGTATTAAACAGGATGTAAGGGATGCCTTACCGAACGTCGGGAGGATATTTGGATCATGATTCTGAACAACTTTCCCTAAGAAACCATATACCCGAAACAAAAAAAAAAATTACTCCCATACAAAATTTCCAGCCGGAGCGTGAATTTTGTATAAGAATAAGATGTCGAATTTTTTTTTTAGTTTCCGGTATATGGTTTCTTAGAGAAAGTTGTTCAGAATCATGATCCAAATATTCTCCCGAAGTTTTTGGTAAGCTGCCCTTACACGTATTGTAATAGTAACATTCTGTAGGTGATATGAAAGACCATAATTGAATAAAAATAAATTTATTGTATAAATTAGAATTATTTAATTATTTGGGGTATAATTGATTTATATCGGAATGTTTCATATTAAACACACCATTAATATTATGTTGTAAAATAAAATATTTTTATTTATGGCACAGAAAGAATCAATAAATAAAATTTACAAAAATTCTAACACAATTCAACTATTGTGTTTTGGTTTATGATAATCAATTACGATAAACTGTTAAATACAGTCTGCATAACGTATAACTCTACACTAACAATCAAGGGAAATGAACTTATTCCTGCTCTTTTTGTGGTCCAGCGTTGGCACATATTCCTTTACAGTGGCAGCCTGGTGTGCAAGGCTGCTTAACTTCCCTACGACAATTAATACAAGCCGCAGTTTTGCAACCTGCCTACAGCCACATGTACGAGTAAGGAGATCCTTTCAAGCTTTTGGAACTGCTTCTAAAGTTATAAGCACTGGTATCAGCTTATTATTATCCTGACGCCACCCGTAATCTGTTGGGGAAAGCCGCTCGATCTCTCCAACATGTGTGTTTCTCCATATGAAAGTTTGATAATGAGCTCTGCGTAAATGTAGTCGAGCTGCATCTGAAGTTGGTGGCAGAGCCTCAGGTGTAGTAGCTCTGGAGAAGAGAACGTGCCTTGCTTCATCTGTTGTGTTTACAGGAGATTTTATTTTGTAGAGTCTAACTACGAACTTCTCTACGACCGCGAGCGTTTCGTAGGTCAATGGGGAGACTCTTAAAAGAGAGAGCAGCTGTCTGTAGAGTGCTTAAACTTTTAGAGCCTCTGAATTACCGATTCCGCTTATATAGGATGTTACGTGAGAACCTGTCAAAGCGTGCAGTGCCGGGATTTATTTTTCCTGTTCACTGACATTGTTTGCAACCTCTTGGATTGGAAGCTGCCACTTACTTCAGATGCAGCTCGACTACATTTACGCAGAGCTCATTATCAAACTTTCATATGGAGAAATACACATGTTGGAGAGATCGAGCGGCTTTCCCCAACAGATTACGGGTAGCGTCAGGATAATAATAAGCTGATACCAGTGCTTATAACTTTAGAAGCAGTTCCAAAAGCTTGAAAGGATCTCCTTACTCGTACATGTGGCTGTAGGCAGGTTGCAAAACTGCGGCTTGTATTAATTGTCGTAGGGAAGTTAAGCAGCCTTGCACACCAGGCTGCCACTGTAAAGGAATATGTGCCAACGCTGGACCACAAAAAGAGCAGAAATAAGTTCATTTCCCTTGATTGTTAGTGTAGAGTTATACGTTATGCAGACTGTATTTAACAGTTTATCGTAATTGATTATATATTCCAAAACACAATATTTGGTTCACATCTGTTATCATTGTATAAAAGTAGTTTATACAATTACTACTTTATAGATACAAAATTGTTGATACCTTTGATTGTAGGTTCTTGATGGCACATTGTATCACTCATTTTGGTACCTAAATATTTACACTAATTCCACAGAAAATAAATAAAACTACACGTTATAATTTGTCAGCGACCGGTTTCGAAGGATCCGGTCACTTAGGGCCACTTTCCTCGCACGGCCACATACCTGGCATGCCCACATCCCTGAACGTCCATGTCGCTCGAACGACCATAACACTAGAAATGCCACGTGCTTTCAGTTCGACTTCGTCATTTTCTTAAACTTGTCTTTTTTCTAAATTGTCACTTTCCTAACTCGTCACCTTTTTAACTCGCCTTTTTCTGCTACCCATGGGGGGGGGGGGGAGGAGCCTCGCTTCGCGAGGCTCTTTGACTGTATAATCAATCAAACCTGACCGAACCTAATATCGCTCGCTTCGCTCGCTCATTTACAGTTTTTTTACTAAGTTTTATCTTAAAAAAATTTACAATAAAAGAAGTGGTCGTTCAAGGAAATGTATGAAAAAGAAGTGGACGAACAAGGAAATGTACAAAAAAAGAAGTGGTCGTTCAAGGATGTGAGCGAACTAGGAATTTGGATAGTGGCCATTAGAGGAAGTGGCCGTAAGTGACCGGATCGGTTTCGAACACCATCTTGAGGCAGACTTTTTATAATAGTCAAATAGTCTGCCTGAAGATGGTGTTCCTACAAGTAGTTTTATTTATTTTCTGTGGAATTAGTGTAAATTTATACCAAAATTAGTGATATAAATTGTGTAAGAATTTTTTAAAAGTTTTTTATTGATTCGTTGTGTGCCATAAATAAAAATGAAAATTTTATTTTACAACATAATATGAATGGTGTGTTTAATATGAAATTCGACATTCAATTAATATCAGCTCATATTCGTCCCCACGGAGGGGCTCGAGCCTACCCTGAATTAGGGCGAATCGGGCCCTAGTCGACCACTTATAACTCAATAATACCCCAAATTAGTAAATAATTCTAATTTAAACAATAAATTTAATTTTATTTAAGTACAGACTTTCATATCAACTACAAAATGTTTCTCTAAGAAACCATATAACGGAAACTAAAAAAAAATTCGGACTTCATACAAAATTGACGCTCGGACTGGAAATGTATGGGAAGTCGAAAAATTTTTTTGTTTCCGGTATATGGTTTCTTAGGGAAAGTTGTTCAGAATCATGGTCGAAATATCCGCCTGACGTTTTCGGTAAGCTATCCCTTACACCCAGTATAATACTTATAACTACGTAACTGGCGGCAGGGCGTCTGCGCTGCGACCTATACATCGTGAACGAATACTCGTAGGACGGTAAGTAAGGTCTTGTTTTGTAGATAAATGTATGAGCATTAATTAACTTCTCAGCTATTTCGTCATAGCATTTACCGTTTTTCGATAAAATAACTGCGAAGGCCAAAACTGTGGAAAAAAAAATCAGTTTGGGAAGGCGTTGTTTTTTAAGTTATTATGCCAGTCAAATGATTTATATGTTAATGTTGTACAGAATTTAATGCAGATTAATGTTGTTATAGACAGTTTTCTTTTATCCATAATAGTTTTGAAAAAAAAATGGAAAAAAACGCAAATCGGGACATATTTTCGGGAAAAAAGGGGGAAAGGGAGCGGGGGAGGGGTTGACACCTGGCATAATCGTGTTCAACAGGGTTGAACTAGTATAAAAAAAAGTGTGTGTTTGGGCTGTTGCTACCCAGCACACCTTTATTGCTGGTGAAATGATTCAACTGTATTTTTCTTTGTTATTTTCTTGATAGTGAGTAGGTACGCGGGCGCGGTACGGCGACCGAACGTATACTAATTGATATTACACTTAATAAAAAAAACGGTAATTTAAAAAACTAAAAAACCCGCCTGCGTTTCTGTGTAATTTGGAAATGAAAAACCCTAAAACAAGAAAGTCGTCATACCCGATTGAACTTAACTTAAGAAAAATTGTAGCAGTCGGGACCCATTCTAGACAGTCAGCCGTCTAGTCAGTATATTGGAGTAATCTGCAATGTAATATAGGTATGTGCTCTCAATTCACTAAGCCTCCATTTCTAGAATGGGTCCCGACTGCTACAATTTTTCTTAAGTTAAGTTCAATCGGGTATGACGACTTTCTTGTTTTAGGGTTTTTCATTTCCAAATTACACAGAAACGCAGGCGGGTTTTTTAGTTTTTTAAATTACCGTTTTTTATTTTATTCATTTTTTTAGTTTTATTATTGAATGAGTTCATTTGAATTTGGCGTCAAAAATCCACCATTTAGTATTTTTTTATTTTGATATACCCAGTGTCACTCACACAGTAAATATGTATCTAACGACACCCCTCAAACTAAAATCTATCGAGCCGTTCAGGCTGCAGTGCGTGCCTAACATTGGAATTTGGCGCCAAAAATCCGCCATTTTGTTTTTTTATTTGGATATACCCAGTGTCATTCTCACAGTAAAAACGTATCTAACGACAACCCTCAAGCTATAATTCATCGAGCCGTTCAGTCTGCAGAGCGTGTCAAACATTTGAATTTGGCTCCAAAAATCCGCCATTTTGTTTTTTTTATTTTGATATACCCAGTGTCACTCTCACAGTAAATACAAATCTAACGACACCTCTCAAGCCAAAATCCATCCAGCCGTTCAGGCTGCAGAGCGTGCCAAACAATTATACATACAAACATACATACATACATACATACTCTCGAAAAACATAACCCTCCTTCTGGCGCAGTCGGGTAAAAAAACATAACCCTCCTTCTGGCGCAGTCGCGTAATGAAGTTAGCGTAAACCGCTGACGGCGCGATGTGCGGTCGCAGACAGTACATGCTGCCGGGCGAGAGAAGAGGAGATTTAGATGATGATAAAGTAACTTAAATAACATTGATATACTTATAGATAATAAAACTTATATAACATTGATATGATTATAGATAATGGAACTTAAATAACATTGTTATGCTTATAGATAACTAAGTTTAAAATTCACTAGTCACAAACATTTTTTCGTGAGGCATAGGTGACGTAGACTTATGATTCACGTTTAGTACATGTAGTTCATTTAATTGTCCGTTGATCTGATCACCGCTGGTGCTTTTTGCTCCGCATCTGACCTTCTCGTTGGCGGCGGTGGTCGTGGGGGCGTCGTGAGTCGTAGGGAGCGACGCATGTAGCGTCACGCTGGCCTGCCGCCGCGTGCTCCTCGCCCGCCGCAACGCGTATAAGGCTGCCGCTGCTAAAATTCCCGCCAAAATGAAATAGATGGCCGTGTAGTGGTGGACGTCGTGATAAAAAAATAATTTAAAATTTAATTTTGAGAATTTGCTGTCTGAAAATACAATATTAAAACACGAGATTGCACAATATAATCTAAAAATTGACAAATTAACACGCATCTGCAAGTCAACCCCAAAGATACCTACCACAGCGCGTTCCATGAAAAAGAAAAATATAAATAAATCACCTTTCCTTAGGCGATTAAATTTTTCTTTTAATGTTCCCCCACATACACCACAAAAAAGCAATAACAATGAATCCGTTTTGAATAACACACCTAATAGAAACGCACCAGTGCCAACGCACTCTCACAGTGTGACGCCGCAACCACCTCAGGTTTCACAGGAAACTCCAGATGTGATCCAGACGAAAGACACCACAGCTAATTTACAACATCGTGACTCAACACGATCTTCTGTCATTGATAGGAAGCTGCCAAATGAACGTAATATTCACCTAATAGGGGATGAACAACTAATAGGCCTGTCAGCGGCGCTAAGGAAATCAAGAACAGGAAAATGGAACGACCACTACATTCCACTTGGTTTTATTATGAACGATGCTTCAAGTTCAGAAATATTGAAATATTGTCAAAATAACAGTAAAAACTTCTCTAAAGATGACATCATAATATTAAGTTTAGGAAGTCATGACAAATATCCAGAATTACTACACTATAACCTGTGTCTGTTGCTCGATATATTAAAGGAAGCTTCTATTTATATTTTACCAGTAAACAACAATCCTTACCTCAATGAGCATAAGCTTAATTATCATCTAAAACTTTGGAGTAAATTGGGAAAAACCTGCACATTCATTGACGTGAAATATTATTCTGACAAATATGATTACCTGCGAAACATCTGTTTTAAAATAAATATATTAATTGACACTGCTGATTACGAATTGCAATTTTTGACATTCAAGAATGCTATGGAGTATAAGAAAATTAAATTTATTAACAATAACTTGTCTCTACCAGAAGAAAAAATAACTACCAGCAATCGGGACAAATTACCCAAAAAAGGTACAATACCGTATTACTTTTTACTAACAAGTAACCCCGCAGCCGCACATACCCAACCTGATGTAGGCTCTACTATTACCCCGAAAGTAAACCTAAAGTCACGGGTTCAGATCCCGTTACCGCTGCCGTCGACTTCATCAGCTCCGCAGCAGTCTTCACCCATACATACACAACCTGGCGTAGGCTCTCTTACTCCGAATATAAATCCAGAGTCACTGGTTCAGATTCAGTCGTCAGTGTCATCGGCTCCACTGACACCGGTGCACACTGACAATGAAAATGAATCAACATTTTTTCGTCCTTAACTCTAATTTGCAATTTACTATATTTCACCAAAACATACAAGGATTTTTATCAAAGAAGGAGCTAGTAGAAATTACTCTTTCAGATCTTGATTCGTGTATGTGCCCTGATGTAATTTTTTTCACAGAAACGTTTATTAAATCTGGTGAAGAGCAAAATATAAATATATTAAACTATGACTTGGCTTCAAGTTATTCACGGAATAAGAAAAGGGGTGGCACTTGCATAATGGTAAAGAAAGGTATCTCGTTCCAGAAAATTGACCATTTCAATGACTTAGCTATCTGTTTTCATTTTGAATGTTGTGCCATAGTCATACCTAATCACAACCTCTTGATATTTTGCTTGTACAGAACTCCATCTAACAAAAAACGTCATTTAGACTGTTTCTTTGAAAAATTTGAATTACTTTTACATAAATGTATAAAGAGATATCCTAAGAGGAAAATAGTGATAGCCGGCGATATGAATGTAAATATCTTGGAAAATAATAATAGTACTTTGCATTTTACAGACATAGTTAATACTTGGAATTTACGATTACACATTAGTGTGCCAACGCGAGGCAAATCATGTCTTGATCAAATCATTAGTAACATAAAAAACACAAAAGCCATGACACTTCCTCTTTGGTTGTCAGACCACGACACCGCTCAAATTCTATGCTCAAAAAATAATATTACGAAATCGATTTACCAATTTAAAAGAAATTATTCACAGGAGAATATAATGAAGCTCCAAAAATGTCTGGATAGCCTTTCCTTTTCCGAAATATATTCTGAAACTGACACAAACATTGCTTTTAATAATTTTTATGAACTGTTTCAATTGTTTTATAATCTCTCCTTTCCCATCATAAAAGTTAAAACAAACACAAAACCATTTTTGAATTGGATATCAAAAGGCCTTAAAAAGAGTTGCAATACTAAGAGGAACCTACGCTTCAATTACTACACGAATAAAAACGATTATAATAGACGTAAATATCTTAATTACAATAGACTATTTAAGAAATGCGTTAGTCATGCTAAAAAGTACAAAAACAATAAATATATTACTAAAAGCAAAAATATCGTAAGGGCAACGTGGGATGTTATTCAAAGTGAAACCGGAGAATTAAATACGAATAAATATATAGATACAATTAATGATAATGGTACAATGTTAGATGAACCTAAAGCTATAGCTGAATCATTTAATAATTTCTTCATAAACCTAACTAATACTACTGAAAATGTATGTGGTAGAAATAGAAATAGTGTTTTGAAAAGCAAAATACAAAACACTATATATTTGACTCCTGTCGACGAAGCAGATATAAATAACGTTATTTTTAGCCTAAATAACACAAATGCTGAGGGTTATGACAACATTAGCACGAAGGTAGTAAAAGCATGTAGTCACAAAATCAGTAAAGTTTTAGCCTTTTTAGTGAACCTCTCCATGGAATCAGGTACTTTCTCTGACAAACTTAAGTTATCTGTTGTTAAACCACTTCACAAAAAAGGTGAAAAGACATTAAGGGAAAATTATCGCCCAATAACCTTGATACCAGTTTTCTCAAAATTTTTTGAAAAAGTTATGCATGGAAAACTTATGGCATTTTTTACTAAATATGACGTTATTGATAAAAATCAGTTTGGTTTTCAAAAACAAAAATCCACGTCATTGGCAACGTTTTCTTTAATAAAGACGATTTTACAAAGTACCAACAAAAAATCACATACAACTGTGTTATTCTTTGACATGTCAAAGGCGTTTGACTTTGTTTCACAGGAAATACTACTTTGTAAACTGCATCACAACGGAATAAGGGGGCCAGCCCTTGATTGGCTTCAAACATATTTGCAGAATAGGCTACAATGCGTTGAGGTGCAAAAAAATAACAAAAAACATACATGCTTGACTTTTCGTTCTGAATTTCGACAAAATCTATTTGGGGTTCCACAGGGTAGTATCCTTGGGCCTCTGTTATTTTTAGTTTATGTTAATGACTTGTCAAAAATGACGAAGCATGATAGTGTTTTATTTGCGGATGATATTTCAATTGTAGTGACAACGAATAAAACTATGACATGGGAACAACACGAAATTGACATAAATAATGTATTGAGCACAACTATAAAATGGCTTAATAATAATAATTTAAAAGTAAATATAAATAAAACAAAGTACATAATTTTTAATAATTATAACAAAGTTTTTTCTATAAATTACAAAAATGAACTTCTCTCGAGGGAAATAACTACAAAATTTCTTGGCATAGTAATTGATGAAAAACTAAATTTGAAGGGTCACATAGAGAAGATTTGTATTAAAATTATAGATTTATTTTCCCCTTGTATAAGTTGACGCAAATTGCAAGTAGACATACAGCTATGACAGCATACTACGATTATATTGAATCTGTATTAAGGTATGGTATCATAATCTGGGGTAATAGTACTGATATCTCTAAGGCATTTATTGCACAGAAAAAGTGCATCCGAGCAATTTGTAACGTTGCTCCTGATATATCATGCAAACCCCTGTTTAAGTCGCTGAAGGTACTACCGCTCCCATGTCTGTATGTTTTTGAATGTGCAAAATTTGTGAAACAATATCAGTCCAGTTTTTACACACAGGCAAAGGACACAGTGCCAAGAAGTAGACGATTTCCGGAATTCTTAGTCCATGATGAAATTCCTAAAACTACTAGATATACCAAAAATTGTTACTGGATGTGCAGGTTAATCTATAACAGACTTCCAGCAAATGTGAGCGAGTTACCCTTGACTCAATTTAAAACTAGCTTGCATAGATGGCTGTCTCAGCGTAATTTTTATTCAATTCAAGAATTTCTAGAACTTAAATTGTAAATCTAGTTTTATAAATAAATATGATACCTACTCGTATATGTGAATAATAATAGTATTAAATGTTATCTAAAATGTGTTATATAATGTTTGCATGCTATATTTTATGGCTGAATTGGCGCTCTAATTTTATGCAGTACCTCCATGTAATGTTACCCAATTCAAGGCGAATAAAGATCATTTCAAAGATCATTTCATTTCATTTCATTTTATTTCATAAAATTTAAACTGTTTATTTCAATAAAAAAAAGGAAATAAGATGCCACAATAAGATATTTAATAAGATATTTCATCTGACAGGGGCGTCTCTGATTTCATTTGTTCTATTTGGCGGCTTATTTTCTCAAATGATTGGTGATTATCGATGATACTGGTGTTTATCTCAGTCAGTGGTATCGTAAAGTTTAAGATGTGATTTATCGGAGCTATCTGCGGTATGTGCACATTTGCTTGAGTCTTCATTTCACTTTTCTGATATTTATGAGAGTACACTGAGAATTCTTCTCCTTTGATAATACCATCCGGGCTCAGTGTTATTAACCCGGCGCTGATAAGCCGCGCGACGGTAACCTGATCTTCACATATGATACGGAGTCTGCACTCGTCGCAACAAAAATATAGGTATGTATTTGTTTGACTGAGTTCTATCCACTCATTTTTGCATGTATGAATAGTCATTAGACATTTATTTGATTTTGTTTCCTTGATGCATAGATTTTCATCTGCGTTCAGCTGATAAACGGGATGCTGCGAATGACAGTAGTAGGTCTGCGAGTCCCACTGGAGACACTGCTGCACATCGTTATCAGTCATTGATACGAAGGTGTCCTTGCGTAAGTTTATTGCTGCGTGACTTGTAATAGGCGTTAGGGTGACCATGTTTTCTTCGTGTTTGCTTGGAACAGAAAATATTCTGTACAGGTAAAAAGTCTCTCTGCTTATAAGTGGAATTTTGATTTCAAAGATTAGGTATTCCTTTATTAGTTTTGCCTTTATGGCCAAGAGATGATAGATTTGAGATAAACCTGTTTGAATATTCTGTATTGATAGAGATAAATCTCGTGAGAGCTGTCCGGATATGATGTTGAGCTCGTCTTGTAACTGCTGAGGGTATAGAAGATGAAAATTAAATTTTCCATGATGAATATCTGTTATTGTGTCCAAAAGAGTTTCTTGTATAGTTTTCAAGTTTAGAAGCATGCTATTAGTGATAATACTTGAAATGGCAAACTCGTTTAAAAGTTCCATGTCCAGTACTTCGATGGTCAAGCCGTTGTTTGCCTTATCCAAATTATTGAGATGTTCATTAACGATTTTATGTTGTTTATTGATGGCTTCTTCGGTTCTCTTCAGCAAATTGTACTGGGCTTCAGCCACTGAGGTCTGGTTTTTCCATAAGTTCGCTAAATGTTTTTGATTTTTCCTGATAATATCAATGTCCTTTTGATATTGATTTGCAAAGTTGTCATCCAAGATCCCGAAGAGGCTGTTAGCAATATTGCCAACTCCATTGATTAGGCCGCGGCGCTTCCGTGCACGCGCTTGATTTTGTTGACCGAGCAGTAGGCGATTATTGTAGTCTAGCTCGGAGTGGGCGTGATTTAACTGTGATAGAACCATGTCGCAATGAGTTTTTCTCTGCGTTTTTGAACAGATGTTTTCCAAATATTTTGAATATTTCACGAATGCTGTGACTCCAGCCCAGTATGGATTCAAATCGTAATAAATGATTAATTTCCACTCGTCTCTGATAAGTTGCATGTTTGCTATTCTGTCGAAATACGTGGCTTTCGAGATTTTTGTTGTGTTGAATGCTGCCAATGATGACGTAGCCAAGGTCATGAAGAGTAGGAATGAGATGACCATCGAGGCTAAGATTCCTTTTTTCTGCCGGCATGATCTGATAGGCCTTGTTTTCTGGGGCTTAGCTGTGTCATTTTGTGATTTTGTCATATTTTCTGCTGATTTTGTTGGTAATACTGATAATTTTACTAATGGCCTTTTGATAGTGCCATTTTTTGTTTTCAATGATACTACACGGACTAATCCGTCTTTCCCAGGATGAAGCTCAATAACTCTTCCCAGGGCCCACCTTCCATGTGGTACGTTGGCGTCGTGTATCAGTACGACATCGTCAACCTTAATGTTAGGCTGTGACCTTTGCCATTTGCTTCTTGCTGATAACTGAGCTAGATACTCAGTCTTCCATCTCTTCCAGATATCTTGATATATTTTTTGTGTCATGTGCCATCTCGTTCGTTCATCCCTTTCCGTTTCAACGATTGATAGTATAGGACCGCTGGCGAGGAAGTGTGAAGGCGTGAGATAGTCAAGGTCATCAGGGTCTTCCGTTAAGACATTCAATGGTCTGCTGTTGAGGGACGATTCCAGTTGAGAAACCAGGGTCGAGTATTCCTCAAAGGTAAGCTTCTGATCTCCAACGACACGTCTTAGATGATACTTTAGGCTCTTGACCGCGGCTTCCCACAATCCGCCTGCGCTTGGCCATGAGGGGCAGTTGAAGTGCCATTTGATCTCCATTTCTTCCAGTTCCGAGAAGAAATTATCTGTTTGTATTTGTTTTAAGTCGAAACAAGCTTCATGTAGGACTCTGTTAGCGCCGACAAAATTAGTACCACAATCACTGTACATGTGATGTGGCTTTCCGCGGCGGGATGACATCCTTCTGAGGGCTGCTAGGAATGCTGAAGTGCTCAGGTCTGAGAACAGCTCAAGGTGGACTGCTTTTGTCACCATACATATGAATACCGCGATGTATCCTTTTGTTGTTTTTGCTCCACGTCCTTTGTTCATCTTGATATCCACGTAACCTGTGTAATCCACGCCGGTATGGTAAAATGGGCGAGTTTGATTTACCCTTGCTTCAGGGAGGTCTCCCATAAGTTGATTTTGCATAATAGGGTTCCACTTCCGGCATGTTACACAACGACGGATATGGCTTTTCACCGCACGAGTGCCTCCAATTATCCAATATTGTTTTCTTATGTATGATAGTGTTATGCGCGCTCCTCCATGGAACGTGATTTTGTGAGCGTGCTCTATGATAAGAGAAGTCAAGTGACTGTTATGTGGTATGATAAGAGGGTGCTTCATGTTTTCGTCAATATTTGCATGTTGTATTCTCCCTCTGATTCTTAATAGGCCGGTTGTGTCCAAAAATGGCGTAAGACTCAAAATTTTGCTTTTTGAGCTAAGTTCTTCTCCATTTTTTAGATTTTGTATTTCTTTCGAAAATTCTTCTCTTTGTATAGTTTTGATAATCATATTATTTGATTTTCTCATTTCTTTGATAGTTAAATATGATGTTAAATTGCTTCCACGTGTAGTTGTGCGCAAAATCTACGCCAATACACGTACCGCGCGGGTGAAACTGCTTTGCTTGCAAATAACTTGTAGTATGATACGCACAACTGGAATTTACTACTTAAGTATGATTGTCTAAACAGGAACAAAACAGGGCTTGACTTTGGTTTTAAGTACACTCTGCACAGTTTTTATAACTGATGATACCAATTTCCGGCCTCTTTTCATAGCTGATGTGTCAGGTGTTTTAGCTCCCATGATCGCAGCTACTAATGATCCATCTGGTATTTGGCAGGGACTAACCTCATATGCTTTGAATGCAGTTATACGAGCATATCTTAGGTCATACCAGAAAGGGTTCTTACATTAGTTTCGAGTTGACTTTTCAATTAAATCAAGCGCATTTTTGTTAAGTTTCTCTTGTAATGTTTCTAGTAATTTGTTGACATCATTGTTATATCATCACTCGCTTGAATAAGGAAATGATGAAGTGAAAACTGTCAAACATCACTGTGTTTAAAGTCGTTCTGATACCTCAACAGTTCACAATTCATAATTTTCTTCAATAATTCCAGTCACAATATACACTGTTGTGTTTGTTACTGCTAATCTTTGATTTAAATTCTTGAAATCCTTTTACAGAGTCTTGTTCCTGTATTTTTCTATGAAACTCTTCACAGCGCAGCTCTCTCACTGTTTGTCTTTCAGCGGGATCAACCCTAGACATCTTCGTTTACTCAGATATTGAGGCAGGTTGGGGAAAATATGAGGCACAGCACCATCAACTAACTTTGGGTTTCTCAAGAGAACAACCTCGCGCGTTCCATCACTTTTTCTTATATTTTCACTCCGTATTATTTCATTTTCACTAAAATGTTTGCAGCACACGAAAGATCCTTTCGAAGGCTGCTATTTGGCTCTTGGTATTGCCCTTGTCCAACGGCTACGAAGGTTTTCATATCGTGGAAAAACAAAAGTAGAAACTGGTTTTTTTCCATTTTTCAAACTAGAATCATAATTTGATTTACAGCCAGGTACACAGGAATGTCGATGCATCTGAAAGAACATTGAACTTGTTACTTTGTTACCAATCAGCTCTAGAAACTGAATGGGGTTTTAACAGAAGATTCTTTGAAATTACTTAATAATAGTACCTTGTTCGATAGCACAAACTGTGAATATAATGTATAATAATGTTTTCTTAGGAAAAAGTATAGTTTCTACTAATTTTCTTTAAAACCCACTGAAGCCATATCGAAACATGCACCTAAACAACAATTTATTTTAAAATGACACTTGTGTATAATCCGACTAAGTTTACTTTGTAGGAAGTTACTAGCATATTATTACTTCCCTAACGCCTACGCAAATAGGTCGCATAATCTGTGGTGTAACGTCATCTTAGATTCAGCCAATCCTGACTGTTTTACTGGAAGTGAAGCTGCGCACAATAGGTTGCGCGCGAAAAACGTGACACGATCACTAGATTTTACTCCTCATATTTTTTTCATACCGGGCGCCTTATATGAATATCGATTCTTAAGGAGTAAACTCCAGAAACCCGGTGGCAAATAGTTTCACAAAATACCGTTAACCGGCCTCTGTAAAAAAAGTACTGCTAGTTTATAAAGCCAAACTGAGCATCGTGCAAAATTAAGTTCGAAAACAAACTTAGAATGTTGCTAAATATTTGTATACTAAAACACGTGTGAAATCAGGTTCCAAATTAAAAAAAAAAACTTGGCTCACAACTGGGTAAAAAACTCATGTCGCCATGAAAAATCATAAATAACATTAAAAACTTAGACTATAAATAACGAATATATTTAAAGGACAAACTATTCCACAAAAAAACCGAAGGAAAACACAAAATTATCAACACTAAATGGTTTAATGCATGCCGTGCCCAGCCGCAATAGCAACCAGTATCTGGAATAAACTGCTGCCTACGCTCGCGAGCCGCACCACTCGCCGTCAGACAATCAATAAAACGATGCCCACGTGAGCGATGCCGCGGGCAAAAGCTAGTTTATAAATAATTTGTAAGGATTAGTTTAAGCTACAACACGCTATCCAGAGACAAGCAAAGTGGTGAGATATACCTCAGCGATCTAGCTGCCACTCCCATGGTTATAATACTTACCATATCAATATTATAAATGTGAAAATGTGTTTGATTGTTGGTCTGTTTGTATGTTACCTCTTCACGCTTCAACATCTCAACCAAGCTTGACGAAATTTTGCATGCAGGTGGCCTGTGTCATGGTTACTTGACTACTTTTTATCCCGTGAACATAGCATGGTCATATACAGTTTCTGAGGAAACAGAAAAAAAACTTTTTTTGGTTGAATTCTTTAACATCTTAACGGAGCAATGGATTGTTGTGACTTTTGCACAGAGTTGGTAGAGGGGTGGAAAGTAACATAGACTACTAATGAGCATAACCCGGCATAGTTCCCGAGGAATCCGGGGAAAACTTATTTTTTTAGCTTCGCGCACGTCGGCGTCACGTCGGAGCGACGGATTAACGTGTTCTTGCATAGAAATAGTTGTGGGGTGGGAAGTAACATGGACTGCAAATTAAAATAGTCCGCTTGCGCTCGTGCACTACTCGCCCTCAAAGACGGTTATAAAACGATACCCACGTGAGCGAAGCCACACACAAAAGCTGGTCATTGATAAATTATTTCTATTCATAAAATGATGATCAACCTTCAATATGGAGTTCGTTGATACATCCTTATATTTTGTATCACCATCAGGTAGTGAAAGCTAAAGCAGGCGGAGGCTCTGCGACCTTGTCCATGGCATTCGCGGCGGCGCGCCTCGCCAACGCCATACTGCGAGGACTCAAGGTAATCTCACCATCAGCTAGTGAAAGCTATCTATAGCAGGCGGAGCTCTGCGACCTTGTCCATGGCATTCGCGGCGGCGCGCCTCGCCAACGCCATACTGCGAGGACTCAAGGTAATCTCACCATCAGCTAGTGAAAGCTATCTATAGCAGGCGGAGCTCTGCGACCTTGTCCATGGCATTCGCGGCGGCGCGCCTCGCCAACGCCATACTGCGAGGACTCAAGGTAATCTCACCATCAGCTAGTGAAAGCTATCTATAGCAGGCGGAGCTCTGCGACCTTGTCCATGGCATTCGCGGCGGCGCGCCTCGCCAACGCCATACTGCGAGGACTCAAGGTAATCTCACCATCAGGTAGTGAAAGCTATCTATAGCAGGCGGAGCTCTGCGACCTTGTCCATGGCATTCGCGGCGGTGCGCCTCGCCAACGCCATACTGCGAGGACTCAAGGTAATCTCACCATCAGCTAGTGAAAGCTATCTATAGCAGGCGGAGCTCTGCGACCTTGTCCATGGCATTCGCGGCGGCGCTCCTCGCCAACGCCATACTGCGAGGACTCAAGGTAATCTCACCATCAGGTAGTGAAAGCTATCTATAGCAGGCGGAGGTCTGCGACCTTGTCCATGGCATTCGCGGCGGTGCGCCTCGCCAACGCCATACTGCGAGGACTCCAGGTAATCAGTTTTCCTAAATGGACTACTTACTTTAGGTAACGCGTTCTATTACGTGTTACTTAAGGTTACATTTTTCGCAAAGGAGTGCCAATTTACGTAATGTATCGTAATGTTGTTGCTTCAAGTGCAGATACGAGTGGCGACGACGGCGTTATTTTTTTATTGTGCATAGTATTTAGGTTCTTTTTAGAACAATGTGTATTAGGGAGATGTTTTTCTTATGTATTTTTTTGATAGAAATGGCACGCCTTTAGGAGATTCCACAAGGAATTACGAGTCGTTCCTCACTTCATTAGACTACTCTGAGAATATGAAAGATAGAGCTGTAGAAAACAATTAATGTTAAAATGTAGCCAAGGCTCACAGTCCTGTTTCTCGCGTCAATGTAGCCAAGACTCACAGCCTTGTTTCTCGCGTCAATGTAGCCAAGACTCACAGCCTTGTTTCTTGCGTGAATGTAGCCAACAGCCCTATTTCTCGCGTCAATGTAGCCAAGACTCACAGACCTGTTTCTCGCGTAAATGTAGCCAAGACTTACAGCCCTGTTTCTCGCGTGCATGTAGCCAAGACTCACAGCCTTGTTTCTCGCGTAATGTAGCCAAGACTCACAGTCCTGTTTCTCGCGTAAATGTAGCCAAGACTCACAGCCTTGTTTCTCGCGTCAATGTAGCCAAGAGTCACAGTCCTGTTTCTCGCGTAAATGTAGCCAAGACTCACAGCCCTGTTTCTCGCGTGAATGTAGCCAAGACTCACAGCCTTGTTTCTCGCGTCAATGTAGCCAAGACTCACAGCCTTATTTTTCGCGTCAATGTAGCCAAGACTCACAGCCCTGTTTCTCGCGTGAATGTAACCAAGACTCACAGCCTTGTTTCTTGCGTAAATGTAGCCAACAGCCCTATTTCTCGCGTCAATGTAGCCAAGACTCACAGACCTGTTTCTCGCGTAAATGTAGCCAAGAATCACAACCCTGTTTCTCGCGTAAATGTAGCCAAGACTCACAGCCTTGTTTCTCGCGTGAATGTAGCCAAGACTCACAGCCTTGTTTCTCGCGTGAATGTAGCCAAGACTCACAGCCTTGTTTCTCGCGTCAATGTAGCCAAGACTCACAGCCCTGTTTCTCGCATGAATGTAGCCAAGACTCACAGACCTGTTTCTCGCGTGAATGTAGCCAAGACTCACAGCCCTGTTTCTCGCGTGAATGTAGCCAAGACTCACAGCCTTGTTTCTTGCGTGAATGTAGCCAAGACTAACAGCCCTGTTTCCCGCGTGAATGTAGCCAAGACTCACAGACCTTTTTCTCGCGTAAATGTAGCCAAGGCTCACAGCCCTGTTTTTCGCGCAAAACTATCCGATTTAAACCTCTAAATATTCTTAATTGATTAGTCTAAACACACACTTTAACTGCCAGTTGATTTTTTAAAAAAATATTGTAGTTTTTAATTGAAACGAAAAAACATCGGAAAAGTGTAAAAGTGTGGTTATTTTCTTTACTCTTTACACGTAAAGAAAAAAAAGACAACTGTTCCAATCAATGCCTCGCCATAAAAAGAATATACTACTTCTGCCTTCGCAGATTTCGGTAGCTCTACAGCGTTAACAGTAAAGCATGTTGGACACGACAGCACATACACATGAGTGACCGTGCGTGTGGTGGTTGTTCTGTTGCAGGGCGAATGCGACGTAGTTGAATGTGCCTACGTGGAGTCCTGCGTGACGGAGGCGAAGTTTTTCTCCAATCCTCTTGTCTTTGGAACTACCGGCGTCGTGAAGAACCTCGGCTATGGAAAGTTGAATGAAATGGAACAGGAAATGCTGAAGGCTGCTGTGCCGCAGCTGCAGAAGAATATAGCGAAGGGTATCGCTTTTATGGAGAAACCGTGTTGAGAACACCTCGAGTGCGCCTCTACTCATTTGATATCCCATTGAATCTACTGGCATAAAATAATATTTAAAGGTATTCGACGAGCAGACATTACGTGGCTGACATCGGATTTCAAAATGCGAGGAAGTGTGTTTACGCATGAGATGCTGTTGGTTATTTGTTGGCTTTTATCCAAGAAACGTTATGCGAAATGGATTTGATTTGGATTCAATGGGATGTCTTGAGTCATTTGATTCATCTTATAATGTAGATTATTGCTTTTAAAATCAGGTTTCTGTATGTGTCTGTAGGAGTTAAAAATATGTTCAGTTTGTTTTTTAGCATATTTTAAATCATGTACTCTTGGTAGCTTTAAAAAAAACACAAAGTTTGCCTAATAGGCATTTCGTCTTTTATTAGGTTCAGTAGGTTTGAAAATTATATTTACTACGTACAATTAGGTGAATAAAATGTATTTTTAAGTATATTATTACTTAATAATTAAATATTTAATAATTTCATCTTATTACAATTTGTAGTAATATAGTGTTAATTCATTGGCGATATGATATTACAATAAATAATTACAAAACTATTATCAGTATAAATTATTTGAAAAATTTATATTTTACAAAGATATAAGTATATTTTAATCTGATTTGATTTGATAGGACGACTCCTTGTGGAGATTACATGCGCTCAGTACTTTCCAGTTCATAACGTCCATGAGTTTCAAATGTCCAGTCCTAAAACGTCCAGTGTACCATAATGTCATCAAAATTGTCGCGTCTTTACCCACATTAATTATACAGGGTGTATATGTAAACCCAAGAAACCTTTAAGAAGGTAAAAGAATAAACGAATCTGACAACATTCTACAAAAAACATACCAATTTTTTTATAATACAACTCATATTCATTATTTCCAAGTTATGCTTTATTCACCCCAAAACAAAGTAACCAAAATACTTAATAGACGCATACCATGTGGATTGAACGATTTCCCTACGAACCTTGTACACAATTTTGTGAACATCAAAGTAGCCGGCCGGTCGCATTCTTGCCTGTTTGTGGCGTACTGCCCGCCGCCGCCCGCTGTTACCAAACATCTCCTTGCGCTAACTGCTGACGTCATCAAAGGTCTCTGACCAGAAGATCAATTCTAACCCATAGGGTATGTGGTGAGGAAATGTTACACGCAGAATGTGTAATGTTTAAGATTATTGACAACAGCAACCACATTTTTTGACGTGGCAACGTCTAATAAATCGATGGACGCCGGCTGCACGCACGAAAAAGGATGACTCATTGTCCCGTTACGCTCATTGTCCTGTTATGTTATAACGTTGTCACGTTAAACTATAGTCCGTAAACCGACTATACATACAACCAATTTTTTTTGTATATAAATCAACTTAAAACTATAATTCAATGAGAAATTGTATTTAAAAATCTGAAAAGTTTTTTTCTAAAAAACATTTATTTTTGTTTCCAGATTTCATTAATTTTATTATGAACTTTGTTTTTTTTAACTAGAGTGACTCTAATCACTGCGATCATGCCACTATCCTTTGAGGCACACTCTTCACTCCAGCTACTGGAGAGGCAAGAGTTGTAGATCAATACTTTAAAAATATACACCTTTCATCCATGCTCCAGATACGCCACATACGTTATTTGGAAAAAAAATCGAAATTTTTATACATTTTATTCTGTATTATTTTCTGATATCTTGAATTTGTTTTAGGCATGGATATTGTTATTTTTCTTAATTTTTGGAAGACAATACAATTTGAGACTGGAGATGATGAATCTAGTCTTGTTAGTACACTCGACAATCTGGGAACAGGACTCTATGATACACTGTACGTTTTGGGACTGAACATTTGAAACACTAAACAATCTGCCACACTAGACATTATGCACCGGAACGGCTCCATAGAGCGGCGCCATACAGGGACCGCGGGCAATAAGTCAATTTATAGATTCTGTTGGTAGTTGTTGTGATTTTATTTATGTGTTGTCTTTAGGGTTCCGTACTTAAACAGCGCCAAAAGGACCCTATCACAACCTTGCCACTTGAAATTTTCATAGAAATAAAAAAGAAAGAAGAAGTATATTTCCGTAATATATTTGTGTATCTTTCATTTGATAGGTCACATGAAAGATTTTTTATAAGATTTTATTTAACTTGCAACGTTTTGAAAGTTGCAATGCAGACGTATGCCCGATGAAAACAGATCCTTTTGTTCTTTTGAAGTTGATGACCTTTGGAGGTGGAACCAATGTCTCAGAATCGTCTTTGACTTTATAATTTAAAATCGTAGGAAATACAATACTGTGCTCACCTTTTTCGAATTTAGAACCATGTATTTTTTAATACTTGAGTATTCAAATAAAAGCTTGTACCTAAAAGCTTTTTAAGTTCCCAAAATTTATATAAATTACAGTTTCTACTTATCATTTATATTATTTGTCCCCAAAATTAATCCCTCAAATCAAAATTCATTCACAATATTTTGGATGCTGGATGCGGGCGGCGCAGGAAATGGTTATCGTGGAAATAATTGGGGGAGGCCTTTGTCCAGCAGTGGACGTCTTTCGGCTGATATGATGATGATAATGATATTTTGCTATTTACGTCCGTGATTGGGTACTAAACTCTGTATATAAAAACTGTATAAAAACTATTTGAAAATCTTTTAAACCCTGGTTTCTACTCATAAAACTGAATATCTTTCCTTAACAAACCTATACACAATTCGGAAAAACATGGGACTTTCTATACAAATTTTGTATAAGGAGTCCAAAAATTTTAAAATACTGCCAGACTTGATTTATCATCCTATGTGCTTTTTGTGCCGAGAAAATTGGGTGTGATAGATGGACGGACAGACAGACAGACACATGAGTTATGCAGGAGTGAGTTTTTATATCAGATGTACGGGACCCTAAAAACAACGAATAAAAATAAGTTGGTAAATACAATGACAGTTTGATGAGATGTTAGTACGAAACCGGCTCGGCCATTGCGTGCGTGCGTGCGTGCGTGCGTGCGTGCGTGGTCCGACTGACACTTGGTCGGATTGTTTTCGCTGCACTCTGCTCCGCCTACTTTAGCATGAGTGGACCCGCACCCATCCCCAACAAATCCATTGGTTTCTTTGGACAATATCATTATGTAATGCATCTTATTTTTCAATCTGAAATGATTGCTTGCCTTCATTGGAAAAATTCATCTCTATAGGCGTTTGTGAAGACGTGTCAATGGTATTTTTGAATTAGGTTAACATTCTTTCATTACATGATATAAATTTAAATTTCATATAAATCTTTTGTAAATATTAATAGAGTTTACAAAAATATTTTATAAAGATACATCTTTTAAAATAAGATTCAAAAATGTAAGAATTAGGTAAAAAGGTACGTCTGAATGGCTGTGGGTTTAATTGAATTTGTTCCTTATTGCAGGTAAATCTCGTCTTTTACTTTGGTGTTCTGTTTACCCTTACAAAACTTCAGCACAACAAAAGCAAATAGTTTCAAGAGGTTTCTTGACTTTGCTGAATAATATTAACAATTTAAGGTTATTTTGTAAATGCGAAGGTGAACAAGTTATAAAGTTGGTGTTTGACTCGGTCGGTACGTCTTTATGTTAATATTAGTTAAAAATTTGAGTAAATTAGTGCAGTGAAATTGTAAATAGCATTAGCTATTTGTACAAATCGAAGTCCTTGTCGAATATCACTCGGATAATGTGTTTGTACAGTAACACATCCAAATACAAGATCGCATTTTATTCCTTTCGTTCCTTAGCGTTGTGGGTGTAATTCAATAACAAAATCGTTACAAGAGAGTTGTAATTATTGTAAACCTAGTGTATTTAATTGAAGTATATCTCATTTACTGTTTGAAATGAATAATAAAAAGGAGGTTGTTTTAATATTATTTCAAAACGACATTTATTGCAAAATGCTCCGTTTTTTAAAAATATTTTATTAATGATTTTAAAACTATTAATTATATTTTTTTGTTATAGTATAAACTGAAACAGAGTCACTTCGATGTAGAAACGAAATGAATAAAATGACAACGTGTAACGTATAAATACATATAAGTACACGAATAAAGAGCTACAGTAAAATGGTTGACGTGTGCGTTTGGCCGGATCCGGGGTGTCGTTCAGTTGTCGTTCAGGTGTCGTTCAGTGGTTGAGAGGGTGCCACTGCTTGACCTGCTCCATGGGCGAGGCGAGCGCCGCGTTCCAGTGCTGCAGCGCGCGCCCCCGCGCGAACATGTACGAGCCGAGCACGAACTTGCCGAGGAGGCGATCTGGAAGGAAACAGCGTATTAACCATCGTCTCCGTCAGCAACAGGAGATATGACGTACCGTCACCTCAGCCTTTTATCTGAATCATGACCTTGTAGTACTTGGAAATTAAAGTTTTTACAAGTTTTTATTTAATTTGTCGTATTAGTATCTTAGTTTGGGTCGGCACATCTTGGAAGCTGAATAAGAATCACTTCCCGGTTTCCGATTGAGCTCGAATTTTGCATACACGTTTAGTCTGGATGACAATGCATGGTTAGCTAAGTGAACTCATTCTTAATTCAATATGGCGGACTCGCAAAGATGGCGGACCATTTATTTTTATGCACCCACTTAAGCGCATCCAATGAAAGGGTTTAATGAGAAGAACCTGAATTAATTAATATTATTTTCAAATGAAAGCTTGTGCCCAAATAAGTTTTGTAAAATTATTTTTACGATTTAAAAGTGTGTGTAAAATATTGACTTAAAATAAATATTTTGGTATAAACAGAAAAACATTCATAAAGACATTCAGATAAGGATTAGATCGCAGTCACATTAACAGGCGAATTGAAAGAGTATAAGCCACGCACTGCTAAGTATAAGCCGCGTGGTCTAGTCGCACTGCTAAGTATAAGCCGCGTGGTCTAGTCGCACTGCTAAGTATAAGCCGCGTGGTCTAGTCGCACTGCTAAGTATAAGCCACGTGGCCTAGTCGCACTGCTAAGTATAAGCCGCGTGGCCTAGTCGCACTGCTAAGTATAAGCCGCGTGGCCTAGTCGCACTGCTAAGTATAAGCCGCGTGGTCTAGTCGCACTGCTAAGTATAAGACGCGTGGTCTAGTTGCACTGCTAAGTATAAGACGCATGGTCTAGTCGCACTGCTAAGTATAAGTCGCACTGCTAACTATGGCTTTAAATTATAAAGATTTCCCTTAATTCTGGGAGTTGGAGCCTTTTGATAATACAATATTTGCTCTTCTAAGATCCTTCTCATACGTAGCAACCGCTCATTAGTGGTTGGCGTCTGAGCTCAGAGCATCTGAGATTGGCCTTTTGTCACAAATGACGGCTGGCTGACATTAACGACAGACAAACCGCGAACCTGTCTATGTCAATTGCATCAGCAACTGAGCATTAATTGAGTTGACTGCTGATCTAGATACCTACCGTTCCCAAGAGGAACATTACAATTTCTTTTCTAAGGCCAAACACAAGGATCACTCCATTACTCTACTTACACCATTCAGCCTGTAAACGCGGGGTTCTTTTAATCCACAAATGTTTACTTAAGATTATACAAGTATAGATCGTCCATGCCCGCGTACCGCATCCAATGTCCGCCGAGTGGGAGGCCTGCCTCCGTCTTCCGGTACTTGAGAACTTTACAACCCCAACAACCATCTGTTCTACGAGTTATGTGCCCTGCCTTCTTGGTGATATTTGCAAATAATTGTTTGATAACATTATTTTGAGAAAAAGTATTATTATACGAGTATGATTCTATTTAAAAATTTCGGTATTGTGTTTATGAATATGTCAATATCAACTCGTTTAGAAGTTTGTAATTAAAATTTACGATATGAAAATAGATCAAACCTTTTACGCCACGGATTTAAAATTGAAGTACTTACTTCAGATCTCAGCAAGTCCGTAAATACAAAATTAACTTTACTCCTACCTACTCAGATTTCCCACTCGTTTCCTTAACATTTTAGTAGTTTTTCTAAAAGAGTTTTTTTTCATTGAATTCGTAAATCTTAATTTATTAAACAATTTATTTATTTTAAAGTTATATATCGCGGAAAAACAATAGTGCAGCCAATTCAAAAGCATACCGAAAGGCAGGCCACTTTGCGACGATGCTCAAGGCTTTGGAGCTTGTGTTGACTAGCTCGTCGTCACCAATGTGTCTCCGGGCGCATCGGTGTACGGCGTCCAAGGCGTCTAGCTAGCGGGCTAATTCATCCCATAAGTGTGAACAATAACTCCATACATGAGCGGACCTGTACTTGGCATAAGGTAAGCAGCTGGCCAGGTGTGAAGTACCATCGCACCTTAGAGAGAATGCCCAGCCTTAATGTAGCAACTTTTGCGTTGGACTCAATGTAACGACCGAAATCACGATTGGGTGTTAAATCCACGTAGGTGAAGGTGATCAAACATCTAAATCGATTCATTCCGGAAAGTTGGAGTCAAGGTGAAATTGTGAAGCAGACACGAAATTTCAGCCGCTGCACAGCGAATTTGCCAACGACCTGCGGAATAACATTGATAAGCTCAGGCCTGTTCTCGGGACGCGGCATGGTAGTACAAAAACATTTGTGTATAAAGAGACGGCAAGTCATGTCTTTGTCAGAGATGATACCGTAAAAAAACCTCTTCAAAGACCATTCGGTGGGCCATTTGAGGTAATTGACAGAAAGGACAAGACTTTTGTCATAAACATACGAGGCCGCAAAGTAACCGTATCGATTGATAGACTTAAGCCAGCGTATGTACTAGGCGAATCCGCTCACCAAACGCGTGAATGTGCAGAGGGCTTTGAAGATATCGTAGTCCGCTACAACAGCCGAACTGACGATAATCCTAACCCTAATTTGAGCGACGTCGGCAACACATCGCGGGCTGATTGCACGGCACCGAGCCCCATCGGCGGTACACGCGTAGGTATTTGAGACCGCAAAACGCGCCGAGACGCTCGGGGAGGTCGGTACGCATCCCAGCGTACTATGAGGCTGGATTCTCGTAGGATAAGATTGTTTATGTATAATAAGTATGTAATAAACAACAATATGTAATTATTCACAAGGTATGTATAAAGTATGTGTAAAGTATTTTCTTGTTGTAAATTGTGTCATTGTCTGTGGTAAATTGTGCTTTTCTTTGTTTGTTTTGTTTTCTGTGTGTTTAAAATGTATCATCATTACAGCTGATATACGTCCCCACCGAGGGGCTCGAGCCTACCCTGAATCAGGGCGATTAGGCCTTAGTCGACCACGCGGGCCCAGTGCGGGTTGGTCGACTTCACACACAACCTTCGAGTTTCTTCGCAGGCGTGTGCAGGTTTCCTCACGATGTTTTTCCTTCACCGTTAAAGCAATCGGTAAGTATGTACGTAAGTTTTTTGAAAAACTCATTGGTACATTGGCGTCCAGATTTGAACCCGGTACCTCTGGTTAGATGGACCGAGTCGTTACCGGTTGAGCCACCGACGCTTAAAATGTATGTAATCATGTAAATATTTTCCTATGTGCAATGTGTCTGTATATTTTTTTTTCAGCATTACAGTACTAATATATATATACTTTGGCATTAATATGTTAAATCATTGTGTATCTTTTATTGTGTCGCAACCGATATTTTATTATGTACTAATGCTGTTTGTAAATGTTCTTCTATTGTTTTGTATCACTGTGTAATTTATGTTGTTCCGTGTTTCTTAATTTAGTTCAATATGTGTATTATTTCTGTGTCTTGTGTTATTATTGTTTCGTGATTTAGACCATCCTGTGTGTTATTTTCTTAATTGTCTTGTATTTTTTTTTGGTCTAAACCACTGGCAGGAGAGTACCTGTGGCGACCACATTTCCTGGTCCCACGGAACCCAAAAAGTTTTATTTTTTGTCGAGACACAACTAATAACAGTTCTTGGATTTGAAGCCGTAAACACGGACATTTTATATTTTTATATGACTTCACGTAATTACAGTTTATTGAGGTACATCCTGTGACGTTTTGGCGGGCTTGCACATTATAAGGAATTTCTAATTGCTTTCGGGTATAACGGTTATTACGGTCTACCTAAGGACAATAGATTGTTTACCAAACGCCGCTATGGGAACGTAATTCATGCAAAAGACACGCCGACGTTTATTACGGTCTACCTAAGGACAATAGATTGTTTACCAAACGCCGCTATGGGAACGTAATTCGTGCAAAAGACACGCCGACGTTTATTAGTTTCTACCTAGCTAAATGTTTATAGTTTTATTATGTATTGTATCCCTGTTTGTTATTTCTGTACTGTACCTCTGTTTTCCCACGAATATTTTTTTGTATCTTAGTACCGTTAGGAGCACCCCGATCTCCGGTCACAAGTCGTTATTGAATGTTACAAGACAGACCAAAAGGAGTCAATCCTCAGCCACGACATACTCGTAGAGCGGACGTGCTCCTAGGGACTAGGAACTAGGAACTAGCTCAGCTTATTGAATCTCTGTACCTACTTTGTATTTCCGTGTTATATTTTGTATTTTCTGATATTATACAGTTATCAGTTTCACCAGAAGTTCTGAACTTTCATTTAATACGCGACGTGAGTCAGTACACCCGACCCGTAGTAGGTAGCGCAACAAATGTACGAATGAGTTTTTCAAAATTAACGTACATATACTTACCGATTGTTTTAACGGTGAAGGGAAACATCGTGAGGAAATCTGCACATCTGATTCCAGATGTGTATGAAGGTCGCATTGCACACGTCCGCAGGTGTAAATCTAAATGCCCTATACGTGACCGCGGGTGATGCTAAGTGCAACACAGGGCAACCGCCGTATATTCCTTGCATAGTAGGGTTAATTGTGCCAAACGATAAGAAAGAAAGAAGTTTAGTATTTATTTGAGTAAATTATATCTCTACGCATCTTTATCTCTACTGTAATTTGTTTGTTATATTCAGTGTGGTCACTTTCCCATTTATTGTTTTTCTTTTGTTTCTTGCTCTCTATTTTTCTTTTATTTTTTTAAGTACCTATTATATTATTTGTTTATTTCTTTTTTCTTTTCTCTATCTAATATCGTTAGTCAAAACCTCCACGCGGACGATGTCGCGGGCACTGCTAGTATTTTAATAAACTTTGTGTCACAAATTAGATGACAACTATTAATTTTAACATTTTCATTATTAAGTATCTCACATTTTGCCAGTTCATTTTTACTCTTTAAGGTAGACACTTTCCCTCCAGATAAGTAAGATTCGTTCATTCCACGCTGTATAGGACCCCTCTTTTAAGTTGCCGGTAGCAGTCTTTTCACGCACTTTATCTTTTCATACACTGTATCTTTTCACACACTGTATCTTTTCACAAACTGTATCTTTCAAGACACTGTATCTTTTCACAAACTGTATCTTTCAAGACACTGTATCTTTTCACACACTGTATCTTTTCACAAACTGTATCTTTCAGGAAACTGTATCTTTTCACAAACTGTATCTTTCAGGACACTGTATCTTTTCACACACTGTATCTTTTGTCCTATATTTGTCCGTCAATTAATATTTTCCGCTGACTCCGTTCGTTTTAGGGTTTCGTACCCAAAGGGAAAAAATAGAATCCTTTTACTGAGACTTCGCTATCCTTCTGTCACCAGGCAGTATTTCATGAACCGTGATAGCTAGACGGTTGAAATTTTCACCGAATAACAACATATACTAAAACACCGAATAAAATAATTAATTAAGGGGGCTCCCACAGATCAAACGTGATTTTTTTACTCGTTTTTGCTCGATATCGATAACGGCAACAGGTAGACGCTTGAAATATTCACAGAATATTTAGTTATGTATTCACTTTAAAAATAAATAATTAAATTGAAGTAAAAAAATATATATAAGGAGGGCTTCTATAGAACAAACGTGATTGTTTTGCTCGTTTTTGCTCGATATTGATAACGGCACCAGGTAGACGCTTCAAATATTCACAGAATATTGAGTTGTATTATTTAAGGGGGCTCCCGTACAACAAACGTGATTTTTTATAGATAATGATACGGAACCCTTCGTGCGTACGTCCGACTAGCTCTTGGCTGATTTTCAGGGTTCTGTGAATGGAAAATAAACCCACATAAGATCACTTTATTGTACGTCAGTCTGTCTGTCTATGAAGACCCTTTTTCTTAGGAACGGGTGGAGTTATCAAGGTGAAATTAATATCAAATACTAAAGTCTTGTTAACAACAAGTGGGTCTTAAAATGAACACGACAAGATAAGAATCATGTCAAATGTCCATGTCGCACCCACTCCTTTGAAGGATGGAGACTCTAAACTCTAATTTGTTGACGAATATGTCTACCTGGGACAAAATAGAAAACGAAAGAGATTAATCGTCAAATCCAGCTCGGCTGGGCAGCTTCGCAACGTCTCAAATACCGCACACTATGGCTTTTGACCAGTGTGTGTTGCCAAAGATGAAATACGTAACTGAGACATGGTTGCTTGCTATGAGCCTCATCAGAAGGCTCAAGGTCACCGAAACAGTGATGGAGCGAGATATGCTACACATTACAGTTGGACAATTAACCGAGACGTATGTCGATGTATGGGTGACTCGCACTTAGCCGGTTTCTTTACGTGGTCGTTGACGACTCTCGCATTGGCAATTGGCATGTGTCCTGTTCGCATTCGATAGCCGTCAAAAACACATGTTTGAACAGGCTTGCTTTTAAAAGTGCTTAAAAGTTCCAGGGTTGCTTCTAAAGGCTAGACGTGGTACCGTACTCTGTGGATTTACTAAATTTGTGAAGGGCTTGTGCTTATTGTTTTCTTTAGCAGCAAGGCGTGCATGGAGCTGGCCATCATTCGGTTTGAAGGTGGAACAAAATAGTGTAGACATTTTTTACTTAATTATTTGAAGAATTCCTAAGTCATATCTTTAATCTATCATTTATACAGTCCACTAATTTTCCCTACCTTCTCCGTTGTGCAATGTTTCACAGTGTTCCTACTTACCTGTTCGGCATAAATAGAGTGGAGTTGCAAAGCTTGTACGGCCACTCCCTGCCGCTTTATTCCATCATTAGTTTTTTTAGCAAAAATGCAGCTCGTCCTCTTACGGAAATAAGTGCACCATATACCGCCGTCCTTAGTACACTTTCGACTTCCTTACACCTACCCTTCGCATACACCGAGTGGGGTTGCAAAGCCTGTACAGTGACGCTAGTGGTGTGCAGCTCGTCAGCTCGCAGCCGGAAGTGGAAGCACTCGGAGATGAGGGCGCTGCCGTCGTCGGCGACGTCGACGGCGGCAGTTCTGCGCGCGCGCACGCCTCGGCACGCGCGCTCCTGCGTCACTCGGGCCACCATCTCGCGTTTGCTCGTTGACGGGTCCAGCTGAGTGAATATTAGATCAAAATAGGTATTAAAGTTATACATAGTATCTAACGAACGAGGTGTAGAATCCATTAAATGTGGCTTCTACTCATCATACTAAACAACTTTCTCCAAAGAACCAAAAGTTAATTCTCCATATTAAAATGTGTTCAACCGATCACGCAGATAAACGATAAGTAAGTCCAACTTTTTTTTAGACTTCACAAAAATATATTTGTTGAGTAAACGTTGTTCGTTAAGCGAGTCCCACACCTGTATGTAATGCACTGAAAAAAATAACGTTTTGTTGACGAGGAGGTCTAATAAGTACTAAATAAAAATAAATAAGTTGAATACAAAATTGGTTTTTAAGGCTCAAAGTCCAAATTAAATAATTTTTATTTTCTTTAAGTACATACCTACTAGTTAGGCCAATCTCATTTGTATTAAAGGTGAATCTGGCTAAAAAAATTAAATGAAAGACATTCAGTCTTCACGAAAAAGCAAAAACAATTCATTTGCCTTTTATGAACAAAAAATATTAAAATACTCTACAATAGTTATATCTGTTGGATGTTTTTTTTGTTCAAAACCAATGTTTTTAAAAGTCTCCCTTTTTTAATTAAAACTCAAAATAGGTACCTAGTAACCTACCTAAAATAATACCTAAATAAAACTACATTACTATGTGTATGTAGACGACATTGTTTACTTCTTACAGCGAAGCGTCAATAAATTGCGGTTAGTCTTTGTTACTTTAGTTAAGACCTTTTAAAAATATATTCTTCACCCTCTTATAGTTCGTTTAAACTAAATAAAGGGGGAACCCCAGGCTACTATAAACATTAAAAATGGTTATCGTGCTTCAAATAGATAGGTACTCAACTTTTTAAAAGATATTTTCGTGACGTTTTGTTATATTGAAACATTCTTAAAACATGTAATACAATTGCCCGATCAATTGTGCAGACCACTTCACAGTCTAATTGTCTTAATCCTTACTTAATATTATAAATGTGAAACTGTGTTTGTTTGTTCGTTTGATTCTTTGTTTGTTGCCTTTTCACGCTTCAACGCCTTGACCAATCTTAATGAAATTTGGCATGCGGGTAGCCTGTGTCACGGGGAAGGACATAGGCTACTTTTTATCCCGTGAAAGTAGCACAGCTCAATGCAGTTCCTGAGGGAACTGAAAATATACTCTTTTTGGTTAATTTCTTTTACATCGCAACGGAACAATGGATTGTGTGATTTTTTGCACATAGGTTGTTGAAGGGGTGCGAAATGACTCGATTTACTAATAAGCATATCGTGACATAGTTCCCGAGGGATATGGAGAAAGGTCATGTCCACGCTCGCAAGTCGCTTGCGGCTCGCGCACCGCGCACTCTCTAAGACAGTCACAAAAACGATGTCCACGCGGGCGAAGCCGCGGGAAAAAGCTAGTAAATTATAATTTGTACACGGATGTTGATTTCCATACAAAGTTTGGTTAAATGTAGATTTTTAGGAGCGCTTCTATTCCTGCAAATTAACAACTTTCATTTTAAAACATCATAAAACAAATAGAATTCTCAAACAAATAGATCAACAGAGCAAACCAATTAGAGACATATTTTTACGATTTCAGAAAGTTTGTAGAACTAAAGTCCAGTTTCATGAATCAAAGGCTTTCGCCAAAACTATGTCCTGTTTTGCCTAACACCCTGTATAGGTAACAGTCGAATAAATAACCTTATTTTTATTATTTTAAATTTTTATGCCCTTTTCATCATTTCGACTTTTTTTTTGTATTCACAATTGGTAAGCCCTTGGCATCATCTCACCTGATGGTAAGTGACGATGATGCCGAAGATGGAAGCTAGATTACCATGATTTCCTAACGCAATGGGGAATTGACTACCTATCTTATCTTCGAGCCGGTACACATCAATCTTGTAAGCATTGATGTTTGGCGGCAAGACTTACATAAGATGGTAGTAGCTAGCCACGCGGGCTAAGGAAATGTCCTTCCACCAACCAAACCCAGTCTTACAATGTTAAACTTCGCCGGGAAATGTAAATAAGTACACTACCCGCGATCTCCTGACGTGAAGCTAATGGCCTTAACCATTACGCCACGGTGTTGGTTAAAAAATTAATAAATTAAACTAAAAATTAAAAACCTAACAGAATTTTAAGCTCCAAAAAGTATTCTATGCTACATCAGATGATCAAAATTAAATTAAAAACATCCCGAAAAAATCTATAAAAAGAAAAAAAAAATGTATTGGCTTGTCGGTGGTACATACTTCATGTATATTATTGCGCTGCGTCTTGCTATAGTCTCAACAAGGATCTGTAAATTAATTCATATTACCTATTCAAACAATCCACGTGTTCACGGACTTAATTCCTGTCGTATCGGGAGCGACTCCATTTCGTCTATAGCGAGACTTCACAGACAGACTTCACAAAAAGCACTGCACAGCCTACATATACCTACTCGGTAATTAGGGACTCACTCGCAATCCGCGGATCATGAAAAACCTTTTTGTGCAATCATGGCAAAAGAATCAGGAAATCGGTAGCAACTCCTCAATAACCCTCCAGCCCGTATAGCAAACCGCAGCAGCATAGCAGTTCGATGCAACGAAGTATACCAGGACCATCGCAGCCATCATATCGAGCTTTCTGGACCTACACTTCACTCCAAGGCCTCATCAGGTTCGCAATTATCGACGCAAAATCGAACTAACGAACCTGCAGCTTCACGCTCCAGACAGCAAGTTGTCGGCAGATCGCGCTCCGAGCACGCGCTCAGCGTTACCCTGCTTTCCTTGCTCCATACACCTGAAGAACCAGCGCCTCGTCTCGACTTGCCATCTACTCGCTTTGACTCATCGTGAATCATGGACTCGAGTAGAGCACATCGGCCCAGCGTCTCGACTGGAAGCAGATGCTGCATCGGAACATTGGACTGCCCACTCAGGATAAACCAACCTCTGGCTTGTGATGTGGCGACACCTGCAGTACCCGCCACGAAGTTCAGCCACGTGTCAAGCCACACGCAAGTACCAACACGCCGCTAAAACCGACACAACGCATCGTGTGGTCAGCGGAAGCTCAATCAGCTCTTAGCGTATGTAAGTTGCAACTGGAGAACGCAGTCACGGCAATACCTACCCGTGCTAACGCTATTGCTGCATGCCGATGCACCAAATACGTGCACAGGGGAAATTCTACAATAACTAGACGATGCTGTGTGTTAGCCTCAAGATACTTCTCCAATCTTTTCTCGGAACTCAGCAACTGATATCGGTACATACAGACCTAACCACCAGTAATGGAAACGGTACCCGCGAGATTACTTACGAAAGAAATTTGATCTTAGTATATATATGTTAACTAGTAATGTTTACGATTGTGGTGCGGTCCAGCTATTATGCGACAGCACAGTCGCTCTTGTAGTACGGGGTAGAGCTGTGGGGGTGCGCTGCCGAATGGGAGCGCGCCTTCCGCATGCAGAAAAAAGCCGTACGAGCGATTGTGCAAGCATCGCGCCGTACATCCGCGAGGCCGTTGTTTAAAAGCCTGGGCATACTTACACTACCATCCTTAGTAATCCTTCAGCTGGCTACCTATGTATATATCCATCGTGAAGAGTACCAGACGCCTAAAGATGTACATAAAAGAAACCACCGCAATATGGACAGACTCCTGCCTGTGCGATGCAGACTCGCCAAGTCAAGCAAGCTGACGCATGTGCTTGGACCGGCAATTTTTAACAAACTCCCGGTAGAAATTACTGAAGCTCCCTCATCAACAAGTTTTAAGACAAAACTCAGACGCTGGCTCATTGAGCACACGTTTTATTCATTACAAGACTTTTTAAATTTACACAATGTGTAAACTATTTTTTAGTTGTTAGTTCTTTGAAGTACCTAAATATAAATATTTTTTATTAAGTATTATATTATTTAAATATGTGTGTTATGGACAATTTAATTGTTCATATTATTACGAAACAATTTATAAAATGACCTGTAAAATATTTTTTACCAATAAATTATTATGATTATGATTATTATTATGATTATTAATATTTTTTTTGTTGTAACGAAAATTTTGCATCAACCTGTATAATGAAACTTTAGAATGAGTTATAATATTGTACTTCAACTCTTGTACCCACTATCAAGCTAACCTAAGTGGTTTGGTATTAGTCTACAACGCGTTACAATTGCACAGACTATATGTAGGTACCTACTGCTATTTAAATTTAATTTAACTTCACGCTCATTCCGATAGAGTATCATATTCCAGACTTGCTTCTATTCAGCATTACTTAGACACTGTTTAATTTGTATAGCTCTGTTTTAATAACTTAACATTTGTTCAATTTTAATTTTATTAAAATTTGGTTTGTGTAACTTTTAGTGTACCAAATTTTCGGAGAGGTGTAGAGGGTAGCGGTACATACTCCATGTATATTATTGCGCTGCGTTAGCACCTAGCGAATGCACTGGGCAAAGCTCGCCAGTCGTTCCCCACCCGCGCCTCGCTATAGACTATGCCTAAGATTTAACCTTCCTTCCTGTTAAATTATTTTTTAAAATTCAAATAAACTCGGACTTTCGTGAACTGCAAACGTGTATTCTGTTTTTATTTTATTAACCCCCGACGCAAAAGAGAAGGGTGTTATAAGTTTGACGTGTCTGTCTGTGTATCTGTGTATCTGTCTGTGGTATCGTAGCTCCAAAACGGATAAACCGATTTCCGTTTAGTTTTTTTTGTGTCATAGATAATTTTATCCCGAGTGTTCTTAGCCATGTTTCATGAAAATCTGTTCAGCCGTTTGAAGATCATCAGCTCCTTTCTAGTTGATGAGGGGATCTGACTAACTTCCTTATGTCCGATCGATTCGAAATTTAGTACCGTGTTACTTCAATGATATTGAAAGTATATGGTAAGGTAACCATGACCTGATCAGCCGTTTGAAGATCATCAGCTCCTTTCTAGTTGATGAGGGGATCTGACTAACTTCCTTATGTCCGATCGATTCGAAATTTAGTACCATGTTACTTCAATGATATTGAAAGTATATGGTTAGGTAACCATGACCTGGTCAGCCGTTTGAAGATCATCAGCTCCTTTCTAGTTGATGAGGGAATCTGACTAACTTCCTTATGTCCGATCGATTCGAAATTTAGTACCGTGTTACTTCAATGGTATTGAAAGTATATGGTAAGGTAACCATGACCTGATCAGCCGTTTGAAGATCATCAGCTCTTTAATAGTTGATGATCTGACGTCGCTGCGTCGCTTCGACTCTGCCCCACAGGGAATTGAGCCTTATGTATGTGTATTATTACTTCTTAGTCTTATCAATTCTGCTAAAGCTGATCTGTCATGCGGATTATTGAAGAGCTTTCTCTGGTCCAGTTCAATAATAGCCAGACCTTGCAGGCTTTTTACGCGACTTAAGGCCACGTACGCTTGACCTTTCGCGAAAGTTCTTTTTCCTAAATATACGACAGCTTTATCCACAGTGGTCCCTTGCAGCTTATGCACTGTTACGGCCCAGCTTAAAATTATGGGAAACATTATTTTTTCTATGTTGCCATACCCTCTAAGACCTTGAAAGGTCAAACTTTGTGCCTGTATTGGGACCCAACCATTGTCGTCTTTAAAACTTCCGCCGATCGATTTGTCATCGAATTCTATTAATATCTTTTTCGGGAGTTCTCCTTCTTCCAACTGATCTCTGCGAAGTCCGTTCCACTCAATTTTTTTAATTATACCCATGCTACCATTAACCAATCCTTCCGAAACCTTTAAATTCATTCGTAACATGACTCTAGCACCGATTGCAATTTTCATTGAATTGAGTAATCCTCCCGTAGAGTTTGGATCTTGTGGAACAACAGTTTGATTGGGTTTTTGTCCAACTAACTAATCACTATAAATACCTTCCTAATATTTATACCTACTTTAAAAAGGTCAAAATAAAAGCAAAATTAAAAATTTTAAAAACCCACCGACACAAAAAATGAATTCTAAAAACTAACAAATAATATTTTAAACCTATTATAATTACTATCGTCACATATATTATGTAAGTTCAAATATTTTATTTTCCAAGCATTGTCGCGTCGGGGGACCGCTAAGTGAGAAAAACAGGTGTAGTCGCAGATTGCAACAAAATAATTTACTCCGAAAAATTCGCAAAATCGACACCACCGTCAACGTCGTCTGCCCTCGCGTGTCTGCCCGTTCGGGTCGCCGCACTTGGTGACGCCCACCCCCGCGCCGCATACCGCACACCGAGCTCGCGCGCAGAGCGTAGACTATATTATATGAAACTATGAAACTTAAGATCGCTCGTATCGTACCTAAATGTAATTAGTAATGATTAATTATCTGTTGTTGGAAAAATACTTTATAAACTTTAGCGGTCCCCCGACGCATCGACGCTTGGAAAATAAAATATTTGAACTTACATAATATATGTGACGATAGTAATTATAATAGGTTTAAAATATTATTTGTTAGTTTTTAGAATTCATTTTTTGTGTCAGTGGGTTTTTATAATTTTTAATTTTATTTTTTACTTAGCGGTCCCCTACGCGACGATGCTTGAATTAAAATATTACAACTTAAATAAAATTTAAAAGGCAAATTCATGTTATTTTTTACTTTTGAGAGATTTTTGTCGGGGGTTTTTTTAATTTTTTTTTATTTCATGATTTTTAAACTTTACTATTACGAGTAGACACGTCACAATCGAAACTCTATCCTCACAGGCACACAAATACTTTCCGGGATGAACACGACATTGCGACACGAAATCTAGCCTGTTTTGAATTGATCAAACCTGTGGAGGTTGCTAACCATCCTAACCATGCAATTAAATGTGTTATAACTATAAACTTTAAATCAATTGGACCTGTGGAAGTTTCTGAGACCGCTTATTGAGCTAGAAGGCTGAAAACATTCACTTTTTTACCCCTGCCTCAGCACATTCCAGGAGATGCTGCAGCATCAGGTCAAGGTCACCATATTCTATCTAACATCTATTCATTGAGACTATTCCGATGAGTCCCAACGCGATACCTCTGCTGTAAGTTGGTAAGGAGTTGGGTATCCTGCAGATTCCAGGAGATGCTGCAGCATCGGGTCAAGATTATATTATTCTTATAATATCATTTAAGTAACAGGACATCAAATTTTGTATCGATCAGACCGGTGGAAGTTGCCCACGTCCCTTCATCACTTGGAAAAAAGCTGATGATCTTCAAACGGCTGAATAGATCTTCATAAATTATAGCTAAGGAACACCTCGATCACGAATATGACAATTTAACCGCCTCCGTGGCGTAATAATTAGTCCATTCGCTTTACACCAGGAGGTCGCGGGTGCGATTCCCGGCGGGGTCAACTTTGTAAGACTCGGTTTGGTTGGTGGTAGGGCATTTTCATAGCCCGCCTGGCTAGCTACCACATCGTATCTAAGTCTTGCCGCCAAACATCAGGGTTAACAGCATTGACGTGTTCTGGCTTGAAGATAAGATAGCCAAATTCCCATTGCGTTGGGGAATCTTGGTAAGCCCGTTTCCATCTTTGGCATTATCGTCACTTACCATCAGGTGAGATGATGCGAAGGACTTACCAATTGTGAATAAAAAAAACTTTCAAACAAAAAAAACCGCATTTAAAATAGGTCCATTTGTTTAGGAAGTACGAACCCACAGACAGACACACAGATACACACGTTAAATTAATAACACCCCTTTTTTGCGTCGTCGGGGGGTTCAAAACAAAACTCACTGCTTACACTCAAACTTGGAAATCCTTCAAGCCGTTGGGGCTGCAAGCTCGGCTGAAGCAATAGGCACACGAATACATACTTACTTACGAGTAGGTACCTCCACACATACACATTACTCTTCTTGGTGTGCGTTCGGGTAACAGGTAGGCATGTACCAATTCTATAACAAAAATTACTTCAATCCGTTGCTCCGTTGCAACGCCGACGTGCGCGAGCTTGAAAATAAGTTTTCCGTTGGTCCCTCAGAAGCTACGTCAGGATATGCTAATTAGTAAATTATGTCATTTCCCATCCTCTCAGCCATCTCTGTGCAAAAAATCACAACAATCCATTGTTTTGTTGCGATGTTATAGAATAAAAAAAAGAGTAAAGCTATTTTCACAGCTTATGTCCTAAGAAGTGATACAGGCTACCTGCATGCCAAACTTTATCAACAATACTCTTTGTAATATTAGCAAGGATTCATATTGTGGTAACACCGTCTCGTAAACAACGTACTCGTAGCTACTCGCGCGTCTTGCGCGCGCACGGCGGGGCTTCATCACGGATATTGTGTTACCTTGAGTCCGCGGGCCTCTATCACGGTGACGGTGAGCCGGTGGAGGTTCTCGTTGTACAGCAGCGACACCAGCACCTCCCCCAAGTCCGACGTGGGCTCCTGGGGCTCCTGTCACACATTTTATCTAATTAGTAATGATCAAAATACAGCCTTAAGAAGGATTGAAAGGAAGCGATATAGATACTGAATTACATAATAATCTTAAATGCAATATTAGGTAGCAAATTTTCTCAAAAATATGGAGGTAGGTAGTGCATGGTGGGTGGCTCCAAATATCATCATCACTACAGTGCGAGTGCGAGGATCCAACGTGTACGGGAGCGGTGAGCCAACCCTTTCAGACCAAAATTGCAAAAAAAGAACCCTCATGACTTCAAAGTGGGTGTCCCTCTGTTATATCACTGTCCGATGTCTCAGTGAATTGGCTTTGCAGTGACGTGGAAAAATCTTTATTTCTATCTACAGTAATACATTTTACTCTTACGTGAGAGTGTCATGACATTATGACCCAAATGAACCTGACAAGCCCAAGTCAAGTCAAAATCTATTTGTAGCTGTGCTTCCAAGGGGTGCGATGTTTTGTGTAAGTACCCCTCGGAGGCAGGGTCTCCATAAAATAGGTGTTTTCGAGTTCCGTTCCCGAAGAGAAATGTAACTGAGCCTAGCCTGTCCGTTTTACCTTTATCAAGTCAACAAGGAACCCTTATAGTTTCTCCATGTCTGTCTGTCTGTCCATCTGTCCACAGCTTAGCTCGGAAACTATTAGTACTAAAAAGCTGTTAATTGGCATTAATGTACATATTAATCACGCTGACAAAGTAATACAATAAAATAGAAAAAAAGGACGTGTGGCACTCGGGGACTGCTGCGGTAAAGCTATTGCAAAGCATTTTTTTTATCAAATTATGCAATTATAATTATTTATTTATTTGTTATTTATGCAGTATTTACAAGTACCATATTATAGTCTTTGGGGCGCGGGATGTCTATGTAATAAATTAACACTAAGAAAGTACATCATCATCATCATCAATCGTCATCATCAATCGCCATCATCAATCGCCATCATCAATCGCCATCGCCATCGCCATCGTCATCGTCATCGCTATCGTCGTCGCCTTCGTCATCGTCATCATCATCATCATGGATAGATAGATGGCACTGTAAGTTTTTTAGAACTCAATATTTTTTTTTGGGGTGTCAGGTCTTAGTTTCGTTACGAAATTTCTTAATTCGGTCGCCTCACAGCCCACGATAAAAGCTATACAATAGCTTTAAAAAGTTTTTTTTTTAGAGTACCTCCCCTACAGTAAAGAGGGGGAGGGGGTGATTTTGTTTTGTCGAGCTGCCCTGTCGTCTGCGTCTGCGGTACCGCGGTATCGTAACTCGTGAGGTCGGACTTAAACCAATGAGGGTTTGCTAGGACATATAATCAACTTAAAAGGAGAACTATCACGGCTTAGTATGCTTTCTTAGTTTACGAGTAATAGTCGACCAACTTAAGGTGTGCAGTTGGATTTGTAAATAGATTTTTCATACAAAATGTTCTATTACCATTTGACAATTAAATTTTGTTTTTAAAAAAATACAATTATTTTGGAAAAGAGTACGGAAAGCGTTTCGTAGTCTTTAGCAAATGCCGGCAGCAAATTCGCGTAAGTCCGACTCGCACTTGCCCGGTTTTCGTATTCACTGTCTCAGTTCTTTAGAAGCTTCTTAAATAATAGTGAACTGCAAAAATCAGGGTCACGTACCCAGAAGTAGCGGGACCCTGTTACCACGCCTGTGCACTCTATCTGTCTGTTTTTATAATACATAAAAAGCTGTGTCTTTTGAACCGCAGGTAGTTCCCCTGCCCGGACAGTTTTTTTTTTTAATATGTGAAATTATCGCGAGCAGTAAGAAACAATAAGATTTTTTTTTCAAAGGTTTTTAACTGTATTACAAACAAGCGTTAAACTCCTTGGAATTATAATGTAAACTTTAGAGCGAAATAACAAATAAAGTACTTATTTTATTTTAAATTTTACTTTTTTGTTTATAAGTTTTTACTTTTATTGAGAATTAAATTTGTACTATGGCTTATTTGGCTGCAAATTAAAGAATTTAATAAAATCATAATTAAACCCGATCAAGTATTGGACGGACTCGCGTTAAAGATCCCGAAGTGAATGAAAGAAAACACATTGTTTGGCGGCAGCGGTGGCGCGGAACGCTCGGCCGCGGTGCGCGTGCGCGACTCCCACTCGCATTAAGTGTTTTTTTTATGATTTCAACAAGTTGAGAAACGTGGTTTTCCAAAAGATGAATGTACAGAAACCAACTTCAAAGTATTATCACACCTTTAATAACACGTTTTCTATAAAACATTCCCCGGTAAAAATGTTTTTAAAAATAATAATTACTTCACACTTTTTCTTCTGAACAAAGGAAGTTAAAGTAGTGCAGTAACAGCTCGCTTTAAGCGAGACCTGCAAAGTTAACAACACCAAAATAAAGAACAAGTTCTCTCTGTAGGCGCCGCCCGCCCACCGCCGCCGCCCGCCGCCCGCCGCCCGCCGTCGAGTCTTTTTAACAAAAATAAATACCTACAAAAAGTTTGGTAATAAAAACGCTCCGTGGAGATCCGATAAAGCTCTTCTTGTTATATTTGAATTTCATTATGCAAAAATGAAAGACTTGTCTGTTAGGTAACACGAGTACGTCCCGTAGCGCTAATGCGGTTCGATCGCGAATCTCATCGCTTTATGACTTTATAATAAACAGAGTGAAAATGAAATCGATGGCCGAAGCGGTTGGAATACTTTTTGTGTAGAACGTGGCATAGTAACATATTAGTAACAATTATTATTTACAAACAAAAAAAAATTCGCACACGATTTAACCTACGTATGGATACAAACACAGGCCGACAGTATACTATAAGGACATTTTAAACTAAAGCGTCGCGTTACTGAGATATTTTGAGGTAAAGATTGTTGTTGGGTGGACTGTAGGTACCTGCCAGTGCGAGGAGCTCCTACAGGGCGGCCTCACTCGTGGTAAGCTCAACATTTTTAATTTATTGGCATAGATAAATCTATAGTCATGCCACAAAGCTCAACCAAATGTTCTATATTCTCAATCAAATTTAACAAGTCGTTAAATATTTTGTATAAAACTAGCGACTTCGCTTGTATTATATTTTTAGGGTTCCGTAGTCAACAAGTACCGTAGTTCTGCCATGTCTGCCTGTCTGTCTGTCCGTCCATCCGCTGCTCAACTCAGAGACTAGGGTAGGGCGGGGCTAGTTGAACAATTTTCCACTTGAGTGGTCATAGCTCCTCAACGATAATAGCCTGTTATGCATAGTGATGAGTAATTAATTTATCCCTTTCCAAAAATGACCTCAGTTATTTATTTCTAACAAATCGCATTTAAGAGCTATCTACAGCCGTTTCAGTGAAGAAAGTCAGAGATGCTCACCGTACCCCATAAGTAAAGCAGGTCGAGCAAGGGTACGAGCAGTTAGAAATTCTAGCCAAGCCATGGGCTTAATGTTCAATCATTCACTCTAGAGTAGCGTAGGATACCTGTTGAACTTCTTAGATGAGATATTTCGATTGCCCAACTTACCGCTATGCTCAACTAGCTCCGCCCTACCTTATAAGTACTATAAAGCTGTGATTAGGCGTGGATGTACACATTACTCACGCCGACAAAGTGGTACAATAAAATCTTGCAACAATTTTTTTAGGATACTACCCTTGCATGTAAAGAGGGAGTAATTTTGTTTCATTGACGTATCCTATTGAATAGGTCTTTCAAAACTACTGTTGGTTTGCAAAAACCATTTTTCGCTTTATTATTTATTATTATTTATTTTACTTCAGATAACATAATCCATATTGTGTTAGTAACAGTCTTAAAGTTAATGTTAGTATAATTTAAATCCATGTATATCGTGAGGTATGTGATGTCATTCTAATTTCAATTTAATATCACTGAACTACAGTGACGTTAAATTACAATGTTGATGCCGATCAGGTAAACAATTCACCTGACCAACATCCTAATAATTATTTTTATTATAGGAGAGGTATGCCTCTCCGCCACAGTGATTAGTATACTGTTGGAGCTGCCCCGAACTCTGCTCAGCAGAGATGCTGCTTTTTTGCGCATGATGGCATGAAAGCCATCCATTTGTGCCTGTGCAAACATCTCTGAAGCACTGCAGAAGCGGGGCAGACCCAACAGCATTATTATATTGGACGCGTAGGGCATCCAGCGCTTTTTTGGTGTAGTTGACCCATAGGCTGCTCGTATAAAAACTCTGACAGTAGGCTTTAAAAAGTGTTATTTTCACTTGGTCAGTACAGCGAGCAAACCTACGGGTCAACATATTACACCTAACTGCTAATGCCCTACGCTCCCTTTCAATGTCTACCTGATCCTGAAGGTCGCTAGTCACGTAATGCCCTAGGTATTTATATTGATAAACTCTTTTGAGTTCTGTACCATCTAAATATATGCTTGACACTGATTTTGGGCATTTACCAGCGGCCTCAAAGACCAGGTATTCACTTTTTTGGACATTATATTGCAAACCGTGGGCAGCAGCATAGGTCTCACAAGTCTTCAACAACTCCCTGATTGCACCTACAGTCGGTCCCAGCAGCACCATGTCGTCCGCGTAGCTGATATTATTAATACTAACATCATCCACGCGGCACCCGACATGCATACTACTGAGGCCAACTAGCAGGTCGTTAACGTACAGGTTGAAGAGCTTGGGAGACGTCAAACCACCTTGTCTTACCCCGCACTCCAACCTGTACGATTCCGAGAGAGTGTTTGCCCATCTCACAAGGTTTACCTGATTTGCGTACCAGTATTTTAAAATGTTAAGGAGTACAGATGGTATATTCCTCTCTTTCATCTTCTTCCAAAGCACATCGTAAGATACCAAGTCGAATGCTTTGGAGAGGTCCAGAAAACAGGCGTATATTGGCGTCTTTCTTTCAGTGTAATACTGAACAGTGTGCTTGAGACTTAAAATGGCACTCTCGGTCGACAGTCCGTGTCGAAACCCGAACTGTGAGTCGTGGAAGTGTAAGTAAGTATCCAAACGAGAATCAAGCACACTGTCCAGTACTTTAGCTATTACCGTGGCAAGCGAAATTGGACGATAATTATTCCTATCATCAATATCTCCCGTTTTGTTTTTGATGACAATAACAATAAACAATTCAATATCAAATTACATAAGTGGCTGGATGACACATACTGTTATAATATTAAAGACTTTTTAAATTTGTAGATTACTTTAGATTAAGATTGACATTATTTTGTATGTTTGTGACTAAGATTAAAATATTTTGCATGCTATTTTAAATACTAGCTAAACATGAGTTCTATATACATAATTTAAGATATTTTTATACCATGTTTAAGGCAAATAAATTATTATTATGAAATTATGAATTATGATGATGGGCACTACGATAATCTTCATCAAGTCAGCGGGTAGGTATGAATGACTCAGACACATGGAGTAAAACATCGATAGTACTCTTGGCACGTGTACACCCGCAAATTTCAAATGCTCGATGCTAAGCCCATCATGCCCTGGTGATTTCCCTCTACTCATTTTGTTAATGATATTGCTTATTTGCTTTGCAGATATATGAATTAAATTGATATTGAAAACTTTGATTGGACTCAACATCAACCATTGGTGCAGATGGACCAAGGGGAGACTGCACCTTAAAATGTTCCTTAAATAGGTTTGCTATGATTTTAGGGTCACTTTCCCCACTCACGCTCACCGGCAGGCCAGGCCTAACATCTAGCCTGTTTGTTGCCTTCCAGAATTTACTAAAGTTTTTGGATTCCCTATGCGTAGCCAATACATCCATCTTTAGCTGATCCTGATGGTCTTGACACCATTTTAGGCGACTTTTAAAAATTTTACGAGATTCCTTCATTTCTTCGTAGACGATCCCAGATATTGGTTTAGCGTAAAAGAGCCACATCTGATACTTAAGCCTGGCCTCTCCGTGAGCTTCACGAACATGTTTATTCCAGTCGCATATACGCCCGTTTTCCCTGGGTCTTACGTCATGTTTGGTTTCTATGGCAGCCTCACTCAAGATTGTTACAATTTTATTGTATAAATTATCCAGAATTATTTTGTGCTCACTCAAATTACATGTTCCATAACTACATCTCTGAAATTCAACGGGAAAATCGACATACTTTAATTTATTATGACATAGAGCCTGATATTCATTCATTCGAGTTATATCCCTATCACCCCGTATTACCGGATTGCGTGGAGTTTCAAGATAACTTAGTTTTTGTCTTATTACGTCAAGGTCACATTCAACAATGAAGGGTAGGTGATCAGACGAATAAATATCCTCTCTTATAGTTACACCAACAATCGTGCGCCAGGCCGCCAGCGAAACCACACAATGATCTAACCAACGAGTGCATCCATGCGCTTCACTCATGAACGTATAGTGGTTAGAATTAAGACCAAGTTTCTCTGTGTCCGCACAGATCCACTGCGGATCAGAACAAAAGCTAACCAATTCCCTTTAAAACAACTCATTGGGATGCGCATTAAAATCTCCTAAAATGTGAATACTCTCAATTTCGATGTTTTCCACCATTGCACTAATCTCACTTAAGACATCGGTAAAAAACGGCAAGTTATCCAGCGAATCATTCGGAATGTACACACTGCACACGAGTATAGATCGGTTACATGTCACTGCTTTAATATCGGAAATACGTGTGCTTTTGCACTCTATTACAGTAACTGATTGAAATATACCTTTCCTCCATAGAACGGTCACTCCCCCATAGGGTCTTCCCTTTAGGAGGCCCGCGGAAGTATCTACAGCCGATTTAGCAGTGTAGTAAAAATCATTACTAATAGTGCCCAAAAAATGTAAGTCATGGGGAAGTAACCAAGTCTCTTGGAGTGCCACTACATCAGATACCTCACAGAGATCACGTACAGTATCAAAAGATCTTTTCACGGACTTACAATTAAAACTAGTCAATTTACAGTGCTTAATAATTTTGGTCGTATCTATAAAAATATTATTTATTTATAACTCTAACGATTGAACTTTCAGGCTTAGTTTGGTACATAAAATGTACAAAACGCCTAAAAGTTATTCCTTCTGGCCACAACTGCTCGTCTAGGAATACATCAACTTTGTGTCTCGATACATATAACTTATCGGCACTGTATTTTTGTTGTATTTTACATTTATCTTTTTCAGATCTATTACCTCATTTGTTTTTTCCTTAATGTAACTTATAATGTCCTCCTCGCTGGTTTCGGGAGAAACGTTTGATATGAATAACGGAACCCTTACGTCTTTAGCGGCCTTAAATTTACCATCCGGGTTAGTAGTAGCACGTCCTCGTAAAGGCACTAGTTTATTTTGCCTCGCTTTCTTGTGCTGTACTGTTATCCAGTCCGAGTTGTCATCCCTTAACACTTGTTCTCGCTCTCGCTCGACTTTATTTGCGTAAGATACCAGCGGTCTGTTTTTTCTCGAACTTGGCGGCGACAGCGATGCACTCGACGGAAACCGGTCATCTGTGGGAACAGTAGTAGGGGTATTGCATAAAACGTCTTTGCAGCGGGTAGATTGTGTATTGATAACCGGATTACGCGTCATCGAAACCGTGGTACTTGAAGTATCCTCCACGCGCCGCACCGACTGTCGCGCGGTCCTGTTCTCGCACCCTGTTGACATTATACTGCTATGCGCGTCGCAGTTTCTCCCGCCGCCGTTGCTGTTCGAAACCGTGGTGGTCAGCGGCGCCTCCACGCGCTGGCATGTCTCAGTAATGACCTTCTCGTCTCTTACGATTGAAGAATGTTCGCCCGCGCGGTTGTTTACCTTTGAATCAGCTGTGTTTTGATCAGGTGATTTTATTGATACATATTGAAGCCCACTCGGACCACTATCCAAAGAAAAACTGTCTCGTAAACAGGCTCCTCTCTTTCTGTTAATATTTGACACAAAACTATTTGCAATGGATATGTGTTTCATATTTTCTAAATCATCCTGTAATAGCTTGAACTGTTCCATGGGCACAAATTTTTCCTGCATATCGGTTATTTGACTCTGTAGTCTTAAGAAATCCTTCGAAAAATGGGTCATGTCAATATGGTCAAAAGTGACCGGAGGGAGTTTATGTATATCTCTAGCTACGAAAACTGGAAATAACTCTGGATCCGTACCTTTTAAAAGACATATGATGTCATCCAAGTCTCGCTGTGCTTTCTTTTTGCTCTCATTTCGACGGATTTTCTTTGTCTTTGGTATGGAATTAAAAAGCAATGTTTTAGCTTTCACCATATCTTCAGAGGAGAAAGCTGAAGTACATATTTGTTGCAAACTTTCTTCGTCCATAACATCTATTTTGTTCTGAATAAATGCTAGGACTTCATTTATCACAACATTACAGTTAGCACATTTCACTATATCTGAGGTCATTGCCCTCCACGTTCGAGTCGCCGCGCCGGTCACTGCGACGAGCGCGTCCGAACAAGATTACGTGTTACGATTACGATTACGCTTTAGGGATCCGTTTGCGAAATAGTAAGCTATAAAGTAATATTATTTGTTAGAGTGAAATGTTACCCTCCTACCGCTAAACCGCTATTTCAGGACATCTAAAAAAGATTGAAAATAGTAGGACACATAATAAATTTAAAAGAAAACTATCACAGCTTAGAAGGCTTGCTTGGTTTAGGAGTGATTGCCTACAAACTTAAGATGTGCAGTTGGATTTACACTAAGTTCATAAGTTTTCCATACAAAATGTTCTATTACCAGTTGCAAATATATATATATCGGAGTGAGGACGCTTTGACCCAAGGATTGGTGACTTAGGACTATGGTCTTCTCCGCAAATCACAATTAATTTGTTCAGCACTAAAACTATTTATGATTCAGGCTTCCGTATCGCACAGAGGTGTGACCGGGGCGGCTGCCAAAGTCAAAGAGACTCGTTCCCATCCGAGCGCTGCTTAAATACCAGCCGGCCGACCGCTTCTTCGCCTGATTCATGGAGTGGGGCACGCAGGTGTTGTTTACGTCTACCGTTGCACGTGTTGCGCGCATCGGATGATATCACGCATCGGATGATCTCGCGCCGACATATATATATATATATATATATATATATATATATATATATATATATATATATATATATATATATATATATATATATATTTAAATATACATTTATTCTTAAAAAAGACTGGCACTTGGTCGGATTTTTTTTCAACTCAAAATATCTGAGTAACGTGACGCTTAGGGTCAACATGTGTATATTTCTGGATTGTATCGAAATACATGTACCTAGTGTTATTCTTAAAAAAATAACATTTAAATATTGCCACAATGCCACAGATCCAGCCGGGGTACCTCAGGGATCTGTTCTTTCCGCAACACTATTTCTGCTTCACATAAACGATCTGCTGAAACCCGGTATAATTGGTTATGCAGACGATAGCACGGTTATAGAAAGATACCTGTCCAGTGCACGAGCTAACAGCGCTGATACGCTGTTTCTGAGAGAGGCCATGATAGAGCGCATAAACCTATCACTTCAGACAGTGTCTGAATCGGGTGATTCCAACCTCGTAAGGTTTAATGCCTCTAAAACACAGGCGTGTCTTTTTTCCGCCAAAAGGAGTCCATTCACCTTGACTCCAACTCTCCGGAATGAACCGATTCAGATATCTGACAACCTGGAACTCCTCGGCGTGGATTTAACACCCAATCTTAACTTCGGTCATTACATTGAGTCCAAGGCAAAAGTTGCTGCAATGAAGCTGGGCATTCTCTCTAAGGTGAGACGGTACTTCACACCTGGACAGCTGCTTACCTTGTATCAAGCAGAGGTCCGCTCATGTATGGAGTACTGTTCACACTTCTGGGATGGATCAGCCCGCTATCAGCTGGATACCTTAGACGCCATCGACCGACGCGCACGGAGACTCATTGGTGACGACGAGCTAGTCAATGACAAGCTCCAAAGCCTTGAGCATCGCCGCAAAGTTGCCTGTCTATCGGTATTCTATCGAATTCATTTCGGAGAGTGCGCGCAAGAACTTCACGACCTCATTCCCCCTGCTCCATTCCACCGTCGGTCAACGAGACGCAGGGAGGGGTTGCACCCCTTTGTTGTTGATGTTCCACCTTTTCGCACGAATCGTTACGCTTCTTCATTTATTATGCGTACAGCGCTGGAGTGGAACTCCTTGCCTGCGTCAGTGTTTCCCGATTCCTTTAATTTGGGGATCTTCAAGGCAAGAGTGAATAGGCATTATTTGAGTTTGAGTGTACCATCCTCGACTGAATCATCACTTACCATCAGGTGAGTTGCAGTCAAACGCACTCAAATTTTTAATAAAAAGACGTGTGGCACTCGGGGACTGCCGCGGTAAAGCTATTGCATAGCATTTTTTATCAACTTATGCAATTATAATTATTTACCATCGCAACCACCATCGCGACCACCATCACGAGCACCATTGCGATCACCATCGCGACCATCATTGCGACCACCATCGCGACCACCATCGCGACCACCATCGCGACCACCATCGCGACCACCATCGCGACCACCATCGCGACCACCATCGCGACCACCATCGCGACCACCATCGCGACCACCATCGCGACCACCATCGCAACCACCATCACCACCACCATCACCATCATCATGATGGATAGATAGATGGCACTGTAAGTTTTTTAGAACTCAATATATTTTTTTTGGGGTGTCAGGTTTTTTTCAGTCCCCTCAAAGCCCGCGATAAAAGCTATACTTACAATAGCTTAAAATACGAGTGTGCTTTAGACCACACGACTGAAGTAAAACTTCTTTAGCTCCATCAATATATGTTTGAAAGTAAATACTTAGTCTTCAGAAAATAATCAAATCTTTTTTGTCATATGGAGGTATATACAGTTTATGAAAAGAGTTTTATTATTCTCCGAAAATGATCAAATCTTTTTTATCTTATAGGTATGTTTGTTTTAATTGTTTTAACAACCGATATTGTTGCCTTGGCAACCGATATCGTTGGTAAACAAAAACACTTTATACACAAATTTTACAAGTACAGCTATTCACTGTTGTACATAAATACCTATACACCTATATACTTTCTCATAAACAGCTGCTTATGTATTCGTCCGATTTCGGAGCAGCTCGTCTCGATTCGTGCGAGTTTCGTAGAGTCGTACAATACGTCTAATCGCACGCACACAACGCCGTGTCGAAGACTGCCGAACTGAAACGACGTTAGACGATGCACGGCCTTCAAGCCACACCTCCGTGCCCGTCGGAGTGGGGAGCGTGAGGTTTTTTCGTTACGGAATTTCTGGGTTCGGTCCCCGTGCTCAAGGCCCGCGATAGAAGCTATGCAATAGCTTAAAAAAAGATCTTTGTACGCATTTTAAAAGCAACTACTCATGAAACTGATAAATTTTTCCATCTAGGAACCTATTCAATCGTAGCCAAAACAATTTTTGACTTTCTATAGAAAATGTCGCCTATCGGCTCTAATAATATTACAATAATTACAATTCAATAATTACGCTTGCCGTGTTCGTCTGTTAGTTTAGGACGAATCTCGGAAGCTAAATTAGCACCACTTTACAATGCATCGTTAGCTAAGTGACTTCGTCGTTCTAAATCCAAGGCGGACTCCCAAAGATGCCAGACCGGTTATTTTATCATGCACACCCATGATATGGGTATCAAATTAAAGGGTTTGCTGAGAAGAATACGAAATAAATATTTTTCTTTTTAATTAAAGCTTGTACCGTAAAAAAGTTTTTAGATTTTATGAAAATTATTTAGTCAATTAAGTTTGTTTAGTTTAATAAGGTTACACATGACGAGGAGGAGTGGTCCCTTCCACGCGCAGCCCAAAAGCGAGACCAAAAACGATATATTTGTACGTAAATTTTTTTTTATGTAGTTATCTTTTATTTATGGAATAATTATTACAATAACTGATGTAATGTATCATTTGAACGTTTATTTCTCTAGACCGAAGTATTGTGATCTTCAACCGCTACTTAGGTTTGCGCACTGGAGGGCGCTACGGGCTCTGCGAGCGCTGCGGGCGACGTAGTAACACATAGGTGTCGATTCAATGTAACACGATTTTACTTATTTGACAGGACTAAACAAAATTTTTGCATTCTATCCTTGTCTTTTCGACACAGAAACAAAAAGGTACATTGGGTAAATTTAGTTTAGTCGTGACTAATAAATTCAATCGTGCTCAACCTGCCTCAACACGAGGAGGGCAACGCTCCTTCTCTAAGGTGTAACCTGAATCCAACTTATTTGCTATTATTATTCTTATTTCTTTTCTTAGACTTCTTAGTTATTTTTTTTCCAGTTGTATAGGTAGCATGGAAAAAGTTTTTCTGTTACATTAATCATCTGAGTGTAAAATTTGCTGAACGATTTCAATTTGCCCTTGTATTAAGTGGTTTTTGTCACCTTCTCAATATCAAGTTTGTAAAGCTGAGGCTCCTCGTCCGGCGCGACGCCCTCGAGCTCGCTCAGCGGCAGCATGACGTGCCCGATCAGCTGCTTGCCCTTGCCCACCCGCCCCGCGTCCAGCACGGACAGGTTCAGAGTTATCCCTTCCAGCTTGCCCGGCGGAATCTGTGGGCAACGTACAATTGATTTATATACAATTTACTTAGCTGAACAGTATCAGGTGACATATAATAATATGCATAGTCTTATATAAACTCCTTCACTGTTTTGTGACTACTGGTAAAGTAAGTGATTACGATTACAACCAACCGTCGAAGAAGAAAAGTTCACTTGTTTGTCGTGTGGTACCCGTTACGCTTGCTGAATTATGTTTTTATGAGAGATATTTGGTGAGAACCATAATAATACATCAACGGTGATAGCTCATGACTTCATGAGTCATGACTCAGGAGTACATGACAGCTAGAGGGTTTTAGAGCTGCACGGTGACACCTAAAGCCTGACGATCATACCTACGACAGTCTTACTTTTTTCAACCACTGAAATGTAAATGTGTCTTCATCACTACCAAATAGTGTATTCTTTAAACTTATTATACGGTATTCTACCTGAAGAGAGAGCAGTAGAGGCCACGTAAACTTCGCTTGCACCTTCAATTTTTTAAAAAACTTTTTTAAAAATTAATTATGTTGTTCTTTTGTTCGTATTTTTTAACGCGGTAACGCTATTATTTAACCTTCTTCAAACATCAGGATAGCCAATCCCCTGGGTGCGCATAACACGGTCTTTCAGGCTGAGTGTATGGGCATCATCAAGGCAGCTGAGGCGATTGCTGCAAGGGAGGTGCGTGAGTACCCCATCCGCATCCTCTCTGACAGCAGAGCCGTATTACAGGCCCTGCAGAGCAGCATGATCACATCGGGGCTCATACTGGAGTGCCAACAAAAACTGACAGAGGTATGTAACCGCGGCGGCGTAACTCTGCAGTGGATTAAAGGGCACAGCAACTCACGCGGCAACGATGCGGCGGATGAGCTTGCCAGGAGAGGGTCAGAGCTAATGGCCGTGGGACCGGAACCTATAATACCCCTCCCATATGGCTGGCTACGGTCCACCCTGAGGAATCGCACAAGAAATGAACACAATTTGTACTGGTCCGGTCTGGAAACCTGCATGCAAGCGAGGATGGCCTTTCCGGCTACTAACCCTGGTCTGTCCAGAAAGCTTCTGAGACTTGGGAGAGCTCAGCTCCGCAAGGTAACAGCCGCTATTACTGGACATGGCCATTTTAATAAACACCTATTCGCTCTAGGTATAACCGACAGCCCCCTATGCAGAGCGTGTATGGAGGCTGAGGAGACTGCTACCCACATCCTACTGGATTGCGAGGGGCTGGCACAGTACAGGGTCGTGCACCTCGGTGACCCGAGGTCACTCCAGGAAGTCGTCGGCAACCTACGGGGGCTACTGGGCTTCTTGGAGGAGCTGGGCTGGCAGTGATGCCGGCCAACCACGCAAAATGGGCGCAGTGGTCGCCTGGTTGCGGAAATCAGCCCGCCCCTAACTTCAACTTCAACTTCAACTAACCTTCTTCCTTTCGATCTATGTCTTCCATTTCGCATGCGCTGGCGCAGAGCCAGCAACGTGTCATCTATGTGACGTGTGTTTAAAAAAATCAAAATTCTTCCTAACCAATAAAAAATTTTTGACCATCATTCGTCATTAAAATAAAATATTCGAAAATACCGATTGCTTTAACGGTGAAGAAAAACATCGTGAGGAAACCTGCAAACGCCTGCGAAGAAACTCGAAGGTTGTGTGTGAAGTCGACCAACTCGCACTGGGCCCGCGTGGTCGACTAAGGCCTAATCGCCCTGATTCAGGGTAGGCTCGAGCCCCTCGGTGGGGACGTATATGAGCTGTAACGATGATGATTCGAAACTGATACTTTCTTAGAACCCATCTCGGGTAAATAATAATTATTTTTTTATGATTTGGATACAAATTTAAAGTCTGAAATCCTTTTGTAATTCTTACATTTTTCTTTCTAGGTCTTTATCTCGAAACAAATGTTGAATGTGTGTACGTATGTACGTACGGTTGCTTCAAGCCACGCCCTGCCTCACCACTACCACTCTGCCAACCAACGTGCTACAATTGTAACTGTTTATTTTAGCAAAAAAAACAACATAATTTTGCTTCGGTACGTGTTTTTTGAAAATAAAATTTTCCTAGCACTAAAAGTTAAAGCTAAAAACAAAATCGTTTCTATTCTATCTAGGTAGTAGGTAGGTAGAATGCTTACTAATATTATAAATGTAAAAGTGAGTTTGTTTGTCCTTCTCTCACGTCCCCACGACGGGTCAAATAGTTGAAGGCGTGGAAAGGACAAAAGCTGCTTTTTATTCCGTGAGAATAGCATAGGATGAGGCAGTTCCTGGTAACGGTGTAATATGTTACTCATTATTTTGGCCGTACTCAATTCATACAAAATTTCATACATATATGTCCAAGGAAAAAAGTTTCATACAATTGTATCCCCTATTTCACCCCCTTGGAAGTTGAATTTTGGAAAATCCTTCCTTAGTGGATGCCTTCGTCATACGAGTAGTACTTGTGCGAAATGTCAATTTTCTAGCCTTAGGGGTTTGGCCCGTGCACTGGTACATCAGTCAATCACTTTTGCCTTTATTAGTGGATGCCCGCAGCTTCGCCCGCGCAGATCCCGATTTTTGCAGTTCCCGTGGGAATTTCCTAAAATCCATTCTTAGCGGATGCCTACGTCATAACATCTACCTGCATGCCAAATTTTAGCCCGATCCATCCAGTGGTTTGGGCTGTGCGTTGATAGATCACTATGTCAGTCAGTCAGTCACCTTTGAGTTATATATACATATATATATTTTGATTGGTATTGTACTATATCTGTACATTACTAGCTTTTGCCCGCAGCTTGAATATCGTTTTTAAGACTGTCTTTGGTAAAATGATATCTATATATATATATATATATATATATATATATAAGATAGATATATTTATAGATTAGCATATTACGGATACGGTTTCGAAAGGATCTGGAGAAAAATCATTTTACCAAAGACAGTCTTAAAAACGATATCCAAGCTGCGGGCAAAAGCTAGTAATGTACAGATATAGTACAGTGGCCAGCACGTGGCGATGGACAGTATACACACATATAACTACGACCGATTTTTAACAGTTGAACACTCGCACACTTCGGTGATTGGTAGAATTCGTCATCTTTACGAAAATATACCAATCGACATTATTTTCTGGATAAGCGTCTATTTAAGACCAATAACGAATTCACACAAACTGATGACCACAGATCTGTGCTTTTGACAAATCATAAGCCACGCCCCTTACAAAGCATCCGCCACAGATCTAATAAACCAAGCATCCGCGCAGTGACACGAGCTAGCAAAGAGTGTTGCCGTTTTAGCCACTTTGTGGCTAGATCTAGCATATTTATAACGGTTTAGCCAAAAATAATTTTAGCTAACCAAACGATTCTAGCTACTTTTGGTAATTATGTTTTTGATAATTACTGTTTACAGTTGACCAAATATTTGACCTAGTTACTGCGGTCTTGTCTTCCTCACTCTAATGCGGAAGTAAGTAGTTAAGTGTCATGAACACACTGAAAAATAAATTATGAAACAAAATGTGTGCATTAACACTTAATTCCATAATTATGATTAAAAGTCAATAAAAATAAATAATAAAAATGCCACGACTATGTTTTGCCACCTGAAGTTTTAAACAAATCAGAAGCGGACAAAGCAATCAAAAAAATTGAAACCCCATCTACATCATCATCACAGATCGATTGACGTTGACGTAGAGATTTCAGAATTACCGGATGCCATTGTAGACCTACAATTTTTTTTTCTACATGTATTAGATACTGTTTTAATTAAATACAAAATTGGCCACTTTTTCATTTTAATAACCACAAACAATACTGTCCTAACGGCAACACTGCCAGTATATTAAAGTCACTCACTCATCCGTCTCCGTCAAAGAGAATATAATACACTACGTTCTCGTCCCATCCAAAGGGAATATAAGTCACCAATACTTACTACGTTTGTGAGTCCAAGTCCAGTCGCATAGATATTAGATAGCATTTATTGTGAACTTGTGAGCGTACACCGTCTCATACTTCACTGTTTTTTTTTATTTACAATTGGTAAGCCCTTGGCATCATCTCACCTAATGGTGAGTGACGATGATGCCGAAGATGGAAGTGGGCTTACCTAGATTCCCCAACACAATGGAGAACGGGCTATCTTATCTTCAAGCCGGAACACATCAATGTTGTTAATACTGATGTCTATCGGCAAGACTTAAATAAGATGGTGGTAGCTAGCCAGGCGGGCTTAGAAAATGCCCTACCACCAACCAAACCGAGTCTTACAAGTTGACCCCACCGGGAATCGAACCCGCGACCTCCTAGTGTGAAGCGAATAGGCTACCTACCCATTACGCCCCGTAGGCGGTTAAGGAATTTTAGATTCGGTTCATTAATTCTAAAGTTTAACCCCCTACAAATAAACAAACCTTACCACTACCTATAATATTTTATTCTTAAAAATCTGGTCTTTTTCACAAATAAATCGGAATTTCCATCAATAAGTATGTATGTAAAATCTTCGGACGAACGCGATCTCCCCCGACCCCGCCTACCCGCACCGGCCAGCGGTAAGCGGCATCGCAGATTGAAAACAATGCGAAGAGAACAATTACTATCTCTTTTTCGCATTCGCTCTTTTCAACTTCGAACATTTTCAAGGCCATTATGTCCAACTGCATGTGCTGTTCACTGTACAATACCAATCAAAATGGGAATCCGATTTATCACCGTGTCCTGTTTGGATGGGTGGACTTAGATAACAAGCTACGCCACACTGAAACTCAAACATAGCATTCGTGTTAAAAACTAATTCGAAAACAATTTCGACATTTACACTACAATAATAATGAATAACTATACACGAGTATGTCTACAGCAGTAGCAGTAGGCACTCGACTCGCTTATGTGTTGTCTAACGAGTGTCGAGTACTAGCGAGGCTACTCAACTCATTAGTAGTCTCCCACTTGAACGGAATGCTCTCTAGTATCTGTGCGATGTAATATACTTCTAGTTTTGGGACCCCAAGAAGATGCTCATATACAAAAAAATATTGATTCAAGTAATATCAATTTAATAATTAATTGTCATTTGTTACGCCTCTATTATTTTAATTGGAAGTAAGTTGGGCTTATTTAAAAGACTTGTATTTTCTTTATTAATCATCGAATAAATGTAAAATAAATATTGTTACAAAGGGAGTTTTATAGAACTTTTAGATCACTTATTAGTTTTTACAGAATTTTATACAAAAATAACATAACAATAATAACGATAATTTTGTCAAGAACATAATAGAAGGAAAGATCGAAGAAAAGCACGGCAGAGAAAGACCTAAAATTGCTTATACAGACCAAGTTAAGAAGAAAGTTAAGGTGGAAACGTATAGAGAAATGAAGGAGATAATGTGAGAAAAAGAGACCTGGAAAGAGCTACACCGACAAGCACGGCTCTTAAATTGTGATGATGATGATGATACAAAAATACTGAGAAACCCTCATACATTTTCAGCACAGATGAACAGGCCTCTAAGCGGCTGTAAATAGTGTTTTAGTTGTTTTAAACCTATGATAAGTAAAATAAAAAGGTTACAAAGAAAATAATACCTTACTAGCTTTTGCCAGCGGCTTCGCTCGCGTGAACATAGTTTCAATGATTGTCTTCGAGGGTGCGCGGTGTGCGAGCCGCAAGAGGCGTTTTTGCGTGAAAGAGTAACAAACATACATACATACAAACTTTCATATTTATAATATTAATAGGATTACTAGATCAGTAAGTAACTAGTTTTTACATATGTGTATAGGCGTGTCTTATATATATTTATATATTTAGGGTTGAAGGAAACTCCGGAATTGTGCTACTATGTACATTGTGTTGGCGCGTGTCGGTGCGCGGGGCGCGGGCGGCGGCCGTGTCCGAACTGGCTATACTCGGACCAACAGGTAGATACATAAAAATGCTTACATGTTACATTAGATATAAGCTTGGATAGATACAGTAAGTGGCATCGCATGCCGTTACACTATTCACCCAAAAAAAAAAAAAAATTTTCACTAGCAGTTACAATTTATACTACGATCAAACCAAATTGAGGGTGAATGTACTTAATTTTACTTTACGATGCCTTCGCGAAACTATTACATATCTACTGCATAGGGGTAGTGTATGTCATACGCATGTAATAGTTTCGCGTATGCAATAGATTTTACACAAAAATACTGAGAAATCTGCAACATGGACGAACCGGACGAATCTAAATTGTAAATATACCGTATTGTATTTTATTTGTTTTAAACCCATGAAGAGTAAAGTAAACAAGGAAATATTATCGTCTTCCTAGACCAGTAATTAATATTTATAGGTTTTATGCAAAAATACTGCGAAGACCGCAGCTCGGCCGACCCCCGCTAGTCCGGCGAAATAACCCTCCAAGTTGTACCGTAGGGCGGCGCGGCGCGGCGCGGCGCGGCGCGGCGCGGCGCGTGCGGTGTGGTTGAGAGGTTGGTACTAATAGCAAATGTAAAGTTATTATGATATTTCTTTGTTCCCTGCTCGATACTCTGTCCGATTTTTAGGATTACATGCCCAAAGGGTGCCAACTGAAACCTAGTAATAAGCCTCCGCTGTCCGTCCGTCCGTCGGTCTGTTCGCAGACTGTATTTCATGAACCGTAATAGGGCAGACAGTTGAAATGTTTACAGTGTTATTCAAAAAAATAATTAAACTCTTGTTTGTAGCTCCCTGTAGTTCCTAGCAATCGATTGATACAATTGGTATTTGACAGGTATCAAAAATAAAGTGTGATATATTATTCATTGTAACGTAGCATTTCTTCAACAAATGCACAAAAACTTACTTATTTGGTATTTGGATCCATTTTAAATTTTACTTTTATTTAAAATCACAAAATTCGTTTGTCAAAGATATGACGTCACATGTCACTAACGCGAACCATTTCAGGAGAAAATTTAGTTTTTGATGTTTTGTAAAATGTAACTCAAATAACAAGTAGGCAAATATCGTATTGTTTATTTTGTAGCTGAAATCCTAATATAATAAACGCGAAAGTTTTATTAATGTGTCTATGTGTATGGATGTTTGTTACTATATCACGCAAAAACTACTGAACGTATCCGGCTGAAATTTAGTTGGTAGACAGATTAGGACCTGGATTAACATAGAGGCTACTTTTATCCACGCTCGCGAGTCGCTTGTGGCTCGCGCACTGTGCACCCTCGAAGACAGTCATAAAAACTATGTTCACGCGAGCGAAGCCGCTGGCAAAATCTAGTAAATAAAATTTATTTAACAATTTTACACATTATACCAAAAATGTATTTATTCTATAATATCTATCTAGCCTGCACTCGATTCTAATCCTTACATAATCTTTATGAATAATGAATAACAAGAGGAATTAATATTGTCCGATGTTCAGCAAACAAAGTGTTTATTGTGGGTTTCGTGTAAATATTTTCAGAAGACGGTTTTTGGTAACCGTAGAAAATATGATAAGTAAGAGCAAAATCATGTAGCGGTAAATGTAATCCCACGTCGGGGTAAACACTCGTAGCTTTACCGCTTTTGTTGCTGGCTGTACTTGTGTGTGTGGCCGTACGTTGTGCTGCGGCGGGTGTGCAGCGGTACAGCGGTACAGCCAGCAGCGTCACTGCGCGTCGCGTCGTACCGCACACCCGCAGTACGTGGCAATGCCAACCATAACTATTTTATTTTATTATATATTATACACTATCTCTGGGTAATACGCAGGAGGAGTTGAGTAGATAGAGAAAAAATTGTTTTAGTTTTAATCATGATTGATGTTTATTTTTTTTACTAGATTTGGCCTGCGGCTTTGCCCGTGTAATATCGTTTTTATAACTGTATTTTAGGTTGAGTGGTACGCGAGCTGCAAGTGTCTTGCGAGGGTAGACATGAGTCTTCTTTATATCTTTCGGAAACTACGCCGGGCTATACAAATAGTAGTCTATGTCATTTCCCACACCCTCAATGTTATCTCTGTGCAAAATATCACAAAGCGTGGAAATTAGTGTTTTCCAGATCTTTCGGTAACTATATCGGGCTATTCGGACTAGCAGTCCATGTCACTTCCCTCCCTCTGAAATATTCATGCACGTCAATCCGTTGTCCCTATACGACGCCGATGCGACGTGCGCGAGCGTAAAAATAAGTTTTCCCCAGATCCCTCGGGAACTATGTCAATCTATACTAATTATTTTACCAATTTTTAACTATATCGTTCCCCATTGCGTTGAGGAATATTGTTAAGCCCGCTTCCATCTTCGGCAACATCGTCACTTACCACTAGGTGAGATTTTGTCAAGCGTTTACCGATTGTGAATAAAAAAAAAATATCTTTGCAAAACTCAAATAAATCCGTTGCTCCCTTGCGACGTTAAAGTAATCAACCAAAAATAGTTTGTTTTTCAGTTCCCTCAGGAACTCAAACGGACTATGATATTTTCATGGAATCAAAAGTATTTTATGCCCTTTTACATGATATCAGCTACGTGCATGCCAAATTTTGTCAAGATTGGTTCAGGTGTTCGACAATGCCTTGTTCTGTTTTAACATGTGCGAGCTTGGGAATGAGTTTAACCGATTTCCCTCTAGAACTATGTCGAGTCATGTTAATTAGTAGCCCATGTCATTTCCTACCCTCTCCACCATCTCAGTGCAAACATCATAACAACCCATTGCTCCGTTGCAATGTTAAAGAAACCAACGGGTATTTTTAAGTTCTCTTAGGTTCTGTGTCGGACTATGCTATTTTCACGGAATAATAACTTAAATGAAAAAATTAAAAAAGGAAACCTCTTAGAAGTAAAAAAGGTGTTGGCCGTTCAACTCTTAAAAATAAGAGATAATTTTTTGATCCAAGATTCGTGGCGTCCGCCTGGGACCGCTAACTTGCGAAATTAGTGGTAATTAGTTGAAGTGAAGTATTATTATTATGTAGACACATGCATAAAGTTTGCAACAATACACCCTCTTATGTCACGTATTTATCAATAAATATCCAATAAGTCTAATCAATGTTAAAGTAAAACCCAAAAACATAACTCAACTTTGCTAGTCGGTCAAATAATTTCATAACGCGCCAAATGATTAGTGACCTACATACACAACGGCTTCCAAGAATTACATGAGGTGATGCGCGCGCGTCATCGGTATTGACGTCAATGTTGGAGGATATATAAGTCGGGTCTTCGTGTGCTTCGGAGGTGTATCGCGGCGATGGACGGAGCACGCAGGATCGCAGCCGCGGAAGTCGAACCGCCCCTCTGACCCCCGGGGAGTTAGTTGACCTGAAGCGAGCGTAACTCGGTCACCGTGCATGCCTCCATCGTCGGGAAGCCAACGTGGCCATACACGTCGCGGCCCGGACTGTTTCGGACGATCGAGACCGTCATGTTGTGTGCTTCGGTGGTGTACCCCGGCGATGGATCTTCGTGTCAAGGGCCGCCGGCGTAGAGTGTACTCACAGGGGCTCGTAACGCCATTCATCGTCGGGGAGCCAATCGTCGATCTGCGGCACTTCCTAGTTTCGGAGCAGCCTTTTTCAAGGCAGTCTTTTACGATCACTTCCGTCACATCCCTGTATGGCACAATCCCTGGGATGGGCTCCTGCATCGGGCACGCTGGCTATCTCCACGACGCGTTTGGTGCAAACCCTCTCTTCTTACGCACCCACACCCTTCCCTAAGGGTCCCCTTCCCCTCCCCTTAGGGAAGGGTGTGGGTCGCTCCGATAAAGGATTTCACAGGTCTAGATTGACCTAAATCCATGGGGGGAGTTTTAGTGGATAGGTTCAACCTTTAGCTGTGAGTCTCACATAATCAGTACAGCCGGGCTGTACTGGTATGCATAATGTATCACTCCCCCTCCTTCCGAATAAGGAAAAAAAACACTCGAGATCACTCACTCGCAGTCGCCAGAGGGAATATAAATCAACTGTAGGAGTTACGGGAAAGACTTCTCGCTCCTTGAGAAAGTGTTAGTCAAGTACCTACTAATAGTTTGGTTATGACCGGAATATCCTGACTGTACCATCTTACGACCTACCGTTACAAGGTCCACAGGTTGGGCATGCGTTAACGCGCTCATGTTCGGGAGTCATCGTATTTGGGATAGGTCTTTCCCCAACCTTCTGTCCCGTTTTGCACTAGCACAGAAAACACACTGTTTGGGGGGTGCAGCTAAGCAGCAGACTCAGTCTGTTGTAGCAGCGACATCTCTTGATCAGGTTAGGTACACTTTAGTCGTAGGGAATTAGGACACAAGTAAGCTTTAGGTACACATCACACCATAAACACACCACACCTAATTAGATTCGTCTTGAGGGCACGACTGGTTTAGTACTCTTTGAGGAAAGGCATTCAAAGTCAGACACAAAATGTAATCATTTGCTGGTCAACAAGAACACCAAAATAAATTAGTTCTCGTCACAACTACCTATTTGTTTAGGATAGGGTAAAACTAGATTTGAAGTTAGTTATGGTGAAAACCTCAGGAAAATCGGTAGTTAATTAATTTTTTGGGGATAGTGAATTTAGGTCATAGAATAAAGTTTATTCTTTAGGAATCGTGATCCAAATTAGAGCCTTGGTTTTGCAATATTATTAAAGTCACAGAGCACCAAATTCCTAATCGATCAGACCGGTATAAGTTGCCCACGTCCCTTCATGGTCTAGATAAGAGCTGATGATCTTTAAGGCTGAACAGATCTTCATAAATTATAGCTAAGAACTACGTCGATCAAAATCTGTGCATTCGCTTGGGAACTACGATGACAAAGACTGACAAACAGATACACAGATACACAGATACACAGACACACAGATACACACGTTAAACCTATAATACCCCTCTTTTTGCATCAGGGTTTAAAAAGTGGTGTATATAACCTTCTCCATAAGTCCATAACACAAGCTATATGCATGCCAAATTTTGTCAAAATTGGTTGAGGTGTTGATAAGCGTGTAGAAGTAACAAATAAACGAACACTTTGTCTCATGTTGTTATATTAGTGAGGATGAATGACTGACTGAATACCTTTTGAAAAATTACTAGGCTTTATCAAATCTCTTTTTAAATATGTAGGTATTCAACGATCCTCCACAACGTGTACACGTACATTACGTTAACACCACCACAGTGAGATGCAACAATACAGCATATTCAGTATTTTGTTTACTTACGGAGTTCGCATCCAGGCTTTGTATGAATATGTAAATTTTACTTTCAAAGGGTAGAATATAGACATGTAATATAGGGACGTTTAGGTTTAGCTTTAAGACCCTCAATGCGTAGGTTGTAAACCCTTTTTCATTATGGTAAGCTACTTGGTTAGTGTAGAAAGTAACGTCTCTATCAGTAAGTCTATAGAAAAGTTAAGAACTTTCGAATTTTTGAAAAATGCGAGCCTTACAGTAGGTGCATTATCATACGTGTAACATCTGACAAAATTAAAAAAACCTACCGGCCTTTAAAGCCTCGCATTAGGCTGATAGCCATGTTTCCTAAGCCTTCGTGACTGAAAAAATAATGGGCAGCATGGTCATGTTTCTTTAGCCTTCGTGACTGAAAAAACACACCTTTCCTGTTACACACTTCCGTCTGTTTTCACGAAATCTTTCTCACGGACTACAGGAAAATAAGAGAAAAGATGTTGCACATCAAAATATATTTGTTAGTTGCTGAAAAGGTTAGAAACAACGTAACCTTTAATTCTCAGTTCTTGAATTTCATACACTTACTGAGCAATTCAAGATGAATTGAACGACGCCTCGCACTCCAAAACTTCATTAGGCTAGTTAGGCAACGGGCTCAGCCAAACTTCATCAGGCTATTTAGGCAAAGGGCTCAGCCAAAAAATAATTGTCTGTCGGTTAAAAACAAGATCTTATTGGTACTTATTAGTAAAAACATTCTCGTCGCTTCAAACATTCTCTAAAATTATTGTGGTTTATTACTTGGAGAGGAATAAATCAACAAGTTCTGGGAAGTCTCTGGGACCTAACGAGCCAGTTAGCCTGGATTTACGTTAATTAGATTGTTCTATTTCAGCCGGAGCTGCGGAAGTGTGGCGACGCGTGGATTTACTTACATACATAATGACTTGTGTAAAATTTGCTATGTGTACGGCATGTTAAATAAAATATGTGTTTTTCAGGGGGCTTCTACTCGTGAAACTGAAACAACTCTTGTTCTGAAACTTTGCTGAAATCACACTTTTTATCCGAATGTCTGTTTCCTCGGGTGAGCCGCTAGCCTTGACGGCCTGATGGGTGTCGTGTGCGAGGTGTCGTTACATTCGTCTTGATCTCGAGAGTAACACAGAATACTTCTAAACCCGACTGCCCAAAAAGAAGGGTAATGTTTCTATGCAGTCGGGATTTTAATCTTTAATTAAATTGGTGACGTTATTATTGATCTGTCATATAAATCTGACAGCTGATTAATTAGCCAAATAATAATTCTAATAGTATATTATGGCGACAAAGGACGGATTTAAAGCGATGGCCATAGATGAACCACGAGCAAGTGAAGGGTTCGAACGACTGAATCACGACTGATACATGATGATTGAATCACGAGCGTAGCGAGTGGTTCAAGTAATAGAACCCTGAGCGACGCGGAGATTCATGGCCCTCAACATAAATCCGGTTTATTCAAGAGTTGCATACTATAATTTTTACCATGACTCCAAGAAAAAGAAACATTTAAGCGAAAATTGACATTTTATTCCGCCCTTCACTAGTTGCATATTATACTATTTTGGACTTTCCATACTAATGGAGTGTCCGCAATTTTTTTTTAGAATTCAGAAAAGTTGTAGAACAAAATTGGTCCAGTTTCGTGAGTAACCGCCCCCTCAATAAATATTATCTGTTAACCACAACCTGTATAGTGTTGAGGCTGTAATAAAATTAATTTATGACTGGTCCTAACGAACGTTACCTTGGAGATTTCATTTATTATACCAGCTAGCGCGCCTTTGTGTCTTAGACAAAAAGTGAAGAAAAGTGTTTTAAATTTAGAACGTTGTTGCTAACTGGTATTCCTTATTTCATTGGGTAACGCAAAAAAAAACAAAGAGTTGGGCGAAGCAAAGAAATGTACAAAAAGATATACCTATTCCACAGAAAAAGGGAAAAAGATTTTAATACTATCTATAAGAACCAAGGAGGTTGCATGTGCACCTTTATATTGACAAAATCATGTTCATGTTTGTACATATATATGTGTCGCAGCCATATTGTAGATTTAGCCGTTTTACAAAATGGCGTGCCTCTTTTTAAAACTAAACGGGTAAAAAAACTCCTAATAAAAACGAATCGGATGGAGCCCAGCCATCGCGGGGCTCCTTTTTACGGTAGAAAAGACATGCTGACCTAACCGTCTGTCCGTCCGTTCGTCTGACTCAGTTTTATTCGGAGTTTTATACTCAGTAGTTTGCAAAGTGGTGCGCCGTACTTTAAAACGGTTAATTATACAGTGTGTATGAAAAGTGGTGTAGGTCCCTTTAACCGGGGCTTCTACTCATCATACTGAACAACTTTTGTTCTACAAGTTTGCTGAAATAGCAAAAAAAATTTTTACTCTTCATACAAATCGATCAGCTGATTGACCAATTTTGTGCATTTTAGCATGGGAGGTCCAAATTTTTTTTTGAGAATTGAGTATGGGTTCCTTGGGGGAAAGATGTTCAGTATGATGAGTAGAACCCCCAGTTAACGGGACTTACACCAATTTTTTAACACCGTGTATAATATGGCTGCGACATATGCTTTTTACAGGTAGAAACCAACGTCCCGTAAAAATTCTACTACACTTTTGATCAAAACTAATAATCAAATCTTCTGTGTATGTCGTAACTATCCCTTCCGTGCGACTGCCTACCTACATTATGTCAATGAATCTTTCATAAAAAAATATTGCGATGTTCTATGATTTTGGCAACTGCAACACTAACTTGTCATTTAGTTAATAAATACGTAATGAATATGTTATACGAGGGTCATACTGAAAGTTTTTGGATTCTGATAAATAAGACTAGATAAGAAGTTTATGATTAATTTATTGTTTTTCAAAGTATATAACATCACTATTTACACATTTTTCCATTCGTTGGAACCATTGTGTGGAGCAGTGGATCCAGTCTTCAGTAGGGGGCTCTTCAACGGCTTCTTGGAATGCATACACCGCCACTTTTGGGCTTGAGAATCGTAAACCTCTAAGTTTATCTTTTATTTTTGGGAAGGTCCGGACTGTACGGCGGGTGCGTCATCAGTTGCAAATTTGAAGCCTTCAAATACGCATTTGTTCTCTTAGCGGAGTGTGCGGAGTGCGGAGTGCGGAGTGCGGAGTGCGGAGTGCGGAGTGCGGACGCGTTGTCGCGGTGAAGGACGACTCGACTGCGAGGACGCTTTCCACGAACTTTTTCTAAGACACTGGGCAAGAAATGGTTTACATATCAATCTGCAGTGACTGATGTCCTTTAATTTAAAGCGACATTGTTACATAATACGCGCCGTCAGCGGATTACGCTAACTTCATTTATTAAGTGTCGGTCGCCGTACTGCGCCCGCGTACCTACTCACTATCAAGAAAATAACAAAGAAAAATACAGTTGTATTATTTCACCAGCAATAAAGGTGTGCTGGGTAGCAACAGCCCAAACATCCAGTTTTCCTGAAAAAAGACGCAACCATTTTTTTGCCAGTGTTTGTTTGTAAACTCTTTATTGCATTTAAAACAAATAATGTGTGAACAAAAGAATATTAATATAGCAAAGGCAATATTAATATAGTATATTCCGACTCTTCTTAACTTTTATTTATTTACTTACACTTGTACACCAAAAACAATTTCTTAAAGCTAATACATAGAGATATTATAATATAGTATAAAAAAGGCGATCTTATTGCTAAAAGCAATCTATTCCAGGCAACCTTTGTTGGCAAATCTTTAAAAGGAAAGACCCATACTGCTGACTGGCTTTTTCTTTTCGGTTCGAAACAATACACCCAGGTTTCGTCACCTGTCATGATATTATAGAAAGCCAATGACTCTCCTCCATTAAACTTTTCTATAATTTTTCGGCACCACTCTACACGCAGTCGTTTCTGGTCTTCCGTTAAATCATGCGGTATCCATCGAGTGCAAAGCTACCGAACCTTCAGTTGCTCATGAAAAATGTTTTGCACTTGACTCATTCCAATGCCTGATTCAGAACGAATTTGCTGACAAGTAATTTTTTGTCAGTCTTAATTAGTTGGCTTACGGTATCGATATTAGATTCAGTAACCGCAGTTGCCGGCCGACTTTCACGTTCATCGTCATGGAGATGATCTCGTCCACGTCAAAATTCTCCGAACCACGAATACACAGAGCTACGAGATGGTGATTCATCTCCAAACGCCAGTTGAAGTATCTGGAAACTCTCTTGTTGACTTGAGCCACAGCGAAAATCGTAAAAAATCATTGAGCGAAAATTTTCACGATTTAATCTACTATATAAAAATACGTCGGGTTTTCCTTCCTGACGCTATAACTCCAGAACGGCTGGACCGATTTGGCTAATTCTTTTTTTGTCGAGTTCGTTATTGTCAGGAGAAGGTTCTTATGTAGGGTAGGGTAGGATAGGGTAGGGTAGTGTAGTGTAGTGTAGGGTAGGGTAGTGTAGGGTAGTGTAGGGTATGGTAGTGTAGGGTAGGGTAGTGTAGGGTAGGGTAGTGTAGTGTAGGGTAGAGTAGTGTAGTTTAGGGTAGGAAAGTATAGGGTAGGGTAGTGTAGGGTAGGGTAGTGTAGGGCAGGGTTGGGTAGTGTAGTGTAGGGTAGTGTAGTGTAGTGTATGTAGGGTAGGGTAGGGTAGTGTAGTGTAGGGTAGTGTAGGATAGGGTAGTGTAGGGTAGTGTAGGGTAGGGTAGTGTTGTGTAGTGTATATAGGGTAGGGTAGGGTAATGTAGGGTAGGGTAGGGTAGTGTAGGGTAGAGTAGTGTAGGGTAGGGTAGTGTAGGGTAGGGTAGTGTAGTGTAGGGTAGGGCAGTGTAATGTAATGTAAGGCGGTACGTAGTTCGCCGGGACAGCTAGTTATTTATAATAGCGACACACAATTCTCTGAACTCCGCCAAGTTGAAAAAACAAACGAAAGTCTCGAAAGTTAAAAAGTAATATGTTCCTAGAGAGTTCAATTTTAAAATTCTGTTAGTGCTTTTTTATTTTAAGCTATTGTATAGCTTTTATCGCGGGCTTTGAGGGGACCGAATCAAGAAATTTCGTAACCAAAATAAAACCTGACACCCCAAAAATATATATATTATTATATGGAGATGGCGATGGCGATGGCGATGGCAATAGCGATTGATGATGGCGATTGATGATTATGATGATGATAATGATGAACTTTCTTAGTGTTAATTTATTACATAAACATCCCGCGCCCCAAGGTAAATACTGGTAAATACTGCATAAATAAAAAATAAATAAATAATTATAATTTCATAAGTTGATTAAAAATGCTATGCAATAGCTTTACCGCGGCAGTCCCCGAGTATCTTAACTACATTTGGGCGGGTGGGGTCACGGGTCACTACTGGAAGGCTCTTTGACAAGGCAGTGATTTATATAGGTACCAAATTATCAACATATCAGCTCATGTATGTCCCCACCGAGGGGCTCGAGCCTACCCTGAATTACGGCGATCGGGCCTTAGTCGACCACGCGGGCCCAATGCGGGTTGGTCGACTTCACACACAACCTTCGAGTTTCTTCGCAGGCGTGTGCAGGTTTCTTCACCATGCTTTCCTTCACCGTTAAAGCAATCGTTAAGTATGTACGTAAGTTTTGAAATACTCATTGATACATTGGCCGTCCATGCAGATTTGAACCCGGTACCTCTGGTTAGAAGGACCGAGTCGTTACCGGTTGAGCCACCGATGCTTTTTACAGACCAAAATACAAAATTGTATAAATGTGTGGCGATACTTCAAGGTGGACCTTGTACTCATCAAACTGGACAACTTTTGTTCTTTTGTACAACTTTGCTGTTGTCGCGAATTTTGACGTGATTACGTCTTATAAATTGATGACACGGGCTGTATAAAAGAAAAAGTGTGACCTCATTGTCACGTTACGCCAGAGTGACGTCATTGTCACGTTACGCCTGAGCCGAGCGTGCAAGCGAGAGTTGTACTTGTACTTGGACTTGGACGAACGGACGGACGGATCAACCGTCAAACAAGTGTGATAATGGATTGAAAGTACTAGGCTTCCAGGAGCTTACAAGAGGTGTTCCAATGCGGTCGATTCTCTGTGAGGAAACGCAAAAGGGGACTTGGACTTGGATGGGGATTTGGACGGGGAATCGGATGGGTACTTGGACGGGTACTTGTATTATTGTATGGGAAGTAAACAAATAGAGAATTAATCATAGGTTTCTAGGATATATTTGTTTAATTTGACTTGTGGGCTTTCACTTTTAAGTATCAGTACACCTTGACGCTACACCTGTATATAATGTAGTACAAGTACCTACGAGTGCCTCCTCAGTATCATTACTTGAAGATAGCCTTTGAATTGTTTTGTGGTTTACTATAGTAACATGCGTATTGTATACCTTCAAATTTGTATTTTATACTAAAATCACTATGGAAAGTGTCCTATTGTTTTAGTACACAAATTAATGTTCTTAAAGAAATGGAAGTTAAAAAGGTTTCATCATTACTGCTCATATACGTCCCCACCGAGGGGCTCGAGCCTACCCTGAATCAGGGCGATTAGGCCTTAGTCGACCACGCGGGCCCAGTGCGGGTTGGTGGACTTCACACACAACCTTCGAGTTTCTTCGCAGGCGTGTGCAGGTTTCCTCACGATGTTTTCCTTCACCGTTAAAGCAATCGGTAAGTATGTAAAAAAAGGTTTATTTGGACTGAATCAGATCTACGAGTATGTAAGTGGGTGAGCAATTTAGTAATAATGTCATGAGTATCGATCGTGCATCTACAATGAATAATTAACGTGTGGACATATTGTTCAATTTAATGTTTTTCTCTTGTATTTTCTCGCCAGTGAGGAGAAAAGTTCAATGTGTCACACGATAGCAAAGTTTTTTTTAATTTCTTGTGCATTTGTATCCCTTATTACGCTCAAGATCCTATTTATCTAACAAATTGCTAATTATCACACATATGTTTTGCATTGAAAAAAAAATATAATTATACATAAATAATAATACTAATTTTATACATTTTTTATAACAGTGTTTCTTTGTTTTTGAAAAAGTAAGAAACATCCTTTCTATTTTTGTTATTCCAGCTCTTTAATAAAGTCTTCTATTTCTCCAGAACTCTTTGAAAAATAATGAAATTCAAAGTACCTTATTTAGAATTTGATTAGCGGTTGATAATAAAGACTTAATTACCTGATACACAAAAGTCTCGTCGAAGAATGGATTGCACGTTTTCTTCTTCTGTTTAGTTTGCAGTACCCTCCGCTCGTCTGGCATCAACTGGATCCTGTGAAACATTTATACGTTTACTTTCTTCTACAAGCTTTTATTCTACTCCACGACAAAGTATTCGTTTTGTACGGGTCCAATCTTGTAATCGATTGTAGAGCGACATCCAGGGGTCCGTGTGAAGCTGTATTCCCAGTTAATATTATTTTAGTATTTTGAAGTTAATCTAATGATAGACTTTGGAGGTGGAATCAGGGACCCAGGATCATCAATTATTTTCAATAGATTCCTACTGTGCTCGCCCTTTTTAGAATTTGGAAATGTGCATTATGGGTTCCAAATAATGCTCGACCCGATAATGAACGACCCATTAATGTACATTCCAACAACGGCCGGCCGACACCACGTGTCATGGATATGAACTGAAATAAAAGCTTGTATTCGTATTGTGAAAATTATTTTTAGTGCTTGATTACTACAGAGTGCATTTCATTTGCCTATGAACTTTTTAAAATTGAAACGGTACAACTTCCACAGAGTTACATGTCGCCAGTATACCGAAGTAAAAGTTTGTCAAGCGTTATGAGTGTAATGATATGAGTAAAGTAGAAAGTGGGTTCACGTTGGCGTCTGTTATTATAAACATATCTAATTTCATTATTTTATGAAACTAAATCCAAAAAGCGCGAGATAGCCTTCATAAAATTATGAAGTAAATATATAGTCGTTCATAACTCTTAAACAAAGTAAATTTGGCCGTAAAGTCGTAGTATCGCTATTGACTATTAAACCCAAAATATTTATACGATTATTCAAATATTTATACGATTATTCAAATGATAGCTTCAAAAAAAACTTGGCAATATAGCCAAATGGGTATTTAGATAGAATTAGTTTTTTTCATCCGAAAAATCAACAATAAATCATAAAAGAACCTCCTCCTTTTTTAATTAAATCGTTAAGTGCATATTTTCACAACTCCTGCAAATAACAATATATATTTTAATACGGTGTGAACTTCATAGATACCGCATCTATTTGGACGTACGAAGTGGATGCCGAGAGTTGGAAAGTGGTAATAACTGGTCACCCCGTGCTTTTAAGGCAATAACTTTGGGAAGGCCCCTTCTAATTAGTTTGTAGCGTGACCGCAGCACGTGTAGCGCGTGTAGCTGGGTCAATGTCGGCACCCGGCGACTCGCCACCGATGTAGTCAGAGTACCTACCACTGAAAACTCAATGACACGAAATTTAACGATACATACTAAGCGTTTTTCAAGCGACTTCCAAAAAGGAGAAGGTTCTTGAGAAATACGTAATTAGTAGTTAATTATGGTTTTTAAATGAGACACGATCTTAGCAACAGCAACGTATAATGCAGACTGAAGATACCCTCAATACAAACATAATTTGTACAGACCTACCGGCATAACGAGTATTGCATACATCACAGTTCTAAATTCAACTGTATTTTTTTATGTTTGTTACCCCAGATATTTCGACTGGGTGATCCAATTTTGATGAATCTTTTTTATTTGAAAGCTGGTGCTTCCCGTGTGGTAGCATATTAGTTTTATCAAAAATCGTTGTAGAGTTTTATTAAAAAAATAACAAAATCTAAAACTAATAATTCTAAATTGTACTAAGTTGTTGCGATGGAAGTCGGTTTTTTAACGTGTTTAGCGTTTTCAATTAAAAGCGGTAGGCAGGCAGCGTGTGATAGAAAACTCTGATAAATGGTACACAATGATGCATGAATCAATGAGGTAAGCCACCCTATTGTTGTCACTTCCCCTTTTGGGTCACTCTAATATCGTACACATCAACAGTTTGTTAAAATAATAGGGTTTGTTTCATTATTAGAGCGTCGGTGGCGTTACGGCTAGGGCCGCCGCCTCCTGTCCGGGAGGTCGTGGTTCGAATCCTGGCACATACCAATGTGATTTCAAATTAAGATTTCATATGTACGTTTATCTGACGCTCTTAAAATGAAGGAAAACTTGCACACGCCTGCGGAGAAACTCGCAGAAGTCGACCAAACCGCACTGGGCCCGCGTAGTCGACTAAGGCCCGATCGCCCTAATTCAGGGTAGGCTCGAGCCTCTCGGTGGGGACGTCTATGAGCTGGTATGATGATGATTTCATTATCGGGGGATGGGGGGGGGGGGGGGGGCGGCAGTTGCCACCAGTAGCGTAACTTACCATATATCCAAAATGGCAGTAAAGATACAGATTGCTAAACATTACAATAAATACATCAAAATATTCTTCGGATGACCGTGTTGTTATCAAAGGTATGAACTGCTACAACATTTGTTTAATTTTTTTTAATGTACAATTGATAATGAAGTTCTTGTCACGCGACGGTAAGTTCTTGTCACGTGACGGTAGGTGGCCGATTGTAGTGACGCCGAAGAAAAAGAGAGCTCACCAAGATTTTGCTTATTTTTCTTCAAGCCGATCAAATCAATACTGCTAACATTCTATTTACATTTACATTTTTTTTATATATATGTGGCAGGCATATTGTATGATTAGTAATTTTACAAATGGTCAAGCAAATTGTATATAAACGGTCCGTATATAAACGCTCAGGCAAATTCTAAAATGCTGAACGCAGATTGAAAAATGACTATGTCAGGAAAATTGTATATAAACGGTCCGTATATAAACTGTCGGGCGAATTGCAAAATGCTTTACGCAGATTGTAAAATGCCAAGCCAGGCAAATCCTACTAATATTATAAATGTGAAAGTTTAAATGTATGGATGTATGTATGGATATTTGTTACTCTTTCGCGCTTCAACTACTGGACTGATCGGGATTAAAAGTGACACATTTATAGGTTAGGTCCTGGAATACTTTTTTTTTAACCCGGGAAAACGTCTTATTCCCACGGAAAAATCGAAAAGAACCCGGACGTAGCCGCTGGCCGACGGCTAGTTGTATAATAAACGGCCAGTTAAATTGTAAAATGCTGTATGCAGAATGTAAATGAGCGAGCGAAACGAGCTATGTTATGTTTGGTCGTTTTGGATTGATTATACAGTCAAAGCTCCCCCTCTCCCTGGGTAGCAAAAATCTGCGTATGACATTTTATAATTTACCTGACCATTTGTAAAATGACGAATAAAACTATATGCCTGCAACATAACCTTTTTACTCAAAAACCCAAAATGTCAAATTACCTGATGTAAGGGTCGCACGCGTTGGCCAGGGCGGGTGTGCGGGACGGCAGGTGCTTCGCCTTCATCACGGTGACCTGCAGCCGCTCCGTGCCCGACTCGTACTTCAGCGTGAACCACACGCGACCCTGTGGCACAGTGGCACAGTGGGTAATTAACGCGGATAGCTCGTTAATGTTTAATATTACATAATTGCTGTCATATCCATGTAACGCTTCGGACAAACATTCATTGTTACAACTCAGAATACAGAACAAACCAGAGCATGCGTACATGTGTACAGTACGAGTGACGTGCTGCACGCACGAGCCGACACCTCCGCGTCCACCACCCACCCCCCACCCTTCTTCCCTCGGCTGTAATATTGCTACTTAAGGTCATATTTTAAAACTTTTTAAGTAAGGTAAGTAAGGGTACATCGCCCTAATTCAGGGTAGGCTCGAGCCCCTCGGTGGGGACGTATATGAGCTGATATGATGATGATGAAAGTAAGTAAGAAAGATTTATTTAGGACAGATGACAAAAAGTAAGTAAAATAAATAGCAGTCAACTGGCCCATTATACAACATCCTACTAATATTATAAATGTGAAAGTTTGTATGTGTGGATGTATGTATGGATGTTTTTTAGTCTTTCACGCTTCAACTACTCAACAGATCGGGATGAAACTTTGCACACATATAGGATCGTCATATCAGCCGAAGGAAGTCCACTGCTGGACATAAGCCTCCCACAAGGATCTCCACGACGACGGGGTCTGCACTGCCCGCATCCAGCGGCTTCCCGCGACCTTCACCAGGTCATCGGTCCACCGAGTGGGAGGCCTGCCTACACTACGCTTTCCGGTGCGTGGTCGAGACTCGAGAACTTTACTGCCCCAACGGCCATCTGTTCTACGAGCAATGTGCCCCGCCCACTGCCACTTAAGTTTGGCAATTCTGAGAGCTATGTCGGTTACTTTGGTTCTCTTACGGATCTCCTCGTTTCTGATTCGATCACGCAGAGAAACTCCGAGCATAGCACGCTCCATTGCCCTTTGGGTGACCTTGAGCCTTATTATGAGGCCCATAGTAAGCGAACATGTCTCAGTTCCGTACGTCATCACTGGCAACACACATTAGTCGAAGACCTTGGTCTTAAGACACTGCGGTATCTGGGACGTAAAGATATTGCGAAGCTTCCCGAACGCTGCCCAGCCGAGTTGGATTCGACGATTGATCTCTTTCTCGAAGTTGGACCTACCTCACTGAACTGTTTGTCCCAGGTATACATATTCGGTAACAACTTCGAGTGTAGAGCCTCCAACCTTCAGAGGAGTAGGTATGACACGGACGTTTGACATAATTTTCGTCTTGTCCATGTTCATTCTAAGACCCACTTGTTGAGAGGCTCTACTGAGGCCATCGAGAATTGTGCCTAAATCGTCCATAGTCTCAGCCATGACCACGATATCGTCAGCGAATCGAAGGTGGGTGATGTACTCGCCGTTGATATTGATGCCGAGTCCACCCCAGTCCAAAAGCTTAAAAACATCTTCCAGGGCGGCGGTGAACAGTTTCGGAGATATAACGTCTCCCTGTCTCACCCCTCGCTGCAGCTGGATAGGTTTCGAGTTTTGATCCTGGAGGCGAACCGACATGGTGGCGTTTTCATACAAACACTTCAGCACTTCGATGTATCGATAGTCAATTTGGCACCTCTGGAGAGACTGTAATACAGCCCAGGTTTCGACCGAATCGAAGGCTTTCTCATAGTCCACGAACGCCAAGCATAGTGGCTGATTGTACTCTTCGGTCTTCTGTATAATCTGCCGCAGCGTATGTATGTGGTCTATGGTACTAAATCCTTTTCGGAAACCGGCTTGTTCGGGAGGCTGGAAGTCGTCAAACCTGCGTGCGAGACGATTCGTAATGACCCTCGAAAACAGTTTGTAGACATGGCTCAGAAATGAGATGGGTCTGTAGTTCTTCAGCAGGGTATTGTCGCCCTTTTTGAAGAAAAGCACGACCACACTTCTGTACCATGCTTTAGGCGTTTGTCCCTCAAGTATAACGGAATTAAATAATTTCTGAAGAGCTTTAAGTACCGGTGTTCCACCTGCTTTCAGAAGTTCAGCTGTAATTCCATCATCACCCGGTGCCTTATTGTTTTTAAGCTGTTTAAGAGCCATTCTAATCTCGTACAGGCTGACGTCCGGGATATCTTCGGTATAGTGTCGGGTAAGTCTAGCTCTTGGGTCTTTAGCCAGATCGCTGACAGGCAGACGTGTGGTCATGTACAATTGTCCGTAGAACTTCTCAACTTCTTCCAGCAACTCAGTCTTAGACGATATGATCCTGCCGTCCTCAGTCTTCAGCTTGGTCAGTTGGCTTTGACCAACAAACAGATCTCTAGCGAACACTTTTGAGCCTTTATTGTTCTCAATCGCCTCTTTAATACAATTTGTATTAAAGTGGCGCAAATCGCGAGTTAGAGACTTAGAGATCTGCCTGTTTAGTTGCCGATACTGAGTAGCGTCTTCAGAGGACTGCAAAACCAATCTGCGTCTTTCTTCCATGAGGTTGCTGGTGAAGTCAGAGATTTTTTTGGTTCTGTTTGAACGGCGTGTTTTGAAAATCTTAGACCCGACCGTTTGGACAATTTCCACGAACCTGTCGTTATAATCGTCCACATTCTCGCAGTCTCCTAGGCATTCGAAGCGATTGTGCAACTTGAGCTGAAAGTTTTCGGGGTTTTGGAGCTGGATGGGCGCTGGTCGGAGTGTGGACTTCATCAGTCGACATCTTTCTAGCTTGGTCTTTAGATTCAATGTGCCTCTTACCATTCGGTGATCGCTTCCTGTTTTGACTGAGTTGATCACAGAGACATCATTGAATATTTGCCTTCTTGTCGACAAGATGAAGTCGATCTCGTTCTTCGTTACGCCATTGGGATGCAACCATGTCCACTTTCGCTGTTTAGGCTTTTTGAAGAAGGAGTTCATCATAAAGAGGCCCTCCTTCTCTATAAAGTCGGCCAGCAGCTGGCCACGTGCATTTCTCTCTCCATATCCAAATTGTCCCACTCTCATCTCACCATCACTTCGTTTGCCCAGTTTCGCGTTAAAGTCCCCCATAACAATGGTGTATTGAGTCCGGGAGCTATTATGTAGAGCTCTAGAGATATCCTCATATAGGAGCTCCACTTCGTCGTTGGAGTGTTGCGCGGTCGGTGCATATACCTGAATAACTTTCAGCGAATACCGTTTAGTAATTCGGAGAATAAGGTACGCTACCCTCGTCGAAACACTCTCGATTCGGACCACATTGTTAATGAGGGACTTGTGGACTAGAAACCCGACACCACCCTCGGACAGTTGGTCGTCCTCCCGGAAATAGAGCAGGTTTCCGGATTTAAGGATTATGGTGTCCTCCCCCTCTCTTCGGACTTCACACAATCCTACGATGACCCATCGTAACCTGCTCAATGCTTCCTCGAGTTCTGTTAGCTTTACGTCGGTTCGCAGTGTGCGCGTGTTGTAGGTTGCCAGGGCCAGAGGTCTTTTGTTTTGGTAGCCTGGCATCTGCCGGGGATTCTTCGCACCCCATGCCCCGCCGTTACCTTGACCGCTACCGGAGCCAGGAATAGCGGGGCCGCCGGGGACTAGGGGTCCGTTTTTTCTTTATGTCGGTCATTTGGGGGGTGTTGCCGTAATCGCCACGCTTGGCAGGCGGGTTGGCGATCGCAGTGTTGCAGATTGGCTGCAAGTCACGGAAAGACGCTGCTGCCCATCCTCCGGTTTGGGTCCCTTAGTCGGCTCTTACGACACCTATTGGATGAAATAGGATGGCCCTATTCTAAGCCGGGAGCCATACGGCTACATATAGGATAAGTCCTGGAAAAGGATATAGGCTACTTTTCACCTCGGGAAAACGTGTTATTCCACGTAGCTGCGGGCGGATAACTAGTAATATTATAAATATGAAATTGTGTTTCTTTGTTACCTTTTCACCCTTCAACACCTTCATTAAATTTTGATTAAGTTTAGCATGCAGGTAGCCTGTGTCACGGAGAAGGACATAGACTACTTTTTATCCGGTGAAAATAGCACAGTCCGATGCAGTTCCTGAGGGAACTAAAAAAATGTCTGTTTTGGTTCATTTCTTTGACATCGCATCGGAACAATGGATAGTTGTGATTTTTTGCACAGAGATGGTTGAGGAAGTGGCAAATAACATAGACTGCTAATCGGAATAGCCCGGTCTGGGATAGGTATCTGGAGAAAACTTAATGTCCTAACTTATGGATAATATTCGCCGCCACCTCTAGCGGTGAACGGTCGCTTAATACGTAGTCTCTGCGTTATTATTATTTTTCACATCAGTAATATGGCTAAAGTCAGCCTTGAAATCGTCGAAGAGCTCATCAAAAAGTGCCTCGTACCATTGACACAGGAATTAACATCAATTAATTCCAAATTGCAAGCATTAGACGACAAATTGAAAAATTTAGAAAATAGTCAACGAACTGACGCATCCAACAAAATATGTAATCAGCAACAACTACCTTCGTCTTCTGCAGAAAGAGGTGAGTTTACTTTATTACCAGTCCACTCGAAAATAGTCGCTACTGAGGCTGTTCCTGCGGCAATACAGGTGAAATCTGCTCGCGCGTCGCGAGCTCAGGCAAGGTCTCTCCGCTCCTCTAACAAGGCGCCACCGGTAGATGCTAGGCGCGCATGCGCAAACGCAGTCACACCACCACCGTCGACATCGAGAGCCCCCACCGCAGCGCCGAGTGCGCCTCGGAAGTCTTCGGCTGCACACGCAATTATCACCTCACATAGCCGCAAAACATGTTCGACAGGTGTGGCCACGAAATTAACGATGCCTCTCTAGTCTGAAGACGAAAAAAATCCTACCGACCCGGCGAAACCTGAGACTAATAAAACAAGTAAGGATGACGCTTGGCAAGAAGTGCAGTCTAAAAGAAACCGGAAGCAGCGTCGTCGTCCCATATTTATAGGAGCGGGAGGTAAGACCAGTGATCTCCAAAGTGTCGAACGATTAAAACATATACAAGCTTGGCTGTTCAAACCTGACACTACGACGGATATGGTGCTGCACTTTTTGAATATGGTAGCTGAATCAAAGGACTATACTGTTGAGAAAAGAATAATCAAAACAGACCGACACGCATGCTTTGTTATTGGTATTCCAGAAAGCTTATACGACCAGATCAACTCGCCAACGGTGTGGCCACACGGTGTGCGCTTCACCGACTGGTTTCGCGCCCGTCCCCGTGCGGAGCGGGGATAAGAACGAGAGCGACGGCAACGGCGACGGCATCCCCGGCACTACATCGTCGGTCCCACTGGTCGCGCCCGCGCCCGCACCCGCAGTATCATCACTTGAGCCACCGCCTCGTTTATCATTAACGACGTCACACAGCGCGACAGTTAATAATGCACCGCTTATTATTTGCCATCAGAATGTTCAATCATTGAACAATAAAACTGAGAAATTAGCCGTGCTACTTACGTCAGAACTGGAATGTGACGTGCTCGCGGTAACCGAGCACTGGCTTACTGACGATAAATTAAAGTGTATTAACTTCGACAATTATTTGCTAATATCTGCTTTCTGCAGAAAACAAGCTATTCACGGTGGGTCGTGCCTATATGTCAAAAGTAATATTAAAGCAATTGAGCTTCCGGATGTATGTATACTATCTAAAGAACTACTTTGTGAAATAGCAGCAATTAAGTTAATTGAACTGGACTTGACTATTATTTGTATTTACCGAACAAACTCAGCCAGTGTTAAGGATTTTTTGACCCACCTGGAAGGTGTGCTCGAGAAAGCTAGCGAATGTAGTCAAGATGTAGTCATAGTGGGAGATATAAATATTAACTGCATCGGGGTACGAACGTTAGAACAGAAGAACCTTTCAGAAATGTTGTCTACTAATAATTTTTGTAATAAAGTTGATTTCCCCACTCGGGTGACTGCGCACTCGGCGACTGCACTCGATCATGTGTACACCAACACGCCTCCTGGCGTGGTGTGCGCTTCTCCTGTTGCCTCTAACGTGGGCGACCACCGCGCGGTGCGTGTGGAGGTCGCCTGCCAGAGACGGGCGCCGACTGCGCTCTTCCGGATGGGAAGAGATTACTCTCCGATGAACCGCGCCAATTTCGTTATTTCTATAGAAAGCGTAGACTGGGCAGCTGTGCAAGAGCGTAATGGTCACTGTGCCGCGAGTATGGCAAGGAGCGTAATTACCATACTTAATAATAAAATTGACAATAGCTTCCCGCTGAAACGAAAGTCTATAAATAAAAAAAATGACACGTGGGTTACAGATGACATTTTAAATTTAAAATTATTATTATTTGACTTTATTCAACTCGGACATAAATTCCCTCTAAATTTTGAAATTATGAATTGGATTGACATTTTAAATAACAGATATAACATCTTGCTTAAACAAAGCAAATCCGATTACTATTCCAAAATACTTAGTAATACTCAGAACGCTAGCAGAACTATGTGGCAGGTCGTAAACAAGGAGAGAGGTAAGGTCAGTCAATCCTCAACCGACTTTACTGAAATAGCAGTAGACTCTAACGGAGTTCGTTTTGGGTCAAAAAAGGACGCAGTCAATGCGATGAACTCTAAGTTCGTAGGGGCGGCAGCGGCTTGTGGGGCCCCTCGCGCCGTCGTGCCACTCGCGTACCGCGCGCTGGAGGCGGCCCGAGCGCCTGCAGATCGCTCAATGTGGCTGCAGCGGTTTAGTGCAGAGGAGGTGTACCGCATTATTACTGCGCGTATACCACATAAGCCGACGAAAGATATTTATAATATCTCAATGGATCTTCTGTATCAAACGGCAGCGGCTATTTCACCGACATTGGCAGACCTATTTAATTTATGCATTAAACAGGGAATTTTTCCGGTTGCTTTTAAAATAAGCAAAATCTCTCCGCTTTTTAAAGGAAAAGGCAAGCGTGATAACATCGATGGATACAGGCCTGTCTCCATCATACCGGCTGTGGCTAAAATACTGGAGAACGGACTGAGCACACGCCTGAGCAACTACCTCGCCTCTACTGAGGCATTGTCGGAGCGCCAGTTCGCGTACCGGGCGGGCCGTTCCACAACTTCGCTTGCTCGTGAAGTGGTGCGACGGGTGATGACTGCCCGCGAGCAAGGTCTGCAGGTAGCTGTGCTATGCTGCGATCTTTCGAAGGCGTTCAACGTTGCTGATCACTTCATACTTGAACAAAAATTGCGGTACTATGGCATCGGAGGCAGCGCGTTAAAACTTCTTAGCGATATCTTGCGTGACAGATCGCAGATAGTAGTGGGAGACGGAGGACAGGTGCGTTCGGATCCTCTGACGACTACAATGGGAGTTGCTCAGGGATCATCAGTCTCTAATATACTTTTCTCCATACTGCTCAATGATCTGCCCCAATGTGTTTCGGCTGGCGACATATACATATATGCCGACGATGTCGCCTGCATTGTGAGTGCGCCGACCCATGACGAGCTAGAATATAATCTTAATGTTGCCGCTGGCCAGTTGTATAGGTGGTTCGCGCTGAATGGTTTGGCTCTGAACCTGAAGAAGACGCACTTCTTACACTTTTCTCTCGGAGGAAAATTACCGAAAAAAATGATGGTTCTCGCGGGAGGAACTAAGATAGAGCAGGTTGAGGCGACCAGGTTCCTTGGTTTCGAGCTCGATCGCGGCCTTACATGGGCATCCCACATTGACAAGCTGTGTGGGAAGCTGGGAAGTGCATGCTTCGCGCTGCGTCGACTTGCAAGGGTCGTGCCTCGGAAGGTGGCTCGCTCATGTTACTTCGCCACTGTACATTCGCTTTTACAATACGGTGCTGAGCTGTGGGGGCGCGCCGCCGACTGCGAACGCGCCTTTCGCATGCAGAAAAGAGCTGTGCGAGCGATTGTACAAGTGCCACAAGATACTCCCGCGAAGCCGTTGTTTGTAGATCTTCGAATTCTGACCTTGCCGTCAGTATTAATCCTTCAGGTTGCCATTTACGTATATAATCACCTTCATGACTACAGACGACCGGGTGATGTTCATGGGCGTAATCTGCGCAACATAAGTAAACTCCTGCCCGTGCCGCGGCGGCTCGCTGAATCGGACAAGCTCGTCCACGTGATGGGCCCTACCGTTTACAACAAGCTGCCCGAGCGCGTCATCGCAGCCCCTTCTCTGAGCTGTTTTAAGAGTAGACTTAAACGCTGGCTACTCGAGCACGCTTTCTATAGCTATACAGAGTTTGTAAATTATAATTTGACTACTAACTAGTAAATACAATTTGATTATTTTATTTTCTCTGACATTTGTGACTCAATTATTATTATTTTAATTTTTTATTGTTAAATTTTATTATTTTGTTGTGTTTATTTTTTATTATAATAATTACACACTTTGACATGTAATATTTGAAAATATTATGAATAAATTGAATATGAATATGACTAATCTTATGTTTAAAATGACTTGTAATTTGCTTTAAATTATTAATAAATATTGAAATTGAAAAATTGAAAAACAGACAGTCACAAAAACGATGTCCACGCGGGCGAAGCGTGAAAAAGTGTGTGTATCAGCTCTGCCGCACGACTGGAGTTTACTCCTTACTATCCTTACTATAATAATATTATAAATGTGAGAATGTGTTTGTTTGTTACCTTTTCACGCTTCAACGCCTTGACCAATCTTAATGAAATTTGGCATGCAGGTAGCCTGTGTCACAAGGAAGGACATAGGCTACTTTTGTCCCGTGAAAATAGCATAGCCCGATGTAATTCCCGAGGGAACTGAAAATATATTCTTTTTATGGTGAACATCGCAACGGAACAATGGATTGTGTGATTTTTTTACCGAGATGGTTGAGGGGGTGGGAAATGACATGATTTACTAATAAGCATATCCTGACATAGTTCCCGAGGGATCTGGAGAAAATTCATGTCCACGCTCGCGAGCCGCTTGCGGCTCGCGCACCGCGCACCCTCTAAGTCAGTCACAAAAACGATGTCCACGCGGGTGAAGCCGCGGGCAAAAGCTAGTCAATTATAAATGTGATGGGGATAGCGGCCAATTTCGTAAAAAGGGACTTTAGGGACCCTCAGATTTCGACTTTGGAAGCATTCGGTCCACTATAACTAAAAAGTGCAAAATGGCGGTCACTTTTTTTCAATTCTGATAACGGATTCGTGATTACGCCCTTTAGGGACCCTCAGATATCGATTTTGGAAGCAATCGGTCCAGTAACTAAAACGATCAAAATGACAGCTACTTTTTTCAATCCTGACAACGAATTCGTGAATAGGGTTCTCAGGGAACCTTAGATATCGATTTTGAAAGTGTGGTGGGGGAACCCCGCAAAGAAAGTCCATAAGATAGACTGCTCGTCTTTATTTTTTCAAGTACTAGTAAAAAATTAAGTTTTACTTACAATAAATGTGCTGTGTGATAAAATATAACCTCAAAGTGCAGTTGTACAGTGTTTGTTGGTCATAAACAGGCTGCTGCAGAGCTGATTTCATCTTATCATATCCAAGGTATGCACTTATCCGACGGTTATTCATGAGATTTTAAACACAACACCAGTAACATCCACGAATCACAAGTTCACAGCCACAAACTATTTTTCATTGAACAGCTGATTGGACAAAGGTAATAATGACTTTGACAGAAAGGGAGTTGCGTTTGGTTGCGTAGTATAGATCATCTTTGACGAAATCTCCAACTGGTGCCTATAAGCTGCGTTCAAAATCACGTGATTCCTTTTTTGCCTTTTGTATTTTGAGGTATTTTTTTCTAACAATTAAATAGACTCAAAATGACTCCAAACAATGGAAAATGTTACAAATGCCGAAAAGTAATAAAAAATAGAGAATATTTACATTGTTCAATATGCAAGTACCGATTTGATATTATATGCGCCAATGTATCATGGGAGCGATTTAAGATAATGACTCCAGAAAGAAAATCGAATTGGAAATGTACTAAATGTTTCGAACAAAGGAAAAAAGTTATTACTTCGAATAAAAATACTATGCAGGAAAGTATAAAAACACCACCAATATCATCTGACACCTCCACTGAACATAATATTGTAGATGAAGAAACTCCCCAAAATTTTGTTTTAACCGATCGTAATAGGTATAAAATTAACATATCTACCCAAAACTCATTTGAGTCTCTGAAATGTTATGATTCAGAAGAAGAATTCGCTAACCCGGGTGTTACCTGTAACCTCAACAGAAGTTGTCCTAATATAGGTGTTAGCCAAAGTGAAGGCTTAAAAGAATTGATGACCAGGATTGCGAATTTAGAGAACAAGCTCCTTATAGCAGAAAATCTACTGATGGAAAATAGCAGTCTGAAAAAAGAAATCAAAAAATATGAACGTCAAACTGACATACTCACAAGCATTTGTAGATCGACACCAAAAAAGAAGGTTTCAAAAGTTAACAACATTTTAATACAATAACACTTGATTTCACCCGATTAGAACAGAAAGATGAAAGCCCTTCAACTCAAAATAATTGTAAAAACTACTTGCCCAAAACCGATGCAGATGATTTAACAACAACAAATAACTCTCCTAGATCTACAAATGATGCAATTAAACCTGAAAGTTTCAAGGTACATAAGGAAGAAAGTTTTGCAAAGAGAAAAGTAATATTGTTTTGTGATCAGTATGGTAAAGGTGTTAGGAAATTACTACAAAAGTTGCTAGGTTCCGAGTTCCATGTTACATCTATAATTAAACCAAATGCGCCGATAAATGAAGTTTTGAAAAACTGTAACACAATTTGTGCAAATTTAACGAGTTCTGATTTTGTTGTGATATTAGCAGGATCCAATGACGACAACCCACTTGGTTATCAATCCTTTCTGTACTATCACATATCAACGCTTACGAAAACAAATGTTTTGGTTGGTGAAATCCATAATAATAGGTATATCAATGTTCATATGCAAAACAATGTAAGCCGATTAACTTGCTCTCAGTTTACTCATAGTAACTTTGTACCTATTAACTATGATAGTAGTGACTATATGTATGGTTCAAACTGGAAGCTATGTGCAAGCAGATTAATTTTACGGGAAATACTGCGTTTGAGCTATAAAAATAATTATGTAAATAACCATGTGAAAAATGTAATTAGTAAGGTCATCAAATCAAAAGATAGTCAACAAAAAATTACACGTTACTTCAAAAACGTAAAAAAATGTACAACGCAAGTAATAAATGTTAATGAAACAATTCCAGTAAAGCAACAATGTAAGCAAACTAATTTAAACGAAATTGAAATAAATGAAAATACAAATGAGTCAGATGTTTCACAATCTCGATCTGATTTTTTTCGTAACCAAAACTAATTTTAGTATTTTACATGTTAATGTACAAAGTTTAAAATCAAAACAGGATCAACTTGAGATCTTAGCAAATGAACGGAACATTGATGTGTGTTGCTTTAGTGAGACTTTCTTGAAAAATGACCAAATTGACATCTTACAGATTGAGTGTTACATGGAGGGTGCACATTTCTGTAGAAGTAAGATGAGTTGTGGAGGAGTTGCCATTTATATAAAAAAATCTGTAAACTTTCGTAAATTGGATTGGGTCTCTGAAATTGCAATCGAAAGACATTTTGAATGTTGTGGTGTGGAAATATCTGGACTTAATTATTTAATAGTTTGCGTCTATAGGTCACCAAAGAGTGATTTTCATATGTTTCTGAAGAAAATGGGAATTTTACTTAACAAGTTAGCTATTAGGAGAAGAAATTGCTTCAAGAAAATATTTATACTAGGTGATTTCAATGTTAATATTCTTGTTAATAACTGTCAAACTGAATCTTTAATCAACCTGTTGCATTCTTTCAAGTTTCACCCAACTATAAAAGTACCCACCAGAATCACTCCTCGTTCTAAAACTTGCATTGACAATATACTAACTAACATAAAGAAGTACAATGTTGAGGTATTGGATATTGGAATTGCAGACCACACCACCCAAAAAATATCAATACCATGCAGCTTGAGTTATAATGAAAAATTTTGGTTTATTTTCAAAAAAATCCTGAAAAATATTTAGCGATATTTTTAAAATACATATCTCAAGTTAACTTTTCAGACGTCTATGAGAAAACAGACCCTAATGCAGCATACAAATCTTTTATTACTTTGTTCTCGCTTATTTATGACTTGTGTGTACCGACTGAGAGAATTAAAATTACATATAAAAGTAGACTACATTGGAGAACAAAAGGAATAGTCACCTCGAGTAAAATCAAAAGGCGTATATATTTACAAACTCACAAAAGTAACTGCCAGGCTGCTATTGATACATACAAAAAATACTGTAAAATTTTGAAAATTGTCACTAGACTATCTAAAAAAATTACTAATATAAATTATATAAATAAAAGCACTAATAAAAGCAAGGCAACCTGGACAGTAATAAAAAGAAACACAGCAAAATCGAATATAATAAAGGAAACAATTGATTTGATCCAAAATGATGACACCACGATTGAAAAACCTATAGATATAGCTGAAACTTTCAATAATTACTTTATCAATCTCAACAGTCCCACGAGTTGTAATCACATCGTCAAACATTCACCCATCACTACATCTAACGTTAAAAGTATATTTTTAAATCCGGTAACTACTTATGAAATAATATCAACTATCAGAACTATTAAGAATAAAAAAAGTACTGGCTATGATGGAATTCCCATGCTTATTATAAAAAATAGTGTTGATTTAATAGCGCGGCCTTTGGAATTCATTATCAACTTATCGTTAGAGACAGGTATTTTTCCGGATGATTTAAAAAAAGCTTTGATAAAGCCTTTGCATAAAAGAGGTTCTAAGACTGACATGAATAACTATAGACCGATTGCCCTTTTGTCCAATTTTGCTAAAATATTTGAAAAAATTATATACACTAGGTTAATATCCTTTTTCAACAAACATAACATAATAAATTAAAATCAGTTTGGTTTTTAGAAAAATAAAAATACTACATTAGCTATATTTAAAGTCTTAAAGAAGATTTGGACAGAAGTGGATACTAAAAATACATGTATTGGTCTCTTTATGGACTTGTCTAAGGCATTTGACTGTGTTGTTCCAAAAACTCTCCTTAATCAACTTGAAAATATAGGGTTACGTGGAAATTCCTTAAAACTTATTGAGTCGTACCTTTCAGACAGAATGCAAGCAACTATTATTGACAAGTATAATAGAAATACTAAGACACTTGAGCAAATCCAATCAAATTTTGAAAGAAACATTTTGGGCATTCCTCAAGGCAGCGTACTAGGACCATTGTTGTTTCTTATCTATGTAAATGAGCTTCCTCTAGTAATCAATCATCTATGTGTTATGTTCGCTGACGATGCTACAATTTTTATTCCTCAGGACAATTTGAATGATCTTGATTTTATTAGTGAAATATATAATACGATTGACATTGCCATAAAATGGTTGACATCTTTGAATTTGAAAGTTAACTTAGATAAGACAAAACTAATTGATTTTAGAAATTACAAAAAAGTGCCTAAGGAACTGAAAGTTACAATTGACAACAAAGACATAGAATTGGTAAATGACATTAAGTTTTTAGGAATAACGATTGACACACATTTAAATTGGAAATCTCATATTGACATTATTAACAAAAAGATATCAAGCAAATGTTACGCTTTATCAATATTAAGCAGTGTTACTTCAATAGAGGTCTGTAGAAATGCCTATTATGGATATGTTTACCCACTTTTAACATACGGTATCATGTATTGGGGCAACTCTGTTAATATTCAGTCTACCTTCATTCTGCAAAAAAGATGTCTTAGGATTATTTACAAAATGACTAGCACTGAATCCCTGCGACCTGTGTTCAAAAAAAGGAGATTTTTAACGTTGACTTCTATCTATATACTGGAACTGTGTGTTTTTATAAAAAGTCATAAAGAATATTTTACAAAAAAAAATGAAATTTGTCGCAGAAATGAACTACCTAGTAGATATAAAAACGATATGTGTGCTGTATTAGCTAGAAGCTACATATTTAGTAAAAGCGCTATTGTAACGGGTACAAAATTTTTTAATCATTTGCCTAACTCAATAAAATCACTAGATGGTGCTCATTTTAAAATTTCACTAAAGGAGTGGTTGATTGAAAACACGTTCTATAGCTTAGAGGATTTTTTTTCATATAAAGTAGCATAAGTAGGTAATTTTATTTGATTATGTAATGACAATTTATGACAATGTAATTAACGATTATTGTATGCCCGAAATGGGTAAACTGTAGATGCCTAAACAATTTGTAACAACCCTTTGTACTCAGTTTTGGACAATAAATTTAATCTTATCTTATCTTATCTTATCTTATCTTATTCGGTCACTTAAATAAAAGAATGCAAATGGCGTTAATTTTTTAATAAAATCCAGGTGTCGTTGGATTTGTCTTGTCAGAATTAAAATAACACTCCAAAATCCCTCAAACCGTTTAGGCTACAGGACGTTCCAAAGAAATTAACATACATACATACATTCACCCAAATAAATTGCGCACAAAATTAATAACTATACCATAACGCGTAACGTCTGATTTTACTCCCCATAAATTTTTATGCCCCGGGCTTATATAATATGAAAATAGATTCATAAGGAGTAAACTCCAATATACTCCAAAAATATGTATGTGTAGAACGAAAAAGTTTGTAAGTAATTTACATACAGTGTTAGACAACAGCAACATTAGTAACAAGCTGTGTATTCTATCTCCTTCATCGTGTTGCACTATAGCCGTGCTATTCAATAAATAGACTGCGGTTGCCCGGTGTTGCACTTTGCATCACCCGCGGTCACGTGTTGAAGGGCATTACATTTACACCAACAGTCGTATAAAATGCGACATTCGTACACGCCTGGAATCATATCTTATGCAGGTTTCCTCACGCTGTTCCTCCTTCACCGTTAAATGAACGGGTAAGTGAATGTTTGTACATTTACGAATAATAAGTTTCGAATAGTTTCGAATAATAACTTATCAAATTTTATTTAAAACTCCACTTGCATGATTGATTGATTGATTGAAAACACTTTATTGCAAAACATTAGAGGAAAAAAAAGATACAATGATTGAGGAAGTTGTCACGATGACTACCAGACGCAAATACTTGAATAGCTTTAGAAAATATTATATGAAACACGTAACACGTGTCTATAAAGTTTGAGGGTAGCCCTCGATTCTCCTGGGATCCCATCATCAAATCCTGACTTCGTAGCAATGAAACCACCTGGGAAGTGTATACCATCATCATCATATCAGCCAAAAATCGTCCGCTGCTGGACAAAGGCCTCCCCCAACGATTTCCACGACAACCGGTCCTGCACTGCCCGCATCCATCGGCTTCCCGCGATCTTCACCAGGTCGTCGGTCCACCGCGTGGGAGGCCTGCCTACGCTACGTTTTCCGGTGCGTGGTCGCCATTCTAGAACTTTATTGCCCCAACGGTCATCTGTTCTACGAGCTATGTGCCCTGCCCACTGCCACTTCAGTTTAGCGATTCTGTGAGCTATGTCGGTTACTTTTGTTCTCCTGCGGGTCTTCTCGTTTCTGATTCAATCACGCAGAGAAACTCCAAGTATAGCACGCTCCATTGGCCTTTAGGTGACCTTGAGCCTTCTTAAGAGGCCCATAGTAAGCGACCATGTCTCAGTTCCGTAAGTCATCACTGGCAACACACACTGGTCAAAGACCTTAGTCTTGAGGCACTGCGGTATTTGGGACGTTAAGATATTGCGAAGCTTCCCGAACGCTGCCCAGCCGAGTTGGATTCGTTGATTGATCTCTTTCTTGGTTGGACCTACCTAGCTGGACTGTTTGTCCAAGGTGTACATATTCAACAACTTCCAGTGTAGAGTCTCCAACCATTGGAGGGGTGTGATTGGCGTTTGTGGACTATGAGAAGGCCTTTGATTCAGTCGAAACCTGGGCTGTGCTACAGTCTCTCCATCGGTGCCAAATTGACCATCGATATATCGAGGTGTTAAAGTGTCTCTATGAAAACGCCACCATGTCAGTTCTCCTCCAGGATCAAAACTCGAAACCTATCCAGTTGCAGCGAGTGGTGAGACAGGGAGACGTTTTATCTCCGAAACTGTTCACCGCCGCCCTGGAAGATCTTTTTAAGTTTCTGGACTGGGGTGGACTCGGCATCAATATCAACGGCGAGTACATAACCCACCTCCGATTCGCTGACGGTATCATAGTCATGGCTGAGAGTATGGAAGACCTAAGCACAATGCTCGATGGCCTCAGTAAAAGTGGGTCTTTAAAAAATGTGTATACACTTTCAAACAAAAAAAAATCAAAATTGGTCCAGGCGTCTTTGAGTAATCGTGAAACGTACATCTAATATATAAAAATGAATCGCAAAATGTGTTGGTAAGCGCATAACTCGAGAACGGTTGAACCGATTTCGCTAATTCTTTTTTTGTCGAGTTCGTTATTGTCAGGAGAAGGTTGTTATGTAGGGTAGGGTAGGGTAGGGTAGGGTAGGGTAGGCTAGTGTCGTGTAGTGTATGGTAGGGTAGTGTAGGGTAGGGTAGTGTAGGGTAGAGTAGGGTAGTGTAGGGTAGGGTAGGGTAGTGTAGGGTAGGGTAGGGTAGTGTAGTGTAGGGTAGTGTAGTGTAGTGTAGGGTAGTGTAGGGTAGTGTAGGGTAGTGTAGTGTAGTGTATGTAGGGTAGTGTAGGGTAGTGTAGATAGGGTAGTGTAGTGTAGGGTAGAGTAGTGGGGTAGAGTAGTGTAGGGTAGGGTAGTGTAGTGTAGGTTAGAGTAGTGTAGGTTAGAGTAGTGTAGGGTAGGGTAGTGTAGGGTAGGGTAGGGTAGTGTAGGGTAGGGTAGGGTAGTGTAATGTAGGGTAGTGTAGTGTAGGGTAGGGTAGCGTAGGGCAGTGTAATGTAATGTAAGGCGGTACGTAGTTCGCCGGGACAGCTAGTCTATCTAATATATAAAAATGAATCGCAAAATGTGTTGGTAAGCGCATAACTCGAGAACGGCTGAACCGATTTCGCTAATTCTTTTTTTGTCGAGTTCGTTATTGTCAGGAGAAGGTTCTTATGTAGAGTAGGGTAGTGTAGGGTAGGGTAGGATAGGGTAGGGTAGTGTAGGGTAGGGTAGTGTAGTGTAGTGTAGGGTAGGGTAGTGTAGGGTAGGGTAGTGTAGGGTGGTGTAGGTAGGGTAGTGTAGTGTAGGGTTGAGTAGTGGGGTAGAGTAATGTAGGGTAGGGTAGTGTAGGGTAGGGTAGAGTAGTGTAGGGTAGGGTAGTGTAGGGTAGGGTAGTGTAGTGTAGGGCAGTGTAGTGTAATGTAAGGTGGTACGTATTTCGCCGGGACAGCTAGTCTAATATATAAAAATGAATCGCAAAATGTGTTGGTAAGCGCATAACTCGAGAACGGCTGGACCGATTTGGCTAATTCTTTTTTTGTCGAGTTCTTTATTGTCAGGAGAAGGTTCTTATGTTGGGTAGGGTAGGGTAGGGTAGGGTAGTGAAGGGTAGGGTAGTGTAGGGTAGGGTAGGGTAGTGTAGGGTAGGGTAGGGTAGTGTAATGTAAGGCGGTACGTAGTTCGCCGGGACAGCTAGTAATATAATAAAAATTCCAATGAATTGAGAACCTCCTTTTTTGTATCTTGTAGTTGGGTTCTAAATTAAATTTCTTAGGTTAGTATTCGAAATGTACGTAACATTCACTTAACGATTGATTTAACGGTGAAGGAGGAACATCGCGAAGAAACCTGCATAACGTATGATTCCAGGTGTGTACTAATGTCGCGTTGCACACGTCTGTTGGTGTAAATTTAATGCGCTACACGTGACCGCGGGTGATGCTCAGTGCAATACCTGGCAGCCGCCGTCTATATCTTACGGAATTAAGATAAATCTAACGAAACTTCGCACTCCAAAATCCATCATTTAATTCAGCCGTTTAGGCTGCAGGCCCCGTCAAACAAACAAACACCTGAAAATCATGACCCTCCTTTTTTGACAGTCAGGTTTAAACTCACTGTAAGGTGCGTCGGCCGTCCGGATACTATGTATTGAAAATATCTTTCGTATATTAAACATAACGTAGCATTAAAACCAGTAAGTAAGTATGTAATATAATTTTATTCACTGGGCATTTACGGTCGCTAAATGTTTGATAGTTTCAACACGTACGTCACTCGTGCTTTACACGCACGAGCACGAGTACGTGTACGTGTAGAGGTGCTCGTACAACTTCGTGAGTTTGTAACGGGAGCCGGTTTGTTGACATCTCAGTCTCGTACAGTGGGCGTCGTCGCGTCGTCGCGTCGTCGCGTCGGGGGCACTATCATGGATCTCGATATTACGGTTTAATGTCTATAATATGGCATTTTTACTATTCCTTAGGCGTTGAAAGATGTTCAATGATACATTGTGCACTTACTCCGCCAATAACATTACCTAACCAATTTAATTAAAAATCAAAAGCCTTACTTTTTAAAAACATTACGATAGCTATCCTTTATTATTTACTAGATTATGCTCGCGGCTTTGCTCGCTTGAACATAGTTTCTATGACTGTCTTCGAGGGTGTGCAGTGCGCAAGCCACAAGCGGCTTGCGAGCGTGGAAAAAAGTAGCCTCTATGTTAATCCAGGTCCTAAGCTGTCTACCTACCAAATTTCAGCCAGATATGTTTAGTAGTTAGTTGGTTTACGCGTGAACATAGTTTTTATTTCTGTCGTGCTATCGAGCGGGGGAACTGAGTCAACTCTAGATGCCTTGGGTACTATGTCGGGCTATGCTCATTAAATGTGGCTATGTCAATTAGATTATCAGTATTAATTAGCACGTCAATCCTTTGCTTCGTTGCGATGTGACATAAATTAACAAAGAAGAGAGAGTTAATAGCTATCTCACGGGAACCACTTAAGCAAGCTGGATTAAAAGTAGCCTATATGTTAATCCAGGACCTAACCTATATGTGTGCTAAGTTTCATTCCGATCCGTGCAGTGGTTCCACCGTCGGTCAACGAGACGCAGGGAGGGGTTGCGCCCCTTTGTCGTTGATGTTCCACCTTTTCGCACGAATCGTTACGCTTCTTCATTTATTATGCGTACAGCGCAGGAGTGGAACTCCTTGCCTGCGTCAGTGTTTCCCGATTCCTATAACTTGGGGATCTTCAAGGCAAGAGGGATTAGGCATTATTTGAGTCTGCGTGTACCATCCTCGACTGCATCATCACTTACCATTAGGTGAGTTGCAGTCAAACGCACTCAAATTTTTAATAAAAAAAATAAATAAAAAAAAAGTGGTTGAACCGTGAAAGAGTAACAAACATCCATCCATACATACAAACTTTCACATTATAATACTCGTATTAGTAGGATTAAAATTTATTCGTACAATCTCGGTACACATTGTTCTAAGGGTTAACCGTAACCAGATTAAATCCCCAATCACAATCACAATCACAATGATAATAACTTTAGGTGGACATGACTAAGATATACTCACCACGTGGCCCTCAGGCCACAAGGGCTCGCCGTCGAGGATGTCTGCCTTGTAGAGCGACGGGTCCAACATACCCAGGTCGGCGGTGTTCGCTGGAACAAAACCACTTCATTAGTACTTGACGAAATTGGATCCCTACAGAGAGGATAGAATGGGTTACTTGAGGCCGTGAAGGTTAAGTGACAATATAGAGTGACTTTTCATTCGCTGAAAAGCGGCAAATAGATGTAATTCATGAAACTCAATAACTTTCTCAAAGGATACAATCTGAGCAAAAAAAATTCAAGACTCTCCATACAAAGTTTCCAAATCAACGAACTACTTTTTTCAACATCGACAATTAGTGTGAGATTTTTTTTTTGTTTCGATTGTATAGGTTCCTTATGAAAGGTTATTGAGTGTCTTGACTAGAGTCAACCATTTGCCGCTTTGCAACTAATAAAACATCATCCTGTAATCTGTATACATTTTGGAAGTGACTGACCCGATGGCGTAGTGGTCAGCGCTAATGTCTGCTAGCCTGAGAGTCGTGGGTGCAACATCCTTCTTGGGGTACAGTTTATTGACGAGTAAGGATTTTGCTATGTATTGATTGTTTATTATATGTTTATAATCCTTACTAATATAATTAATGTGAAAATATGTTTGTTTGTTACCTTTTTACGCTTCAAAACCTTAACCAATCTTGATGAAATTTGACATGAACGTAGCCTGTGTTATGGGCAAGGACATGGGCTACTTTTTATCCCGTAAAAATAGCGTTGTCCTATACTGTTTCTGAGGGAATAAAAAAAAGATCTTCATTTGGTTGGTTTATCGTAACAAATCAACGAACTGTGTACGTATTTTTGAATTTTTTGAGGGGGCAGGAAATGACATAGACTACTAATAAACATAGCCAGTATTAATATATATACTTTGCCAAGACAGTCCCCGAGGGATCTAGGGAAAACTCATTTCGAAACTCGCGCGCGTCGGTGTCGCAACGGAGTAACGGATTGACGTGATTATTTGCATACATATACTCGTAGTTGAGGGCGTGAGAAGTGACATGCACTGCTAATAAAAATAACCCGATATAGTTCCCGAAGGATCTGGAGTAAAGTCCTGTCTACGCTTGTGAACCGCTTGTGGCTCGCGCACCACTCACGGCAAGAGCAGTCTTTGGTTCCCGTAGTACAGGAAATGGACCAGATGACCGTGTGTGATTTTTCCTTTATAATTATTTGGCTCTGATATTTAATATGTCATCAATCTAACATTAAATATATGTATTTTGACCCACGACTTAGCGCAGAAGGGGTATGAGTTTAGGTTCTCTCAGGTTGTGTGTTTGTTTGTTTGCGTGTGCGAATGAATGTTGCCATTTATTTCGAATACTACTTGGCCGATTTCCTTGAGGTTTTTTGCATTTTTCCGCATGTTTTATGAAGGTTGACCTCCAGGGAGCGCGGCAGCAACCAGAAAGGTTGGCACTAATGTTTCCATTAATCTCGGAAACTACTTGGCCGATTTCCTTGTATTTTTTGCATTTCAAAGGTATCATTTTGGAGTAGGTTCTTACACATGTCATATAACGAAAGACCGCCAGGGAGCGCTACTCCGCTACTCCGCTACTCTAGCAGGCAGGATAGTCGGCACTTGCGAATTCTAAGGAGCTATTCAATCGTTTCAGTTGCTGTTTTTTGCTTTGTATAAGTGTTATTTTTACCAGATTTTTACCCTTCGGGACTGACATTATCTGCTATGAAATACATTGAACACGTTATTTTTTCTTTATTCACAATTGCTAATATACGCAGTTTTATTAGTTTGACTATTGCATTATGTAAATTAATGTAATTTTTTATCAATAAACATTACTAAATTTAAATGAAATTCATTACAGAGAGGTAAACAGCAGCCCCCGACTGATTTTCTTGGATTTTTGAAATATATGTTACGTTACTTATTTCCCTGTAGTCGGGAGACTTTTAAAAAATATTTAATCCTTTTTTTAATTCCGTTGTTACACCAGTCGTGGACTTTTACAAAATGTTTAATTTTGCTTTTGATATTTACAGATATTGGCGATTCTAAGAAATATAAGTGGCATTTAATCACTTTAGGCAATAATCAAAACTGCTCGAAACTTGATAAGGTTGTATGTACTAACCATAATAGTAAGGTTAACTGTAGGTTCGATTTCAGAGATCCTAGATCTACTCGTGTGTGCCCGTATAATGGTTAAACAAGTAAGTGTCGGTAGCGTGTACTCGTAACTCGTGCATATTAATGAAAGGGTCGTTAAGCGACTACAACACGGGGAAAGAGCCATTTCGTCCAAAACTCTGATATTCGCCGAAACAATTGTGTAAGATTAGCACCTACCAGCTTAGACCCTTTGCGGGGACCGGGTGCGGATTTAGGAACACAGATTTGGTCCCTCGGGTGTGAGAAGGTCATTATATGGAACACGGAACCACAGGGTTTACTTCAATCATTCGATTTGTAGGTGTGTGGATACGATAGTTTAACTATCGTTAAGGTTTTATTTAAATAAAAATCAAATGATGTATTGGTTTAAAATGTAGAGTGCGCCTCCTGATCCGTATGTTACACTTACCAAATAGTTCTAAATTATATTCAAGAGCTAACGAAGAGAAAGTAAATAACAAGTGGCCAAGTGCGAGTCGGGCTCACGCGCCGAACGCGCCGGTGCCGTGGTGCCGTGGTGCCGTGGTGCAACAATATGTTTGAGTTATTTGAGTCGTATTTAAAAAAACTTTAAATTACGGTCACTGTCAATTATTTCCCAACTGAAAGTGATGGTTTTTATGTCATAAAAAGTATTTCTTATATATAAAATTACAAATATTTTGGATTTTTCCTTTGCTTTTGCTGTAAAACCTTGTTTATTTTCGATTTTTTTGTCCATAATTAGTAAACCCTTGGCACATCTCACCTGAAAGAAAACAGTGCTCCGAGCTACGGAGTACTGCTACGCGCTACGCTTCGTAGCTACAACATCCCACGAAGAAAACTGTGCTCCGAGCCACGGAGTACTGCTACGCGCTACGCTTCGTAGCTACAACATCCCACGAAGAAAACTGTGCTCCGAGCTACGGAGTACTGCTACGCGCTACGCTTCGTAGCTACAACATCCCACGAAGAAAACTGTGCTCCGAGCTACGGAGTACTGCTACGCGCTACGCTTCGTAGCTACAACATCCTACGAAGAAAACTGTGCTCCGAGCTACGGAGTACTGCTACGCGGTACGCTTCGTAGCTACAACATCCCACGAAGAAAACTGTGCTCCGAGCTACGGAGTACTGCTACGCGCTACGCTTCGTAGCTACAACATCCCACGAAGAAAACTGTGCTCCGAGCTACGGAGTACTGCTACGCGCTACGCTTCGTAGCTACAACATCCCACGAAGAAAACTGTGCTCCAAGCCACGGAGTACTGACTACTGCTACGCGCTACGCTTCGTAGCTACAACATCCTACGAAGAAAACTGTGCTCCGAGCCCCGGAGTACTGCTACGCGCTACGCTTCGTAGCTACAACATCCCACGAAGAAAACTGTGCTCCGAGCTACGGAGTACTGCTACGCGCTACGCTTCGTAGCTACAACATCCCACGAAGAAAACTGTGCTCCGAGCTACGGAGTACTGCTACGCGCTACGCTTCGTAGCTACAACATCCCACGAAGAAAACTGTGCTCCGAGCTACGGAGTACTGCTACGCGCTACGCTTCGTAGCTACAACATCCCACGAAGAAAACTGTGCTCCAAGCCACGGAGTACTGACTACTGCTACGCGCTACGCTTCGTAGCTACAACATCCTACGAAGAAAACTGTGCTCCGAGCCCCGGAGTACTGCTACGCGCTACGCTTCGTAGCTACAACATCCCACGAAGAAAACTGTGCTCCGAGCTACGGAGTACTGCTACGCGCTACGCTTCGTAGCTACAACATCCTACGAAGAAAACTGTGCTCCGAGCTACGGAGTACTGCTACGCGGTACGCTTCGTAGCTACAACATCCCACGAAGAAAACTGTGCTCCGAGCTACGGAGTACTGCTACGCGCTACGCTTCGTAGCTACAACATCCCACGAAGAAAACTGTGCTCCGAGCTACGGAGTACTGCTACGCGCTACGCTTCGTAGCTACAACATCCCACGAAGAAAACTGTGCTCCGAGCTACGGAGTACTGCTACGCGCTACGCTTCGTAGCTACAACATCCCACGAAGAAAACTGTGCTCCGAGCTACGGAGTACTGCTACGCGCTACGCTTCGTAGCTACAACATCCCACGAAGAAAACTGTGCTCCAAGCCACGGAGTACTGACTACTGCTACGCGCTACGCTTCGTAGCTACAACATCCCACGAAGAAAACTGTGCTCCGAGCTACGGAGTACTGCTACGCGCTACGCTTCGTAGCTACAACATCCCACGAAGAAAACTGTGCTCCGAGCTACGGAGTACTGCTACGCGCTACGCTTCGTAGCTACAACATCCTACGAAGAAAACTGTGCTCCGAGCTACGGAGTACTGCTACGCGCTACGCTTCGTAGCTACAACATCCCACGAAGAAAACTGTGCTCCGAGCTACGGAGTACTGCTACGCGCTACGCTTCGTAGCTACAACATCCCACGAAGAAAACTGTGCTCCAAGCCACGGAGTACTGACTACTGCTACGCGCTACGCTTCGTAGCTACAACATCCCACGAAGAAAACTGTGCTCCGAGCTACGGAGTACTGCTACGCGCTACGCTTCGTAGCTACAACATCCCACGAAGAAAACTGTGCTCCAAGCCACGGAGTACTGACTACTGCTACGCGCTACGCTTCGTAGCTACAACATCCTACGAAGAAAACTGTGCTCCGAGCCCCGGAGTACTGCTACGCGCTACGCTTCGTAGCTACAACATCCCACGAAGAAAACTGTGCTCCGAGCTACGGAGTACTGCTACGCGCTACGCTTCGTAGCTACAACATCCCACGAAGAAAACTGTGCTCCGAGCTACGGAGTACTGCTACGCGCTACGCTTCGTAGCTACAACATCCCACGAAGAAAACTGTGCTCCGAGCTACGGAGTACTGCTACGCGCTACGCTTCGTAGCTACAACATCCCACGAAGAAAACTGTGCTCCGAGCTACGGAGTACTGCTACGCGCTACGCTTCGTAGCTACAACATCCTACGAAGAAAACTGTGCTCCGAGCTACGGAGTACTGCTACGCGGTACGCTTCGTAGCTACAACATCCCACGAAGAAAACTGTGCTCCGAGCTACGGAGTACTGCTACGCGCTACGCTTCGTAGCTACAACATCCCACGAAGAAAACTGTGCTCCAAGCCACGGAGTACTGCTACGCGCTACGCTTCGTAGCTACAACATCCCACGAAGAAAACTGTGCTCCGAGCTACGGAGTACTGCTACGCGCTACGCGGTACGCTTCGTAGCTACAACATCCCACGAAGAAAACTGTGCTCCGAGCTACGGAGTACTGCTACGCGCTACGCTTCGTAGCTACAACATCCCACGAAGAAAACTGTGCTCCGAGCTACGGAGTACTGCTACGCGCTACGCTTCGTAGCTACAACATCCCACGAAGAAAACTGTGCTCCGAGCTACGGAGTACTGCTACGCGCTACGCTTCGTAGCTACAACATCCTACGAAGAAAACTGTGCTCCGAGCTACGGAGTACTGCTACGCGCTACGCTTCGTAGCTACAACATCCCACGAAGAAAACTGTGCTCCGAGCTACGGAGTACTGCTACGCGCTACGCTTCGTAGCTACAACATCCCACGAAGAAAACTGTGCTCCGAGCTACGGAGTACTGCTACGCGCTACGCTTCGTAGCTACAACATCCCACGAAGAAAACTGTGCTCCGAGCTACGGAGTACTGCTACGCGCTACGCGGTACGCTTCGTAGCTACAACATCCCACGAAGAAAACTGTGCTCCGAGCTACGGAGTACTGCTACGCGCTACGCTTCGTAGCTACAACATCCTACGAAGAAAACTGTGCTCCGAGCTACGGAGTACTGCTACGCGCTACGCGGTACGCTTCGTAGCTACAACATCCCACGAAGAAAACTGTGCTCCGAGCTACGGAGTACTGCTACGCGCTACGCGGTACGCTTCGTAGCTACAACATCCCACGAAGAAAACTGTGCTCCGAGCTACGGAGTACTGCTACGCGCTACGCTTCGTAGCTACAACATCCTACGAAGAAAACTGTGCTCCGAGCTACGGAGTACTGCTACGCGCTACGCGGTACGCTTCGTAGCTACAACATCCCACGAAGAAAACTGTGCTCCGAGCTACGGAGTACTGCTACGCGCTACGCTTCGTAGCTACAACATCCTACGAAGAAAACTGTGCTCCGAGCTACGGAGTACTGCTACGCGCTACGCTTCGTAGCTACAACATCCCACGAAGAAAACTGTGCTCCGAGCTACGGAGTACTGCTACGCGCTACGCTTCGTAGCTACAACATCCCACGAAGTAAGATAATGTGACAAGAAACTTGCAATGACTTTTTACCATAAATTGATGTTTACACATTACGTTGTAAATTAAAAATTGTACAGCCACGTCGTGCATACTATCTTGCGAAGTGTAACGGATCCATATGTATAAATAAATATCTATAGGTATTACAGTAAGTCTTGATAGACTAAAAGGAATCTGTCTATTGGGAAAAACATAACTAAGTTTTATTCAGTCGGGTGAGGATTAACCTCGAGTCGAGTGAATAGACAGTTATTGGAACAAATTAGCTCAGGGACTATTTCCGAGAAGCCAGGCTGCCGCCTGTCGGCCGTCATTCGAACCACGCGGTGCGCACGCTATAACAGTAAGTGTTGCCGCGAAAACTGAGGCCGGAGCGATATTGGCGCCAGTCTGTCTGGCTGCTGGCAGCGACCGACGCTTGCGCGGGCGCCTCGATGTCGGGTGGCTTGGATCACGCCATGTCTATAGGTGTGCGTGCGACTGCCCGCGCGCCGCCGAGGCTGCATCTGTGTGAAAGCTTATAAAACCACGGACGCACGGACGCTGGGGGATTCAGTTGAACAGACCACCACAGGAGAAGCACGCATTCAAAGGACAACTGCAAGGACGCCACGCTGCCCGACGACCCCACACATGGGCCGTGTCCATGACCTGCCAGCTAAGTAAGTCAGATGACACAGAAATAGGAAATCTTCATTCTACGAGGCACGTGAGTGTTTAATAGTGTTCAGTCGCTTTAAATTTATAGGTAATTATTGTTTGTTTTCCAGGTTTCATAGCTTATTTAAATGTGTGTTAATTTCCAGTCTATATTTAATAGGTTTTAATGCATTTATTTCAGGGTTTTATATTTATTTGATTAGGATAGGTAGTTTGTAGGCCCGCAGTTGGACAAGAGATATGATAACCGTAGCCATGTTTGTAGGATGTGGGAAGAGACTGTCCACTGCTGGGACATCTGTCCAACAGAGACTGATGATATCATTGCTGTAGCAACGTTTGTAGGATGTGGGAAGTGCTAAGTCCACTGCTGGGACATCTGTCCAACAGAGACTGATGATATCATTGCTGTAGCAACGTTTGTAGGATGTGGGAAGAGACTGTCCACTGCTGGGGTATTTGTCCAACAGAGACTGATGATATAACTGCTGTAGCCACATGCGCAGGAAGTGGGAAGTGCTGAGTCCACTGCTGGGGAGAGATGATATCTATTCTGCAGCGGCTGATATGATGAAATCACTGAGGCCACATGTGCGGTCAAAGCTTTAGGGTTCCGTGAACACGAGGTCCACTCAGTTCACTAATCTCATTCGAGATAATACGGCGCTATGCTATCGAAGGGAAGGCATATTTTACCGAACTGCCTTCACTGCCAGTGCCATGCGGCATAAGTTTTAGGGTTCCGTGAACACGAGGTCCACTCAGTTCACTAATCTCATTCGAGATAGTATGGCGCTATGCTGTCGCAGGGGAAGGCCTATGTCATACTTGAGATGGCTGTTTACCAAGCTCCATGCAATATGGGCTAGATATGTAGTTCAGTGGTTCATAGATATGAACAACTCCTAATTTTACCAAATTTTAGCTAAATCTGTCCACACTTTTATGGGATAAATGTAATGGACTAACAAACAAACTATAGGCGTTCGAGCTTCGCCTATTCTGATACTAAAGTAATTTAAGATAGGTAGGTACTATCTGTAGCTTGTCACAAGCATGCCTCGGCAGAATTTCACCCAAATCGGACCGAGCGTTTAGGAAACTATTGGGCAAGCAAACGAATAGTTGGGCGTTCGCGCCTTACTACTAGTGATTATAGCAAGACCGATTATGATAAAGGTAGCCGACCCATCCTGATGGTAACCGTAGCCAGGGTCAGTTGATATGCGCTAGATTTAGAAACTAAATCTATTCTACGGTTTTCGGATATTATGGGCAGTGTTCACGGTGTCCGGGTCCTGTCGGCTCCTATTGCGTCCTGAACTAGCGCCTCGACCAAACACTTGGCTTACACGCCTTCTCGCTTTGACCTAATTGTGATGCCGCGACTATGATTCGCGTGGGTCTCACAGTGGGTTGCGATTGTGTTGGTTCGTTGTTCTTCACGTTCAGCCAAACTATTAAACTGACATTACTTTCGCCCTTTATCAAGGGTTTGCTACGTCTAAAGACAGAGCTTTAACACTATGTATTATTTTGGAGCCGGCGGCACGATGGATATCGTGTCCATTTCGCTTTAGTTATATAGACCGCAGGTCTTTATATCATTATATACAACTGTATGGCACAGTTCCAGGTCTAAGAACCATATTAGTAGATTAACTACTTATTTCACATTCCGTAGTGCTCTTCTCACAGGATGAGCGACATTCAAGTCGGAATATATACTTTATTTTAGTACCTAGTGCTAATATGTATTCGCGATCAGTCACTGTTCGAAGGTATTAATCCTACCTGACGAATAGGGATGGACAAGCTATGGCTGTAAAAACTCAGCTATAGTTCACACTATACACGTATAATAAGGCGCCTCACAAGCGTTTTATATACACTAGCTTTGGGATTCGGGTGGAACATGGCATAGTACACCTTACATTGTCGTGTAGCTTAATTAAATTACACTTGAAGGGTGGTGGACTCTGATCATGTACCTTAGTGGCCTGCCAGAGACAGTAGCTAGCGGGGCTCACGTAGTAGTAATTATCTGTTTAGAGCTAAAATCGCTCGTTCAATTACTTTGAGTTAGATGTACATTGTTTTAATCACCAAAATAATGCAGTACTGACGTCAGTCAAGTATTACGTTATTCCGAGCACTGGGGGCTAGCTACCCTTCCCAATTTGGGGGGGCCCAAAATAGGGACCAATCACAGTAGGGAAATTAGGGTTCTGCGCGAAATACTTCAAAATTATAGGTTAGACTACATCGTTCGTCCAAACACAACGTGATAGATTAATCTCTTAAAAATAACTTGTCATTCGCCTTCAAAAAGACTCTGAGTTACTGCGATCACAATTTAGGGTTCTCTAGACGATCTGGCCAAACGTTTAATCGTATTTTAAAATGCAATAAAAATCAAGTATAGTTTACATACTTCTTATAGGTAGATAGCGGTAGGTTGTATGTTGTATGCACGTATGCGTATTATAGGTAGGTTTAGTTAGTTATATTTATATATATTTATATATTTGTATGTATAGGCCGGGTGGGGTGTTACAATTTGGTGCCGTGACCAGGATAAGAAGAGGGTCCAAAATATTACATTTGGATAGCCAAAATCAGGGTTCGTGGGCGGAAACGGACTGTTACGATGTGCTACCAAAGAACTTGGATGTCTGACATCTGATTTTCGCATTCGTAGACTGAATCTTGTAGGTAGTCGTTTTGTATAATAAAACTTTGTGTTCAGTTATTTGTGATAAACATAGATAAATAACTTTAGTTGGCTTCGGTTTATGCCACAATTTGATGTTCGTGAAATGGAATGAAGTGCGAATGACAATTATAACTGAATGATTAATCTATCAAACAAAGAGAATTATTATTTTTATCCTATGTAGTTTTATAGTTTATAGGTTAATTTAAACCCCAGCTATTGTCTTATATCCGGGGGGTTGAATACAGGAGTCGACGAGTGAGTGAGCGCTCCCGTTGAATTCTTTTATATGACAGCGTATTTGAAGTAGGCATTGATAATATAATTTCTTCTCAATACTCCGTTGGTAAAATTCCGGATTTCAATAATTAAATAAGTTATTTGTTCGAAAGGAATATTTGGTAGGTACATTTTCTAGTTGGTGTATAAGATGGGTAGTTAACGATTTAGTTCAGAGAAAAAGGTCTCATAATAGTTGAAAAATAGGGTAGTTGAACGTTACGGATAGCGTGTACTTATGTAGGCAGACGGGGCTGTGAAGTTGCACTTATTTAATAGGTTAGGTAATTTAAGTAAATTTTAGGTAGGTTATATACTATTTTGAAACAAAATCCAAAATATAGTAATATTTAAGTTATTAACATTTTGTAAAAGAAGCAGTTGTTATATTGAATGCCTACTGTCGTTGGAACCGCGAAGGTCTGTGAGGGATATGTGGATTGCTCTTGATATTGTTGTGGGAACTTCAAGCTAATGCGTTGTGGCACAATAATATATCCGTAGTCTCGCAATTTACAGTCGCGAGTTCGATCCTGTTAGAGGTAATTTGTTTTAAAGATAAATTTTATTTTTATTTTTTGTTAGATTGTATATTAGGAGTTTGTAATTAGCCTCGTAACTTGGTGTCGCCAGTTCGAGTCCCGAGGGAGGCAAATTTAGAAAAAAAATTTTAGTTCTTAATATATCTAGGTTGTAAACTAGAAATAGTTAGTTCGCATACTAGGGTCGCAGGTTCGGTTCCTGTTGCGGTTGAAAAAAAAAAATATTTTTTTAGTTTAATTTATTTACATTATATATTAGGTATAGCTAGAAGCTTCGCATGCTAGGGTCGCGGGTTCAACTCCCGTTCCGATTAAGAGAAATAAATTTTTTGTTTTGTTTGATTTGCTCCGCAGTAGATCAAGGTTTCCAAACGTATATTAAGTGCACCTAGGGACATTGGATGTGAGATAGGGCACATAATAAAGATTTAGTTTTAAATATTTACCAGGGACCTTGAGGTATAATGAGGTATGGTCGTGTTACGAGCCTTATGTTCGGATGTTAGGAATTTCAGAGTAAACAGGAATAGGTATTGCTCTGAATTTTATTGTAGGAACTTTAAGACAGATACAGCTGTTAGGTAATAACTTTCAGTAAGTGAATTAGGTCTTTAGGAGCGGATTAGTTCATATGGTGGGTTATTCTAAGAAATTGTTCGTTTTGAAAAAAAACTACCTTCCAGGTAAATAGGCTGATTTTCATAAGGTGCGTGAGTACGTTTTGGCTGCGATCGAGTGGTATACTTGGGTAGAATGTAACTGGTAGCTATCGGTTCATGCGAAGACTCCTGTCTATGACGTTCCAACTTACAATTTAAGGTGGGTAGGCAGAATAAATAGACTTAAGGGGTTTTATAGTGTTACATATCTATTATACAGGGAGTAGCCAGTGTTATGGTAGACAATATTTAATATTTCGGAAATTTTATTCTAGATCTTATTAGGGTAACCATGGTCTTATAAGTCTACTATACGGGGGGTTGTGTAGGTAATATAGGCGCCTGAACTTAGTATTTTACATAGCACTATCGCGGAAGCGAACCGCAGTGGCTTGTAGGATAGTTAAGATACGAGGAAATTATTTTAAATTAGTATCTCGGAATTTAGATATTCAAAATCAACATTAAATAAAATTAGTTGAGGTCCGCGGTACTCACTCAGTCAGACAAATTAAGGGATAGTCTTAATAAATGATGGATATATGTATATGAGTGTGGAAATAATAAGATAAAATAATAAATATGTGAAATAATAAATATCTTATTTAGTATTTGTAATTTATCCTTGTTTAGTATTAATTTTCGTATACGTTATTCTGCTCAGCCTTTATTAGTTGCTTGAGTGCCCGCATATAGTTTCACTTTTGTCTCTTCCGATCGACAAAGGATGCCGAAAGAGGTCGTTTGGAGCGATAAGGCCGCCTTGCATCTAGTTGCGTGTTTTGATAGATCATATGTGTTTCCTTTTGTGCGTACAATAGAGAATATTTATCTTATCCTATTTCAAAGATAGAAAATTAAACCTGGGTTTTATTTTAAAATCTTTAAGGTCGGGGGGTTGACGAGTCTTCTACTAGGAATCAAAATAAAATCGGCTTGCGTGGTATGCTAGACGAATATAATATTTTTATAGGGCCACTGTATATACGCGGTAGTTAGGTAACCTTATGGTGCTAAAATGAATGAGTATGTCAGTATGCGCTGAGAATAATTTGTAGGCGTATCTTAAAATTGGTAGCATTTTGTTGTCGTCGTGTTAAAAATGATATAGGTAGGGTACACGTAACAAAAATAACCATGGGATCAAATAATATAAACTTAGTCGAAAATAGGATGTTTCGAAAAACCAGTTAAATATAATTTTAAATGAAGTAGATACTTATTTGATTTAGCCCATTTGAATCTAACTTAATTATTTTATTCATGTACCTAAGCTACGGTATTCTAATGGAATAGGGTTACTTACATATGTCTATGTAACTTATTTTAAGTTCAATATCGTTTCACTGTAAGTGTAAGTGACTAGTAGGAAATCTAGTTTTACCTATAAATAATGCCTTCACTAGACTAAGCCGCGTCCAAGGTGTAGGTAAGTAAATTGAAATGACAACTATTGTACTCGTAGATGACAATAAATACATAAGTAAGCTAACCTTTAAATTTTAGTTAAAAACATTTCATAGATAAGTTTTAGGTGTCTAGTATATGCACTCTTTTACGCATTATTAAGTAGTATTTTTAAAAGTAAACTATATTAGTGTACTTGATTCCCTTTAACGTATCTCGTAGGACTAGTTGGTTAAAAGGTAGTGAGAATGGCTAGTAGCATCGCTAGCGGAAGCAGGTTCCGGGGGTGCGCGAGGCGCAAGCTGATCGCGGGTGTGGAGAAAGGGGTAGCCGATATGTTAATTCGGATCCTAAGCTATTTTGCCTACCGAAGTTCATTCGGCTAGATACGTTAGGTAGCTTTGCGTGAAGGAGTAACAAACATACATACATCCGTACATGTAAGGTTTCGCGTGTGTAATATTGGTAATGATTTAAGTAGGTTAGGTGGGTAGAAAAGAAAACTTAAGGTTGTCTCTGGTTTAATTACCTACCTACATTTACCTTATGTAAATGTTGGATATGGATGCATTTTGGAAAAAAAAATGTTGTTTTGATAAAGATATCTAGGAAATAGCGCCTAGGATAAGTATATAAGGTACTTAAATAGGTAAATTATCCTAAAGGTGTAGGTACCTTAAACTTGCTTATCAATATAAATTAGAAGAACCTTTTAACGGAAAAAATAAATTATTTCCAACCATTTCACATCTCAGTGTGTAAAATAGGTAGATGAGATAAACTTCTAAAATAGGTACATACATTTTAAGTAATTTAAAACATCATACCAAACTAATAAATAAGGTCTTATCATTAGTTCAATCTTAAGGATCATTCAGTACGAAACTTTTATTACTAGTAGATAGCTAGTTATTCGTATTATTCGGACAAGTAGGTAATTATTCGGATTATTCGGGCAGAGTACATAAAAAAAGCATAGGTTATTATTCGGTACGTAGGTAAGTTGGATAATCTATAGGTTGGTCGGTCCGAGTTCTATACTCATAGGTTTATTTTTAAGGAAGTCCTCACGAATTTATAGAAGAAACTCAAATAGTATAGACGTACGTAGTTCAAAAGATTTGGAGTGAAGTTGAGACAAACACAGTTATTTGTATAATATTATAAAAAAGCAGGTAAATAGGTAAGAAGTGCTAGTACTTACTATTTCCTTCAAATGTTTTGATTGTGGCGCTGTTACGAGTGACATAGGCAGCAAGGCAGTAGGTGTGACCTTTCGCCACAGGGAAAGTAAGGAGTTAGTTTGACATTTTTTCAATAGATGGCGCCACGGGTCATACATTTTGTTCAAAACATTTTTTCGGTTTCATTGAAAACAATGTTTCGTAGAATTTCTAACTTACTAGGCGATAATAGAATTTATTCAATAGGATAGAGATATTTTAGTTCAATTCGATCGAATATTGATGCAAGACAAATTTCTTGTAGTTCGGCCTGTTTTCACTAGGTGTCGCTGACCATTTGAGTTTGCACAGTGAGTTTGTCACAGATGTAAAAGTCTGTCGACTTGCCGCTTATAAGTAATGGCGCTAGCGTAGTTCAGGGGTCGCGTGCGTTCAGAAATTATTTACAGTCGAGGACTTTTCGCACGAAGAAAAAAAAGGTTAGGTTTTATAAGTTTAAGTTAAAGGGAGACGCCATCGGAATAACAATTGTGATATTTTTGGATTAAATGTTTTAATATCGATTGAGTTTTATTACCTAGTTTAAAATGAAATTGAAAAAAAAAAAAACACTTGTCTTTTATTTCGATAACCCGGTAAAATGTGTAAAGGTATGTTTGAATAACAGGTACAGCGAAGCTATGTTACTTCAACATTAGCATATCTACGCTTTTGGTGAATGGCTAATTTTAGTAATAAAATTAGAAGGTACAGTAGGATTATAATAAAAATATTATAATCTTGCTAAATGTAGTAAAATTACGCATGAATAGGAAAAGTAGGGAGTCAGTGTTAGTTTTATAAGGTTGCGGTTAGTTTTAAGTTTGCAATGATGCATGCTGCTTCAATTATTTATTACTCTTATATATAGGTTGTGCCGGGTTGTGGTGAAAGTAGGTCATCTTTGGTGCGTTAAATATTAGCGCTCATTTATTTTCAATTTTCGGATCTGATTTTAGAACGAAGTCACGGTCTGTCATTGGAAGTAAATATTATTTTCTTTTGCAAGATGAGGGTTTTGGTTATAAACTAAAGTGAGAATTGTGTTTAAATACTTGAAAATAGGTCTACATATTCTCTTGTGTTGACTACAATAAATATCCTGGCTGAAGATAAGGATTTGTTGACCTTTCCAGGATTGGAATACCACAAAAGGCTGTTTGAGAGTGATGTGAAAAGTGGTTTTGAGTGAGTTGCTTTGATATTTTGGGGGTAAGGGGAAGTGTGATCTTGAAGGAGAGTCAACAAATACTGGATATCTGAGTCAGCTGTTGGCACACGCTGTCCTACTTCATGAATACAAAAATAGTGCGAACCAACAATTTTTTCTTTTGAGTCTTACATTACGTTGGTTTGGGCTAATTACTCTACCAGAAGCTAAGAACTGGACTTATACACTGTACATGCTCCATGGTAAGATTCTATTGTCACTTGGGGGAAGCTCTATTTGGAGAACTTGGCTGATTGTCGCGGGAAACGCTTGTGTTATATCACAGACAGTTTGGAGAGGTAAACTAGATTGACAATTTACTAATGCGCGTATGCCAGTAGAGTTTCCTGGTGCGTGGGGAATTGGAAGCTAGTGGTCCACTCAATGTATACGCCTATGCGCGAAACGTAGCAGTGGCTTCGACTCACAACCGAAATGCCCGTTCGAACTCCTCTGTGATGGCAGGAGCTGGTCCTGTGCTAATCCGGTTTTGTTTATGGTTGAGTGTATCAATCAAGGGACAATAAATGACATGCCTGGTTTAAATACACACCACACTTAGGGGAGAATGTGCCAACAGGAAATTTTAATAGTTATTAGCTATTTTGAAAATTTCAAAAAGACAATTCTCTGAATTCTATTTTTAAAAATTTTCAGGGGGTTGGATTGTAACGGATCCATATGTATAAATAAATATCTATAGGTATTACAGTAAGTCTTGATAGACTAAAAGGAATCTGTCTATTGGGAAAAACATAACTAAGTTTTATTCAGTCGGGTGAGGATTAACCTCGAGTCGAGTGAATAGACAGTTATTGGAACAAATTAGCTCAGGGACTATTTCCGAGAAGCCAGGCTGCCGCCTGTCGGCCGTCATTCGAACCACGCGGTGCGCACGCTATAACAGTAAGTGTTGCCGCGAAAACTGAGGCCGGAGCGATATTGGCGCCAGTCTGTCTGGCTGCTGGCAGCGACCGACGCTTGCGCGGGCGCCTCGATGTCGGGTGGCTTGGATCACGCCATGTCTATAGGTGTGCGTGCGACTGCCCGCGCGCCGCCGAGGCTGCATCTGTGTGAAAGCTTATAAAACCACGGACGCACGGACGCTGGGGGATTCAGTTGAACAGACCACCACAGGAGAAGCACGCATTCAAAGGACAACTGCAAGGACGCCACGCTGCCCGACGACCCCACACATGGGCCGTGTCCATGACCTGCCAGCTAAGTAAGTCAGATGACACAGAAATAGGAAATCTTCATTCTACGAGGCACGTGAGTGTTTAATAGTGTTCAGTCGCTTTAAATTTATAGGTAATTATTGTTTGTTTTCCAGGTTTCATAGCTTATTTAAATGTGTGTTAATTTCCAGTCTATATTTAATAGGTTTTAATGCATTTATTTCAGGGTTTTATATTTATTTGATTAGGATAGGTAGTTTGTAGGCCCGCAGTTGGACAAGAGATATGATAACCGTAGCCATGTTTGTAGGATGTGGGAAGAGACTGTCCACTGCTGGGACATCTGTCCAACAGAGACTGATGATATCATTGCTGTAGCAACGTTTGTAGGATGTGGGAAGTGCTAAGTCCACTGCTGGGACATCTGTCCAACAGAGACTGATGATATCATTGCTGTAGCAACGTTTGTAGGATGTGGGAAGAGACTGTCCACTGCTGGGGTATTTGTCCAACAGAGACTGATGATATAACTGCTGTAGCCACATGCGCAGGAAGTGGGAAGTGCTGAGTCCACTGCTGGGGAGAGATGATATCTATTCTGCAGCGGCTGATATGATGAAATCACTGAGGCCACATGTGCGGTCAAAGCTTTAGGGTTCCGTGAACACGAGGTCCACTCAGTTCACTAATCTCATTCGAGATAATACGGCGCTATGCTATCGAAGGGAAGGCATATTTTACCGAACTGCCTTCACTGCCAGTGCCATGCGGCATAAGTTTTAGGGTTCCGTGAACACGAGGTCCACTCAGTTCACTAATCTCATTCGAGATAGTATGGCGCTATGCTGTCGCAGGGGAAGGCCTATGTCATACTTGAGATGGCTGTTTACCAAGCTCCATGCAATATGGGCTAGATATGTAGTTCAGTGGTTCATAGATATGAACAACTCCTAATTTTACCAAATTTTAGCTAAATCTGTCCACACTTTTATGGGATAAATGTAATGGACTAACAAACAAACTATAGGCGTTCGAGCTTCGCCTATTCTGATACTAAAGTAATTTAAGATAGGTAGGTACTATCTGTAGCTTGTCACAAGCATGCCTCGGCAGAATTTCACCCAAATCGGACCGAGCGTTTAGGAAACTATTGGGCAAGCAAACGAATAGTTGGGCGTTCGCGCCTTACTACTAGTGATTATAGCAAGACCGATTATGATAAAGGTAGCCGACCCATCCTGATGGTAACCGTAGCCAGGGTCAGTTGATATGCGCTAGATTTAGAAACTAAATCTATTCTACGGTTTTCGGATATTATGGGCAGTGTTCACGGTGTCCGGGTCCTGTCGGCTCCTATTGCGTCCTGAACTAGCGCCTCGACCAAACACTTGGCTTACACGCCTTCTCGCTTTGACCTAATTGTGATGCCGCGACTATGATTCGCGTGGGTCTCACAGTGGGTTGCGATTGTGTTGGTTCGTTGTTCTTCACGTTCAGCCAAACTATTAAACTGACATTACTTTCGCCCTTTATCAAGGGTTTGCTACGTCTAAAGACAGAGCTTTAACACTATGTATTATTTTGGAGCCGGCGGCACGATGGATATCGTGTCCATTTCGCTTTAGTTATATAGACCGCAGGTCTTTATATCATTATATACAACTGTATGGCACAGTTCCAGGTCTAAGAACCATATTAGTAGATTAACTACTTATTTCACATTCCGTAGTGCTCTTCTCACAGGATGAGCGACATTCAAGTCGGAATATATACTTTATTTTAGTACCTAGTGCTAATATGTATTCGCGATCAGTCACTGTTCGAAGGTATTAATCCTACCTGACGAATAGGGATGGACAAGCTATGGCTGTAAAAACTCAGCTATAGTTCACACTATACACGTATAATAAGGCGCCTCACAAGCGTTTTATATACACTAGCTTTGGGATTCGGGTGGAACATGGCATAGTACACCTTACATTGTCGTGTAGCTTAATTAAATTACACTTGAAGGGTGGTGGACTCTGATCATGTACCTTAGTGGCCTGCCAGAGACAGTAGCTAGCGGGGCTCACGTAGTAGTAATTATCTGTTTAGAGCTAAAATCGCTCGTTCAATTACTTTGAGTTAGATGTACATTGTTTTAATCACCAAAATAATGCAGTACTGACGTCAGTCAAGTATTACGTTATTCCGAGCACTGGGGGCTAGCTACCCTTCCCAATTTGGGGGGGCCCAAAATAGGGACCAATCACAGTAGGGAAATTAGGGTTCTGCGCGAAATACTTCAAAATTATAGGTTAGACTACATCGTTCGTCCAAACACAACGTGATAGATTAATCTCTTAAAAATAACTTGTCATTCGCCTTCAAAAAGACTCTGAGTTACTGCGATCACAATTTAGGGTTCTCTAGACGATCTGGCCAAACGTTTAATCGTATTTTAAAATGCAATAAAAATCAAGTATAGTTTACATACTTCTTATAGGTAGATAGCGGTAGGTTGTATGTTGTATGCACGTATGCGTATTATAGGTAGGTTTAGTTAGTTATATTTATATATATTTATATATTTGTATGTATAGGCCGGGTGGGGTGTTACAGAAGCCTCTCCCGTATGTCATAGTCGGGCAAACGCAAAGCAACAGTGAACATTACACTTATTGATCAGCAAATAATAACGTGGGGTAGGTCTGGCAGACTTGATGAAAAATTTAGAAACAATTTGTACGGAAAATACCTAATTGGTATTTTTCCTGAAAAAATTAGCTGCCCAGTGAAGTAGTCCTTATTGATTCCTAGTTATTCACAAAGTTTCATCAATATCATTCGGACATTGCTAATAAAATGTAATAATTATGATCTTATATACTACAGCTTAACCAATATGTCACGTAGGGTGAGGTGAGTCATTTACACACTACACCTCCCTCGTTGACGAAAAAAAAAATATTTACCATATTATGTAATTATTTTTTTTAAAAACCAAAATACTTATTTTAAAATATTATAGATCAATTTCTTATTATATTGTATAAAGTTAAAATTTTTATGTTTACATCATCAAATAAAATACATTACAAAACAAATCTTTTTTACAACTGTACCTAAACATAATAATTATTTTCAGTTACGTACTCATTCATTATTTAAATCAATCGGTACAATATAATATTTTTTTTTATTTTATTTACGGTTATACAATCCCTTTACAAAGACATTCTTTCTTCATAGTATTCCTCTTCCACAGCATAATCTGTTTTCAGAACGGTACGGTACACATTACAACAAATATGGGGGATTCAACGTCGAGCTCGCCGAACCGTTGGTCCTTTCCACATACAACAACAATATAAACAACAGGTATTTCATCATATGAGTCGACTCTATAACAATTTATATAAAAATAAAATAATCATGTTGACAAACTTAGTGTCTAAACATGGGGTTGTGCGCACAACCTATATTTATGGGGTTTTCCGTACTACTTGGTACTAAAAGACTCCAACTCTCTCTCATACAGGAAAACTCGTTCGCTCTATGTTCAAGAAGAAGGATCCAACCCTCAATGTGCCTTGCCTTCATTTCCTGTGTACCGTATCCTCAAACTACTAATTCATACAATCAAATTTCCAATCATATAAGCACATTCCAAATGAAATTTTGACTTCCAAAATATTGCTTAGCTTTTGGGTGATCAGTCCAATCGCTCAACAAAATCTTATCAACCAACATTCCCAAACTACATTAACATACTTTTCATTACCAAAACAATAACCATATTTTAATAACACATCCAATTCCATCTAAATTGCACAACTCTTCATAAACATTCCTAAACACGAGCTAAAGTCCCTAATGATACTCGATGATAACAAAAGATTTTTATAACTTTACCTGAAACTCTACTAAGAAAAGTTTTCCAAAAAAAACTACCATTTCATTTTAACTTAAAATAACCGTATGTACAATTAATGACATTTTATCCACTTTTAGATTTATTATTCTTAAAATCATTATAATTGCCCTCAATACTTGATATGTTTGATAACTTTACTAGTCTTTGATGTTCACAAAATATTTACTTATCTTAAAATTTTAACAATCTCCAATATCGTATGTCCGTCTATACACAAAATAACATAAATGCGCTACAAAACCTTTCGGCTGACAAGAATTCGTAAAAAAAATGCTCAAATTAAATTTACAATCAATCAGATAAAATTACTTGCGTATTTTATTATTTAACATTCCAATGAATTAAAAAAAAAATGTGCTCTAGTAACTAGAATTTTATGTTTATACAGATTCCGATGCATTTTCAAAAACGTGCTTCTTAGTGCACTGATTTGCACACATTCTATTCCTATCTAACACATTACAAAAATGTTTAACGTATCACGTTTGTTTCTAACATCAGGAAGTCACACGTTTTATCACGTTTACACGTTTAATCACGTTATAGTCTAATTATTAGATATGCATATTTTTCTGAACTACTTAATATATATATATATATATATATATATATATATATATATATATATATATTATTTTAAACTACGTAATGCGATGTTAGTTCCTTTGAGGACAATATCTTAAATCGCTTCTAGCGCGAATTTTAATAAACCCAAACATATTATAACAAACACATACTGATATTCATTTCAAAAAAAATTCTAAATTTTCGATTTAAATCGTTTAAGGGTACTGACTATATTTTTGTTTAACTCTTTTATCATTTGTAACAAAATACAAATAAAAGTTATGTTTTATATTTTTCATCTACATTGAACATAAATAGGTACTTTAACTTTACTTTTACTCATCATACTTATTTGATATGTAAATTCCAATATTAATATAGAAATTATTTAAATTACTTCACTTTATTATTAATTCGACAATAAAAACTGTTTATTTTTCAAATTACTAGTAACATAACAAAAAATAATTAAAAATAACATTATCCCCTCTAGCGCTCAGATAAAAAGGTGCCGACAGCGGTCAACAGTCAAAAATAAAGTAGTGGTAGGTAGAAACATTAAATCTATAAACTTGTAATAATCGAAATAAATTACGCTATGGTCCGTATTAAATTCCACTAAACTTACTTCCTCGCATATTCCGTTACTTCATTGTCCCTTTAGCGGCAACCATCTTGAAGTAGGGCAGGAAAAGGCCAGGAACCACTCCCAGCACCCAACAATACCAGCCGTCTCGTCGACCGTCACATGACACACGACACCAACAGCGCCCAGCAGCAACTCCGGCATGTGACACCAGGGCATGCGCAACCCTCCTCCATTAGTACAGTGGGTACTCTTATTGTTGTTCTTTACAAAACACTATTGTTATAGTCAATTTCACAAGAAGTCTCTTGCATAACACACACTTGTTTTTTATGTGTTGCACAGCGCTGCCCCAGCTACGCTAGGCAGCACTGGCAGGGTCGCCATGCGATGATGGGACTTCGGGTCGTAGTTAATAAAGTTTAACGTCTCCGTGGTAGCTTGTATAATGGCAATAAAATGTAATAATTATGATCTTATATACTACAGCTCAACCAATATGTCACGTAGGGTGAGGTGAGTCATTTACACACTACACAATTAATTTGGCCCCGTTTCGGCCTCTTTTCAAATTGTCAAAAGAAATCATCGTCATCGTATCACACGTACACTGCTGAAGACAGGCCTCCCTTAAGGATTTCCATAACAACCGCTCGTGGGTTACCTGCATCCAGCGGCTCCCGCGATCATCACCAAGTCGTTGGTACACTGAGTAACAGTCCTATCTACGCTACGTCCTCCGGTGCGCAATCGCCACTAGAGTTTGGTAGCCTGCCATGTGCCGGAGATCCTTCGTACCCTGCGCAGGCTAAGGAAATTCTTTTGTGAAAAACCTATCACGTACAAATCCAACGAGCCAGTTAGGCTACAGGCTCATCTAAAGAATCAGACATACATAAATACACCGAAAAAACATTACCCTCCTCTTTGGCAAGTCGGGTAGAAAGAGGCCGGAACGCAACTAACGACGTTGTTTACCACTAAGTCTCGGGGTCCGGAACGCAACTAACGACGTTGTTTACCACTAATTCTCGGGGTCCGGAACGCAACTAACGACGTTGTTTACCACTAAGTCTCGGGGTCCGGAACGCAACTAACGACGTTGTTTACCACTAATTCTCGGGGTCCGGAACGCAACTAACGACGTTGTTTACCACTAAGTCTCGGGGTCCGGAACGCAACTAACGACGTTGTTTACCACTAAGTCTCGGGGTCCGGAACGCAACTAACGACGTTGTTTACCACTAAGTCTCGGGGTCCGGAACGCAACTAACGACGTTGTTTACCACTAAGTCTCGGGGTCCGGAACGCAACTAACGACGTTGTTTACCACTAAGTCTCGGGGTCCGGAACGCAACTAACGACGTTGTTTACCACTAAGTCTCGGGGTCCGGAACGCAACTAACGACGTTGTTTACCACTAAGTCTCGGGGTCCGGAACGCAACTAACGACGTTGTTTACCACTAAGTCTCGGGGTCCGGAACGCAACTAACGACGTTGTTTACCACTAAGTCTCGGGGTCCGGAACGCAACTAACGACGTTGTTTACCACTAAGTCTCGGGGTCCGGAACGCAACTAACGACGTTGTTTACCACTGAGTCTCGGGGTCCGGAACGCAACTAACGACGTTGTTTACCACTAAGTCTCGGGGTCCGGAACGCAACTAACGACGTTGTTTACCACTAAGTCTCGGGGTCCGGAACGCAACTAACGACGTTGTTTACCACTAATTCTCGGGGTCCGGAACGCCACAAACTCGACGACGTCGCAAGATCCTGCTACTCCTACATAATAAACAACTATCAATCACTTTACCCTATGGCCGTTAAAAAAAAAAGAACGCCGGTGGTGTAACGGCTAGGGCTACCTTCTGTTCAAAGGTCGTGGTTCGAATCCTCCCACGTACCATTAAGTTTTCGAATTTTGATGTCATATGTACGTTTATCCGATGCTGTTACGGTGAAAGAAAATACGTCCGAAGAAATTCGAAGGTTGTGTGTGAAGTCGACCAACCGGATCTGGGGACATACGAGTATATGAGCTGATATGATGGCTTTAACCTATCAATGTAAATAGGTAAGTACCAGTGTACACTTCTAATATGCAGCAGACGTGATAATCTCATCAAGATGTATATCGTTAGAACCCAGTCGGTGTATTATAACGTAGTCATGTTTTGTATTACCATTTTAGAATTCTGTTACAACTCTGGAAAAGCAAAGCAAAGTTTTTACGTGACTCTCCGACTTTGGTACCTATAAATTCTACCAACGTCGCAATGTTATTATAAATTGTGAAATAACTTGGCTTCATTTTCTACGTAGGTATATTACGCGCACTTACGTACATCCTCGTACTCGTAGTCACGTTACGTACAGCTTTGCTTCTCAAGTGCCTAATTACCACGAGTGGCTGTTTGATCACAGATTTCTAACTTTGATCAAACATATTTTTATGTTGGTTTCAGTTGATAGGATTTACAACATCTAATTATTTATTTACTCACTAGCTTTTTTCCGCGGCTTCGCCCGCGTGGATATCATTTTTTTGACTGTCTTTGAGGGTGAGTGGTGCGCGAGCTGCAAACGGCTCGCGAGCGTGTACATTACTTTTCTCCAGATCCCTATCCCAGATCGGGCTATTCTAATTAACAGTATATGTCATTTCTCACTGCCTCAACCATCTCTGTGCAAAAAGTCCCAACAATCAATTGATTCGATCCAATGTTAAAGATGAACCAAAAAATATTTTTTTCAATTCCCTCAGGAACTGCATTGAACAATGCTATTTTCATGGGATAAACAGTAGTATATGTCCTTCCCTGTAAAATAAGCTATCTGCGTGCCAAATTTGTATAAGATTGGTCAAGGTGTTGAAGCTTGAAAAGGTTACAAATAAACACATTTTCACATTTATAATATTAGTAAGGATTTTAGGCCGTATGGCTCCCGGCTTAGAATAAGTCCATCCCATCTCTTCCAATGGGGGTCCTAAGAGTCAACTAAGGCATTTAAAACCGGAAGATGGGCAGCAGCGTTCTTTCCGTGCATTGCAACACACCTGCAACCACACTGCGAACGCCAACCCATCTTCCAAGCTTCATACCCCCTAATGAATATCACACTCAGGAAACGGTTCCTAGTCGCCGGCGGCCCTGCTATCCCTGGCTCCAGTAGCAGTCAAAGTAACGGCGGGGCGGGGAGTGCGAAGTATCCCCGGCAGATGCTAGGCTACCAAACCCAACGACTTTTGGCCCTGGCAACTTACAACACGCGTACAATGCGGACTGACGAGAAGCTTACAGAACTCGAAAAAGGATTGAGCAGGTTACGGTGGGATATCGTAGGTTTATGAGAAGTCCGAAGAGAGGGAGAGGACACCATGATTCTTAAATCCGGAAACCTGATCTATTTCCGGGAGGGCGACCAAGTGTCCCAGGGTGGTGTCAGGTTTCTCGTCCACAAGTCCCTGATTAACAATGTGGTACGGATCGTGAGCATGTAGCATAACTTATACTCAGGATTACCAAACGGTATTCGATGAAGGTCATACAGGTATACGCGCCGACTACGGAACACTCCGACGACGAAGTAGAGACTTTGTATGAGGACACCTCTACACAGCCATACATAGCACCAGGACACATTATACCGTTCTAAAATATTGCTTAGCTTTTGGGTGATCAGTCCAATCGCTCAACAAAATCTTATCAACCAACATTCCCAAACTACATTAACATACTTTTCATTACCAAAACAATAACCATATTTTAATAACACATCCAATTCCATCTAAATTGCACAACTCTTCATAAACATTCCTAAACACGAGCTAAAGTCCCTAATGATACTCGATGATAACAAAAGATTTTTATAACTTTACCTGAAACTCTACTAAGAAAAGTTTTCCAAAAAAAACTACCATTTCATTTTAACTTAAAATAACCGTATGTACAATTAATGACATTTTATCCACTTTTAGATTTATTATTCTTAAAATCATTATAATTGCCCTCAATACTTGATATGTTTGATAACTTTACTAGTCTTTGATGTTCACAAAATATTTACTTATCTTAAAATTTTAACAATCTCCAATATCGTATGTCCGTCTATACACAAAATAACATAAATGCGCTACAAAACCTTTCGGCTGACAAGAATTCGTAATTACCGTTGTTATGGGAGACTTCAACGCGAAACTGGGCAAACGAAGTGATGGTGAGCTGAGATTTTAATGGAAAATTTGGATACGGAGTAAGAAATGCACGTGGTCAGATGCTGGCCAACTTTATAAAAAAGGAGAGCCTCATTATGATGAAGTTTTTCTTCAAAAAGTCAAAATAGCGAAAGTGGGCATGTTTGCATCCCAATGTCATAACAAAAAACGAGATTGACTTCATCTTGTCGACAAGGAGGCAAATATACAATAATATCTCTGTGATCAACTCAGTAAAATCTCAGCTATCACCGAATGGTAAGAAGCACATTGAATGTAAAGACCAAGCCAGAAATATGTCGACTGATGAAGTCTACGCTCCGACCAGCGCCCATCCAGCTCCAAGACCCCGAGAGCTTTCTATTTGTGTAGAAATAAAAAGAAGAAATTATGTGTAACGTGACTGATGTACAATTTATTTCACATGACATTTCCCACGTAATAACACAGCTCACCGCGACCCCATCACATTTTTATTTTCCTCTTTCTCTGACTGATCCTAGTTTCCCTTAAGTGCTACATAAAGTACGCAGTCGTATGTGTATGTTTATATTTGGGTTTGTGTGCATGTAAAATGCTCTCATAACACATTGGTTACTATCGTAGTGTTGTGATAAATTTTGTAGAAAGTAAATTTTCCTTTTCATTCAAAACATTATCATATCAGTTTATATACGTCCCCACTGAGGGGCTCAAGCCTACTTTGAATTAGGGCAAAGCTCCGGAAACGCGTTCCCGGAAGAAAGCCTTTAATAAAGCTGCCAAGTCCTACAAAAAGACACTGCGCAGGGCACGCTTTGACCACATAAGCCATATTGGATCAAAACTTGCCTCCTACCCTTCTGGGAGTAAGGCATTTTGGTCCTTGGCTAAGTCGGTCGAGTCGAATTTCTGCCGCTCGTCTTTGCCTCCACTGGTAAAACCTGACGGATCACTGGCACACTCCGCTGCAGACAAGGCAAATTTATTTGCCTGTATGTTTGCTGAAAATTCGCGTCTGGATACTGCAAATAATACACCACCTCAGATACCTCCATGCGGTACTGTAATGAACTCTTTTCGTATTCGCCAAAAAGAGGTTCTTAAAACCCTTTGCAGTCTAGACGTGAACAAGGCCAGCGGTCCTGATGGTATTCCTGCCATAGTTCTAAAAAACTGTGCTCCTGAGTTGTCTCCTGTGCTGACACGCCTGTACCGCCTCTCTCTCAAAACCGGTATAGTTCCAAAGTCTTGGAAGCTTGCCAACGTGCAGCCCGTGCCTAAAAAAGGTAGTCGTGCTGACCCATCCAACTATCAACCTATTGCAATCACCTCCATACTCTGTAAGATTATGGAGCGTGTATTGAACACCCGCCTCTTAGCATACCTAGAAGACAATGACCTCCTGAGTGACCGTCAGTATGGCTTTCGCCGGGGTCGGTCAACGGGAGATCTTCTAGTGTATGCTACGCATGTATGGGGTGAAGCCATAGAAAAGCACGGTGAAGCTCTTGCCGTATCTCTCGATGTCTCTAAGGCATTTGATAGGGTCTGGCATGCTAGCCTTATTGGTAAGCTTCCTTCCTACGGAATACCTATTGGTTTGTGCGACTGGATATCTGACTTCCTGAGGGAACGGTTCATTCGAGTGGTCGTTGATGGCTGCTCGTCTGACCTATTGGCTATTGATGCCGGGGTACCTCAGGGCTCAGTTCTCTCCGCAACTTTGTTTTTGCTGCACATAAACGATCTGCTGAAACCCGGTATATTTGGGTACGCAGACGACAGCACGGTTGCGGAGAGATACTTGTCTAGTGCTCGAGCTAGGGGTCCGGATATACAATCTCAGAGAGAGGCCATGATTGAGCGCGTGAACCTAACACTCAAGGCAGTCTCTGACTGGGGCGATGCCAATCTTGTTAGGTTTAATGCCTCTAAAACGCAGGCGTGTCTATTTACTGCTAAAAGGAGTCCTTTTACCCTGACTCCTACTTTCCGAGATGAATCTATCCAGATCTCCGACCATCTTGAGCTCCTTGGCGTAGATTTAACATCCGATCTCAATTTCGGAAGATACATTGAATCCAAGGCAAAAACGGCAGCCAAAAAGCTAGGTATACTCTCGAAGGTGAGACTTTACTTCACACCAGAGCAGCTTCTAATATTATACCAAGCTCAAGTTCGGTCATGTATGGAGTACTGCTCTCACTTATGGGACGGATCGGCTCGTTACCAGCTAGATGCCTTGGATTCTATCGACCGACGCGCTAGGAGACTCATCGGCGACGAGGAACTTGTATCAAACAGGCTCCAAAGCCTCGAGCATCGCCGCAAAGTCGCCTGTCTATCGGTGTTCTACAGGATTCATTTCGGAGAGTGTGCCCTGGAGCTTCACAACCTCATTCCCCCCTCTCCATTTCATCATCGGACGACCAGGCGCGGAGGGCGGTTCCATCCCTTTGTCGTCAATGTTACACCTTTACGCACGAAGCGTTTTGAGTCTTCGTTTATCATGCGAACGGCCAAGGAGTGGAATTCCCTTCCGGCGTCTTTTACCCCGATTCGTACAATTTAGGAATCTTCAAGACGAGAGTGAATAGGCACTATTTGAGTTTGCGTGTCACATCCTCGGCTGCATCGGCACTTACCATCAGGTAAGGTGCAGCCAAACGTACTCAAATTCTTAATAAAAAAAAAAAGGGCCTTAGTCATTTATAAAGCCTATAACACTGGGTAGTTCAATATTACAGATAAAATTTGGAGAAGATACCTCCCATAGAACCCAATTTGCACTGCAAATTAAGAAAGTATGTACAGCGTGGTGAACATTTTGAAATTCATAATTGGTAAGCCCTTGGCATCATCTCACCTTGATTTCAAACAAACCATAATGCTTAATATTTATCACATAAAGATAGGCCCTGGTTTTACACGGAAACACATCAGTATTGAGCAAAGACATGACATTACCCGAACCTGACTATCCTGTCTTACATGGATTAGGCCCATGGAAACTAAAACTGTTTGTCATTGATCCTAAAAAAAAACAATATCCTATATAAAATGTCATCTCATTTTAATTTTACGAATGAATAAATCGCCCAAAAAGTTTAACACACGACCGTGTAACTTTTTGGAGTTTTGGGTGATATTTCACCAGTTGGGCCCTCGCGCCTCGCACCTCGCACCTCGCACCTCACGCCTCGCGCCTCGCGGCCGGATATACGAGTACACATGCATGCACCATTGCCTTATTTCATACCTCGACTCTGTTGTGATTTAGATTAGATTAGCAGATTGGAAAGGAAATCTGTACATTACCGGTTTTAATATTAGCCGATGTTACAAAGCACATAATAAGGATCAGATAACATTTATTGGATGTAAAAGTACTTAAGCATTTAGCATGAGCTTGAAGCTGTGTTCAAACAAATCCGTTTTCTACTTGGTAACCTATAAACATAACTGCATTATTTACAATTGTCTAAATAAAAGAATTGATGAAATCTAATGCGAGTCCGTGCGGCCGTTTTATTCAACCTAGTTACTTTTTAAGCTATTGCGTAGCTTTTATCGCGGGCTTTGAGACCGAATCAAGAAATTCCGTAACGAAAATAAAACCTAACACTCCTCGCTCGGCCGAGTTCTAAAAAAACTAACAGTGCCATCTATTAGCGATTTGCGGTACTAAAAGGACTTAGTCAATTTTACTGGTGTAACTTTCTTAGTGTTAATTTATTACATAAACATCCCGCGCCCCAAGGACTATATGGTACTGGAAAATACTGCATAAATAAAAATAAATAAATAATTATAATTGCATAAGTTGATAAAAATGCTATGTAATAGCTTTACCGCGGCAGTCCCCGAGTGCCACATGTTTTTTTTAATGAAAAGTATTGATGCACTTGTCATCAAGCATTAGAATCACCTAACTTTCTCCTTGCTCAATATAATATTTAAAGAAATATGAAACCTAATCCGAGTCCGTCTGGCCGTTCTATCGAACCGATTTGCCTTTTTTAATGATAGGAATGCACAGATTATTTATTATGAATTGAAAATCCCCCAACTTTCTCCGTTCTCAAGTTTTTAAATAGTATATCTTTTGAGTCCATACGGCTATATAATTCTATATAATTTTAATTAAATTAAACTTTTTGCTGTTGTTTCCAGCCTTTTCAATTTGTTGTCTTTCGTAAGCTCTTTTGACTTTCTTTGTAAGTTTTGTACAGTAGTTTCTGTAGCGTATGTAAATTAGTTTCTTCTTGTGAGCTTGTGTAGCGGGTCTCTGTGCAGAATACAGCGAAGAAGGCCTATTTTTATCGACACTTTAATTATTTTCTTACGCCTAGGGACAAAAACTATTTGTATGTTTTCTGTCACGGCTGTGGAGAGAGATGATATTAGGTGGTTCATAGCGTGTTCTGGGTCTTGCGACTCGCATACTGTGTTTAAATCGACGTGGGTTATAGCTCTGGTAAGCCCTTCTTTGTTTAGTTTTGAAATAGTTGATTTAATGTTATGTCTGTATGTTTTAAAGTTCAAAAACAAAATAACAGCTCTATGATTAGTTAAAGACGACTCAGAAACTGATGTAGTGACTGAATTTTTAATTTTCACAAGACAATGATCAACACAGGTTCCACTAATGACACGTGTTACTAAGATGTGGGAGGGAAGCAGACCATGAGATGCAAGAAGGCTAAGATACTGCTCAGAATTTGTGTCAAGTATGGCTGAATTGATGGAAATATTTATGTCATCCATCAGGACTATGTTTTTGTAGTGCATGTAATACCCGTGGCCACGTTCAAAGTAGTAGGAACCCGGGGAGCCAGCTGAGGACTTCATACTACTTTGGACGTAGCCACGTGTATTTTATACACTACTATACAAATACACGTCACATGACACTACACAATTCTATGCACTCACAACTACCTCTTCTGGCAAGTAAGACCTAGGTTTTGGTAACTCCTAGTACATAAGCAGTTTGTTTATGTTATTTATGTGCAGAGATATTAGGGACTTTCTTAGTTAAAGTTTTGCGCGGTAATACTGCTTGCGCTTTAGTAAGCTTCCCTGTGACCCGAGGGACGTGAACTGAACAATTTCTGGTAGCAGAGCGTGGTTCCAACGGCTTAAGCGTGATTTAGATGGCTTGAACAGACGCCTGCGCTTACTTTGCTATATCAGCCTTTGTTCATATACGAAAATTTTTTTGGAGCGTGGTTTAAGCGTGGCTTAAACGACTCAAACGGACGCTTCAGAGGCGTACTTTGCTTTGGCGGTTTTTTGTTTGTATAACTTCTGAATTCGGTAAATAATCGGTTACTTTATTCGTTGTACGGTTATACGGAACTAGGTTACTGTAACCATTGACATTTTTAAACCGAAAAATATTTTGTCGGTTTTCTGTATATAATTTTATTTTATTTTATTTTATTTTATTCGGAAAACAAACAGTGATACAATATCTAAATAATTAACATAAATAACAACTAAGCACCATTTAAATGTTTTCACATATAGTTTTCTACACGCTAATTTACATATTTTTAATGTTTAAGAATGAAAAAAAAAAAAATAAGAAAAGTATATAAGTTTTTTAAGCTATAACATTTACAGTTAGGGAACCATGTCGAACCAATGTTTAGATAGGATAGCTTTGATAATTGAAACTTTGGAATTAAATAAATCAATTTGAGGAAATTCAGTAAGTTTATTAAATTCCTTAGGAGCACGTATGAAGAACGAGTTTCGCCTGTAGTTTGTAGAAGTTATAGGTATGTCTAAATATATGGGATGCCGGATAGTCAACCTAGATGGGACATGAATGTTAATTTTAGATAGGAGATCTGGAGCGTCAACAAAATTTTGTGAAACTTTTACCAGGAATGTTATGTCAGCAATATTACGTCTGTATTGTAACGGTAGAATGTGATGTCTAATGCAGCGTTTTTCGTAACAAGGATCACGTTTCCTACACTTGTACTGCAAAAATCTCATAAAACGCCTCTGAATAGATTCTAGTCTATTAATGTGAACATCGTATTGTGGATTCCAGACCTCAGAACAGTACTCAAGGGTACTACGCACAAATGAGCAATATAAAATTTTGATAGCTTTTAGGCTGGTGAACTGAGAGCTGGATCTCATAACAAAACCCATAGCTTTATTAGCTTTCTTGACTATGTTGTCAATATGCTTATCATAGGACATTTTTTTGTCATGAGTAACGCCTAGATCACGGATTTCTTCTACTTGTTTAATACTTAGTCCCTTGAGTTTGTAATTATACTCACTTATATTTTTTGTTTTGTGCGTAAACGTTATCGTATTACACTTAGAAACATTTAAATCTAATAAGTTACGGTAACAATATTGTTCGAATCTGTCTAAGTCTTCTTGTAAAAGATAACAGTCATGAATGCTGTTAATTTTTTTGAATAATTTCATGTCATCAGCATATAACAGAAAATTTGAGTGCTGAAAACAAGAGCTGATGTCATTGATAAAAATATTGAAGAGCAAGGGGCCTAGTAGCGATCCCTGTGGAACACCTGAGGGGACTTTATTCCAGTCAGAGGTAAAGCCACACACTACAACTGCTTGAGTCCGATTTTCAATGTACGATGTAAACCATCTAAACAAGTTACCGTGAATGCCTGCATTCATGAGTTTCTGCAATAGCATCGCATGGTCAATGCGATCAAAAGCTTTGCTATAATCAGTAAAGATCGCATCTACTTGCCCACCGTTTTCCATGGAAGTTAAGGTATAATCTACAAAAGTAATAAGATTGGTATTTGTAGATCTCTTTTTAAAAATCCGTGTTGTTCAACAATGAAGCTAGAAGACAACGCATTGTATACTTGTGTATAGACCAATCTCTCAAAAACCTTCGCAAATACACACAATTTTGAAATCGGCCTATAATTTTTAACGTTATTTCTATTACCACTCTTAAAAACTGGTGTAATGAAAGCGGATTTCCAGATGTTTGGCACGATACCTTCATTCATAGATCGTCTAAATAGAATGGTAAGAGAATACGTTAAACAATCAGCAAGTTCCACAATAAAAGTTGGTGTAATAGTGTCGGGACCAGCTCCTTTTTTCACGTCTAACGTTGACAATAATTTGTACACTACATCTGGATCAATATCAATATTGCTAATAGAGTTAATACTGCTGTGGAGGTCAGTACTATGATCCAATGGAATAGGACTAGAAGATGTAGTTAAAAATGTTGTTTGAAAATAGCTAGCAAAGAGATTTGACACGCTTTCTCCAGAACCTGCAGAATGACCTTCATAAGTTAATGTTGAGGGAAGTGAATTAGATCCTTTGCGGGTGGATTTGACGTAGGACCAAAACATTTTGGGATCGTTAATTATCGATTCCTCTGTGCGTTTGATATACTCACTGTAACATTCTTTTTCTATGATTTTAGCTCTTTTTCTAAGTAAGGAGAACGTATCGTAGTCTGCCGAATTACCGTAAACATGATATTTCCGTAAAAATTTAAATTTCTCTTTTAAAATTTTCTTTAAAGGGGCGCTATACCAAGATGGGAAATTCGAGGATCTTATCAGTTTTTGTGGTACAAATTTATTACGAAGGTCGAAAAGAACATTGTAAAAATATTCAACAGCCGCTTCTAATGAGACATTGTTTAGATTACTGTCCCAATCAATATCACAAAGTGAGGATCTAATACTATCGAAATCCGCATTTCTATAGAAATATTTCGTTACTGGATTCATTTTTAGCACCTCAGTTTTTGTTAATTTAATAATTACCTTAAGGGACGGATGGTGAACATTACTAGGTACAAGAGAATCGTCACAGGGAGACACGTCTACAAAAGAGTTGCTTAAAATGTAATCTAAGATTGTATTATTTGAATTTCTAGTCAAATTAAGCTGGTAAAGATTGCACTCGGAAAGAGTGTCAAAAAAGTAAACTTGGCTTTCGCCTGCGATACCTTTTGGTTGCCATGACTCATGAGTGTCTTTTACCCATTCGACCTTTGGAAGGTTAAAGTCACCTGTTATTATAAACATGTCATTAGGGCACGAGTTTACTATTGAAGATAATTTATCCGTAAAGTTATTGAGTTGCGCGTAAAACGAATAACCAAGGTTTTCATCGCAAAGATAGAGAGAACATAAATGAATTTTATTGAAATTACACGATTTACTATTTTTTAAGGTAACAGTAACCCAAATGTCTTCGGCTGAAGAACTCCATTCTGGTCGTTCAACGGCAGTAAATTCTCGGCGAACGGCTAGAAGAACACCACCTCCATATCTTTCCTTAGTTGATTTATAGTTTCTATCGCGACGCCAGACGACGTACCTATTGTCAAAAAGCTCACTATCTCCTATACCGTCCAATAGCCACGTTTCAGTAAGTGAGACAACATCATATACGTTTAAAGATAAATTACGCTTAAATAAGTGTGTTTTTGTTCGTAGCCCCTGGGTATTTTGATAGTACATAATTGTATATTAGTTTAAGTCGGCTGCTCAAGTTAGTTCATATTCAGCTCAATTTGATTGAGATATATTTGTTATCGGTATCATGACCCCTAAACTGATCGCGTGAAGGTCGCGACTTAGCGCGGAGCTAAGATGGTTCGTTAGTGCTTCCGCGTTGGTTGGCCGCGACGACATGGAAGATGCCCTGATTGCAAGGGCTATGAAGAGTGACGGTCATATCCAGGTTGTCTTGTATATTTATGCCCAGATGATCATGGGATCATTTGATTGAGTTGACATTTACAGGGATGTCGCGAACTGGGCCACTGACACTGTTGAATAGTGCACTGTTATTGGTGATCGGGTTGTCCAGTCTGTTGCGTCCTTAGAGAGACGATGGGCAAGTGGCCGCACGGAGCCTTTGGCTGGACCCAAATCGGAAATATACCTTTTGGTGGAGCCGGTCTGGAGCTTTCCGGAGCTAACCTAACCTTAAATTTTGAACTCCGCCACCGCGGCGGTCAACGAAATGGAGCGTGTTGAGGTCCCTACGGTAGGTAATCACAGGCTGGTACATGTCGCTACTCAGAGTGTACCGAGCGACCTTGTCGCTCGATCTGAGCATGGGGAGGGGACCAGACGATGGAACGCTTGCCCTCGTACGACGACTCATGGACCCTTTTGGAGGCCGAATGCCGCACGACTGATTGTCGGGTCGTGGACACTCCTACAGTGGCTTCGGGACCAACTCACTGCCATGGCCGATCGGACGGTACAGCTCGACAAGAGCGGCAGCGGAGCGAGTGTCATTACAACACGGTGCGTTCGGACGCACCTAGATGTCAATATTGTCACAAAAAAGGTCACCGGTTCACCTCATGTTAATTTGCGGCGGAGCCGGTTCGCAAGCGGAGACGCGTCAAGGCGGAAAGGCTGGTGCTTTGGGAGGCATCAAGCTTGGGCTTGTCTGACGGAGCATCCATGTATCTTTTGCCAGGAAGCTCATCACCAGCTTGTTATGCCTGAATCGGGGTGGCGCAGCGGCTCCCCCCAGGATTCCGTCTCCGGAGCCGGAATGGGGAAACAGGCGACGGGCTTCACCCCCTCGAAAACGGAGGCAGGCTGTTGAACAGTCCAGACCAATACCATCCCGGAGGCCTAGACGTAAGCAAGATCACACATTCCCTCGGTCTCCAACATACCACATTTCGAGGATGTGAAGGGCACTTCTGGCGGGTGCCCAGAAGCCATTCCCCATGACAAGGATGCATGGAGCCCTTCGGGCGGGTGTCTGGAGGGTCACAACGGGCGGTATCAATCTAACCAAGGGATAGCGGGGTGTCCCTCAGGGTGGGACACAGGGTTCATACCCCTGCGTTTTGGCGGCGCTGAGCGGTGTGGTGCCGCAAAGGAGTTCACAAATGTCTCCTTTAGTTGCGCAGCAGTCTCGGATAACTGTAAGCCCCCACCATTCGGCCGGATACCAGGGGCTTACATTGGTCCTCACTATGGCCTACATGCGTAGGCGGCCTCAATACCAATGGGACCCAATCATGGGCTTGGGTCGGCTGGTATCACCCCTCCCGAGCATAAGGCCGGGAGTCAGCTTACGGTTAGAGACAAGTCGGTGTGGCTCAGTAGGTACAAGGACCTGCTTAACGAATGGACTCTGTTTGAGTCCACACTTACGAAATTAATCGGATCACTATGCCCCGCAAGCTGATCCCATCAGTGGGATGTAAGGTGACAGTGCAGCAGGGGTTTTTTAGTGCGTCGGAGCGCACACACGCTGCGGAGCGTCTACTTGCGGATGGCCAGCTCTAAGGGAGCTGTTGAATTGCGTCACGTGTTAGGAAAGTGTAAGATCACACCAAAAATCAAAAATTTTTTCGTATATGAACAAATTGAAAAGGCTGGAAACAACAGCAAAAAGTTTAATTTAATTAAAATTATATAGAATTATATAGCCGTATGGACTCAAAAGATATACTATTTAAAAACTTGAGAACGGAGAAAGTTGGGGGATTTTCAATTCATGATAAATAATCTGTGCATTCCTACTTACAACGTACTCACGCATTCGAACGGATTGAAACCAAAACATTATATATGGAAAATCTATGAACTTTTTACATCCAAATGCACATCTTCAGTTTGTCGACTATTATTCCTAAACTAAGAGAGCTAGCGGTTTAGCTAGCAGGAGGTACACTTGACTTACAACATTTTGCACTTAAAAATTAAATATTTTGTAAACGGATCCCTGAATCGGAAAATTATTTTTCCATACCCCAAATATTTATAAAGAAAGACGTATGTAACGACACCTCATGCCATGGAATAGACGGAAAAAAATCATCCCCACTTTTATGCGTACCCGCGTTTCAACTGTGGCCTACCCCTATCGGGCTGCTTGTCTATACATTCAAATCTGTGGCGCCACCTGATCGGGCTCCGTTTACAGTCCATTATTAAATCAAGGAAATATCAATGAATATTATACTTTTCCCGCTCTAACGCATTACAATCTGCGTATGATAGAACAGGAAAGGCGAACAAAACTTATTCAGTTGGTAGTGGTAAAACTAGGTACAAACCGCATTTAAACTAGACCGTTTGTCGACCTTCAAGAAAATTAATTAATTTTTATTTATTTATTTATAGTTAATTGTACACAGGAAACATAAGTTACACATTTTACAGAGTAAGGTCACAGAAAGGGTACAGCTTATTTCTAAAGAAATTTCTTCCAGTAGACCAGGCAAAGAAGAAAGAAAGAATTTTTGTTTAAAATATTGTGTTTCCTGTGTTTATTGCATCGAAATTCAGTAAAAATGTAAGTAATCTTTCATTTATTATTCTAAATAGGTGTTTTTAATTTGCATTTTTGGTAAAAAAAAGTACTTGGACTGGTGTCATAGCATGTTTGCAACATACACCTTCATAGTCTGCTCCTCTTTTTAGCCATAATATTCATCGTCCATTCATACCTAGAAAACTAACGTGGTTATGGTGGCATGCGCTTAAAATTATCGGTTATAGTGCATGGAGGGCACATCCAAGGCCCGTCCTGTCACGGCCAGCCGATCGGGTGACTCAGTTTAGTGTGTCAACCATTTTTAAATACCACAGTTGAAAGGAAAATATTTTCAAGATTTTATTTTACTACTTTGTTGTTTTAATTTATATGTATTCCCATGCAAGTAACAGCTTTCTAGTATTAAGAGTCTACAAGTTAAACCGTGGACAGACGAACAGACAGACATGGCGAAACTATAAGGGTTCCCTATTGACTACGGGACCCTAAATACGATTTCGACGTGGGCAAAGCTGTAGGCAAAAGCTAGTTTTAAATAACTTCGTACCTTTAACAAAACGTAACCTTTACGAGATAGGTTTCTTTTTACGAGTGGGAGTGTCGCACCTGAATACAAACCGCTTTGAGATAGCTTTCCTTTTGAGAGTGAACATATTTACTTAATTAAAAGTTAACCATAACCATCGGTTAAGATAGAACAAAACATATTTCACAACGGGTGAAAATGGCGCCTTATATCACCTTATCTACCAGAGGGTGTCGTAAGAGGCGACTTAAAACAACAGCGACCTTTTCGCGTCTTTGCCACCACACTGCAAACTGCATACCGTGATTGCCAACACGCCTGACAAGAGTGGCGATTACGGCAATACCCCCTCCAATCGGGGGGGGGGGGGATATTCAGAAGTGGACGTCTTTTGGCTGATGTGACGATAGTCATCATCATCACATGCCCAAGCAGGATTAGTAATCTGTAAAAAAGTCCAAATAAAAAATTAACTTCTTTATAATATTTTGTTAAAACAAATGTATTATTGTGTATATAAAAACCTAACCTAAGTCATTGTTATGTTTAATAAAATCATTATGGTTTTTATCTACACGATCTTCAAAGAAATACGTGAAGATTTTAGTGATTTTACAACGCAAATTAAACATTCACTGCAAATAACACATCTTTATTTATAGGCTCCGTTTTCTGATTTATAATATACACCCCTAGCTGTTAAGTATTCTGTGACGAGTTGGAGGTGTCGACCTAGGTTAGGCAGGTGTAATGTCAGTTGACTAAGGACGTAGGTGAATACGTGGGAGGGGAGGGGGTGGGTTACCTTATTCGAGACGCAGGAATGCCCTGGCCGGCACGTATGGAAACAAAATAGACACGCAGCAATAAGTCCAGCGCCGAATATATTATTACGGAAAGCTTCATATTTTTCCCTGTCCACGCGAAGTCTCGGCGTTTTTACAAGCTTTGTAATATTAGCTTGTCTAGTTACTTTGTTTGTGAGTTTGGGAGAAATATTGGAAATTAAATTAGAACCTCTTCCCAGTTTCCGATTGAGCTGAAATATTGTATACAAGTTAAATTCGGTGCAAATTACAAGGTTAGATAAGTGACATCATTCTAAATCCAATATAGCGGATTCGCAAAGATGGCGGACCAGTTAATTTTTTATTTACGCCCTTTTTACGCCCGTGAGTTGCTGAGAAAAATACGAAATAATTAACATTATTTTCAAATTAAAGCTTCAACGTAAAAGTTTTTAGGTTTTTCTAAAATTTTTATAATACTTTTTCTTAGAAGCTTCAATTTTTTACAGCACTATAGGACCTTAGACTTAGTATTTAGCAGCAGTGTTACATCAACTTTAACTTCATACCCCAGTTCCTGAGAAAAAGGGTCTTGACAGACAGAAAGACGGACAACGAATTGATCCTATAAGGTTTCCTTTTTTCCCATTTGAGGCAATGAACACTATAAATATTACAAACTTGGCTAATGGCTATTAAATAAAGCCTCAGAGAAACTTGTGTTACCTAGCGCGAGTACGTGACTCGTACAGGACGCCTGCACAAACAACTTTGGCTCCTCTTCAAGTTGCGGCTTCCCTTTACTGGATATTTGTGTTACCTAGCGCGAGTACGTGACTCGTACAGGACGCCTGCACAAACAACTTTGGCTCCTCTTCAAGTTGCGGCTTCCCTTTACTGGATATTTGTGTTACCTAGCGCGAGTACGTGACTCGTACAGGACGCCTGCACAAACAACTTTGGCTCCTCTTCAAGTTGCGGCTTCCCTTTACTGGATATTTGTGTTACCTAGCGCGAGTACGTGACTCGTACAGGACGCCTGCACAAACAACTTTGGCTCCTCTTCAAGTTGCGGCTTCCCTTTACTGGATATTTGTGTTACCTAGCGCGAGTACGTGACTCGTACAGGACGCCTCCACAAACAACTTTGGCTCCTCTTCAAGTTGCGGCTTCCCTTTACTGGATATTTGTGTTACCTAGCGCGAGTACGTGACTCGTACAGGACGCCTGCACAAACAACTTTGGCTCCTCTTCAAGTTGCGGCTTCCCTTTACTGGATATTTGTGTTACCTAGCGCGAGTACGTGACTCGTACAGGACGCCTCCACAAACAACTTTGGCTCCTCTTCAAAATGCGGCTTCCCTTTACTGGATATTTGTGTTACCTAGCGCGAGTACGTGACTCGTACAGGACGCCTCCACAAACAACTTTGGCTCCTCTTCAAGTTGCGGCTTCCCTTTACTGGATATTTGTGTTACCTAGCGCGAGTACGTGACTCGTACAGGACGCCTGCACAAACAACTTTGGCTCCTCTTCAAGTTGCGGCTTCCCTTTACTGGATATTTGTGTTACCTAGCGCGAGTACGTGACTCGTACAGGACGCCTGCACAAACAACTTTGGCTCCTCTTCAAGTTGCGGCTTCCCTTTACTGGATATATGTGTTTTCTAGCGCGAGTACGTGACTCGTACAGGACGCCTGCACAAACAACTTTGGCTCCTCTTCAAGTTGCGGCTTCCCTTTACTGGATATTTGTGTTACCTAGCGCGAGTACGTGACTCGTACAGGACGCCTGCACAAACAACTTTGGCTCCTCTTCAAGTTGCGGCTTCCCTTTACTGGATATTTGTGTTACCTAGCGCGAGTACGTGACTCGTACAGGACGCCTGCACAAACAACTTTGGCTCCTCTTCAAGTTGCGGCTTCCCTTTACTGGATATTTGTGTTACCTAGCGCGAGTACGTGACTCGTACAGGACGCCTGCACAAACAACTTTGGCTCCTCTTCAAGTTGCGGCTTCCCTTTACTGGATATTTGTGTTACCTAGCGCGAGTACGTGACTCGTACAGGACGCCTCCACAAACAACTTTGGCTCCTCTTCAAGTTGCGGCTTCCCTTTACTGGATATTTGTGTTACCTAGCGCGAGTACGTGACTCGTACAGGACGCCTGCACAAACAACTTTGGCTCCTCTTCAAGTTGCGGCTTCCCTTTACTGGATATTTGTGTTACCTAGCGCGAGTACGTGACTCGTACAGGACGCCTGCACAAACAACTTTGGCTCCTCTTCAAGTTGCGGCTTCCCTTTACTGGATATTTGTGTTACCTAGCGCGAGTACGTGACTCGTACAGGACGCCTGCACAAACAACTTTGGCTCCTCTTCAAGTTGCGGCTTCCCTTTAGTGGATATTTGTGTTACCTAGCGCGAGTACGTGACTCGTACAGGACGCCTGCACAAACAACTTTGGCTCCTCTTCAAGTTGCGGCTTCCCTTTACTGGATATTTGTGTTACCTAGCGCGAGTACGTGACTCGTACAGGACGCCTGCACAAACAACTTTGGCTCCTCTTCAAGTTGCGGCTTCCCTTTACTGGATATTTGTGTTACCTAGCGCGAGTACGTGACTCGTACAGGACGCCTGCACAAACAACTTTGGCTCCTCTTCAAGTTGCGGCTTCCCTTTACTGGATATTTGTGTTACCTAGCGCGAGTACGTGACTCGTACAGGACGCCTGCACAAACAACTTTGGCTCCTCTTCAAGTTGCGGCTTCCCTTTACTGGATATTTGTGTTACCTAGCGCGAGTACGTGACTCGTACAGGACGCCTCCACAAACAACTGTGGCTCCTCTTCAAGTTGCGGCTTCCCTTTAGTGGATATTTGTGTTACCTAGCGCGAGTACGTGACTCGTACAGGACGCCTGCACAAACAACTTTGGCTCCTCTTCAAGTTGCGGCTTCCCTTTACTGGATATTTGTGTTACCTAGCGCGAGTACGTGACTCGTACAGGACGCCTGCACAAACAACTTTGGCTCCTCTTCAAGTTGCGGCTTCCCTTTACTGGATATTTGTGTTACCTAGCGCGAGTACGTGACTCGTACAGGACGCCTGCACAAACAACTTTGGCTCCTCTTCAAGTTGCGGCTTCCCTTTACTGGATATTTGTGTTACCTAGCGCGAGTACGTGACTCGTACAGGACGCCTGCACAAACAACTTTGGCTCCTCTTCAAGTTGCGGCTTCCCTTTACTGGATATTTGTGTTACCTAGCGCGAGTACGTGACTCGTACAGGACGCCTCCACAAACAACTTTGGCTCCTCTTCAAGTTGCGGCTTCCCTTTACTGGATATTTGTGTTACCTAGCGCGAGTACGTGACTCGTACAGGACGCCTGCACAAACAACTTTGGCTCCTCTTCAAGTTGCGGCTTCCCTTTACTGGATATTTGTGTTACCTAGCGCGAGTACGTGACTCGTACAGGACGCCTCCACAAACAACTTTGGCTCCTCTTCAAAATGCGGCTTCCCTTTACTGGATATTTGTGTTACCTAGCGCGAGTACGTGACTCGTACAGGACGCCTCCACAAACAACTTTGGCTCCTCTTCAAGTTGCGGCTTCCCTTTACTGGATATTTGTGTTACCTAGCGCGAGTACGTGACTCGTACAGGACGCCTGCACAAACAACTTTGGCTCCTCTTCAAGTTGCGGCTTCCCTTTACTGGATATTTGTGTTACCTAGCGCGAGTACGTGACTCGTACAGGACGCCTGCACAAACAACTTTGGCTCCTCTTCAAGTTGCGGCTTCCCTTTACTGGATATATGTGTTTTCTAGCGCGAGTACGTGACTCGTACAGGACGCCTGCACAAACAACTTTGGCTCCTCTTCAAGTTGCGGCTTCCCTTTACTGGATATTTGTGTTACCTAGCGCGAGTACGTGACTCGTACAGGACGCCTGCACAAACAACTTTGGCTCCTCTTCAAGTTGCGGCTTCCCTTTACTGGATATTTGTGTTACCTAGCGCGAGTACGTGACTCGTACAGGACGCCTCCACAAACAACTTTGGCTCCTCTTCAAGTTGCGGCTTCCCTTTACTGGATATATGTGTTTTCTAGCGCGAGTACGTGACTCGTACAGGACGCCTGCACAAACAACTTTGGCTCCTCTTCAAGTTGCGGCTTCCCTTTACTGGATATTTGTGTTACCTAGCGCGAGTACGTGACTCGTACAGGACGCCTGCACAAACAACTTTGGCTCCTCTTCAAGTTGCGGCTTCCCTTTACTGGATATTTGTGTTACCTAGCGCGAGTACGTGACTCGTACAGGACGCCTGCACAAACAACTTTGGCTCCTCTTCAAGTTGCGGCTTCCCTTTACTGGATATTTGTGTTACCTAGCGCGAGTACGTGACTCGTACAGGACGCCTGCACAAACAACTTTGGCTCCTCTTCAAGTTGCGGCTTCCCTTTACTGGATATTTGTGTTACCTAGCGCGAGTACGTGACTCGTACAGGACGCCTCCACAAACAACTTTGGCTCCTCTTCAAGTTGCGGCTTCCCTTTACTGGATATTTGTGTTACCTAGCGCGAGTACGTGACTCGTACAGGACGCCTGCACAAACAACTTTGGCTCCTCTTCAAGTTGCGGCTTCCCTTTACTGGATATTTGTGTTACCTAGCGCGAGTACGTGACTCGTACAGGACGCCTGCACAAACAACTTTGGCTCCTCTTCAAGTTGCGGCTTCCCTTTACTGGATATTTGTGTTACCTAGCGCGAGTACGTGACTCGTACAGGACGCCTGCACAAACAACTTTGGCTCCTCTTCAAGTTGCGGCTTCCCTTTAGTGGATATTTGTGTTACCTAGCGCGAGTACGTGACTCGTACAGGACGCCTGCACAAACAACTTTGGCTCCTCTTCAAGTTGCGGCTTCCCTTTACTGGATATTTGTGTTACCTAGCGCGAGTACGTGACTCGTACAGGACGCCTGCACAAACAACTTTGGCTCCTCTTCAAGTTGCGGCTTCCCTTTACTGGATATTTGTGTTACCTAGCGCGAGTACGTGACTCGTACAGGACGCCTCCACAAACAACTTTGGCTCCTCTTCAAGTTGCGGCTTCCCTTTACTGGATATATGTGTTTTCTAGCGCGAGTACGTGACTCGTACAGGACGCCTGCACAAACAACTTTGGCTCCTCTTCAAGTTGCGGCTTCCCTTTACTGGATATTTGTGTTACCTAGCGCGAGTACGTGACTCGTACAGGACGCCTCCACAAACAACTGTGGCTCCTCTTCAAGTTGCGGCTTCCCTTTAGTGGATATTTGTGTTACCTAGCGCGAGTACGTGACTCGTACAGGACGCCTGCACAAACAACTTTGGCTCCTCTTCAAGTTGCGGCTTCCCTTTACTGGATATTTGTGTTACCTAGCGCGAGTACGTGACTCGTACAGGACGCCTGCACAAACAACTTTGGCTCCTCTTCAAGTTGCGGCTTCCCTTTACTGGATATTTGTGTTACCTAGCGCGAGTACGTGACTCGTACAGGACGCCTCCACAAACAACTTTGGCTCCTCTTCAAGTTGCGGCTTCCCTTTACTGGATATTTGTGTTACCTAGCGCGAGTGCGTGACTCGTACAGGACGCCTGCACAAACAACTTTGGCTCCTCTTCAAGTTGCGGCTTCCCTTTACTGGATATTTGTGTTACCTAGCGCGAGTACGTGACTCGTACAGGACGCCTCCACAAACAACTTTGGCTCCTCTTCAAGTTGCGGCTTCCCTTTACTGGATATTTGTGTTACCTAGCGCGAGTACGTGACTCGTACAGGACGCCTCCACAAACAACTTTGGCTCCTCTTCAAGTTGCGGCTTCCCTTTACTGGATATTTGTGTTACCTAGCGCGAGTACGTGACTCGTACAGGACGCCTCCACAAACAACTTTGGCTCCTCTTCAAGTTGCGGCTTCCCTTTACTGGATATTTGTGTTACCTAGCGCGAGTACGTGACTCGTACAGGACGCCTGCACAAACAACTTTGGCTCCTCTTCAAGTTGCGGCTTCCCTTTACTGGATATTTGTGTTACCTAGCGCGAGTACGTGACTCGTACAGGACGCCTGCACAAACAACTTTGGCTCCTCTTCAAGTTGCGGCTTCCCTTTACTGGATATTTGTGTTACCTAGCGCGAGTACGTGACTCGTACAGGACGCCTCCACAAACAACTTTGGCTCCTCTTCAAGTTGCGGCTTCCCTTTAGTGGATATTTGTGTTACCTAGCGCGAGTACGTGACTCGTACAGGACGCCTGCACAAACAACTTTGGCTCCTCTTCAAGTTGCGGCTTCCCTTTACTGGATATTTGTGTTACCTAGCGCGAGTACGTGGCTCGTACAGGACGCCTCCACAAACAACTTTGGCTCCTCTTCAAGTTGCGGCTTCCCTTTACTGGATATTTGTGTTACCTAGCGCGAGTACGTGACTCGTACAGGACGCCTGCACAAACAACTTTGGCTCCTCTTCAAGTTGCGGCTTCCCTTTACTGGATATTTGTGTTACCTAGCGCGAGTACGTGACTCGTACAGGACGCCTGCACAAACAACTTTGGCTCCTCTTCAAGTTGCGGCTTCCCTTTACTGGATATTTGTGTTACCTAGCGCGAGTACGTGACTCGTACAGGACGCCTCCACAAACAACTTTGGCTCCTCTTCAAGTTGCGGCTTCCCTTTAGTGGATATTTGTGTTACCTAGCGCGAGTACGTGACTCGTACAGGACGCCTGCACAAACAACTTTGGCTCCTCTTCAAGTTGCGGCTTCCCTTTACTGGATATTTGTGTTACCTAGCGCGAGTACGTGGCTCGTACAGGACGCCTCCACAAACAACTTTGGCTCCTCTTCAAGTTGCGGCTTCCCTTTACTGGATATTTGTGTTACCTAGCGCGAGTACGTGACTCGTACAGGACGCCTGCACAAACAACTTTGGCTCCTCTTCAAGTTGCGGCTTCCCTTTACTGGATATTTGTGTTACCTAGCGCGAGTACGTGGCTCGTACAGGACGCCTCCACAAACAACTTTGGCTCCTCTTCAAGTTGCGGCTTCCCTTTACTGGATATTTGTGTTACCTAGCGCGAGTACGTGACTCGTACAGGACGCCTGCACAAACAACTTTGGCTCCTCTTCAAGTTGCGGCTTCCCTTTACTGGATATTTGTGTTACCTAGCGCGAGTACGTGACTCGTACAGGACGCCTGCACAAACAACTTTGGCTCCTCTTCAAGTTGCGGCTTCCCTTTACTGGATATTTGTGTTACCTAGCGCGAGTACGTGACTCGTACAGGACGCCTCCACAAACAACTTTGGCTCCTCTTCAAGTTGCGGCTTCCCTTTACTGGATATTTGTGTTACCTAGCGCGAGTACGTGACTCGTACAGGACGCCTGCACAAACAACTTTGGCTCCTCTTCAAGTTGCGGCTTCCCTTTACTGGATATTTGTGTTACCTAGCGCGAGTACGTGACTCGTACAGGACGCCTGCACAAACAACTTTGGCTCCTCTTCAAGTTGCGGCTTCCCTTTACTGGATATTTGTGTTACCTAGCGCGAGTACGTGACTCGTACAGGACGCCTCCACAAACAACTTTGGCTCCTCTTCAAGTTGCGGCTTCCCTTTACTGGATATTTGTGTTACCTAGCGCGAGTACGTGACTCGTACAGGACGCCTGCACAAACAACTTTGGCTCCTCTTCAAGTTGCGGCTTCCCTTTACTGGATATTTGTGTTACCTAGCGCGAGTACGTGACTCGTACAGGACGCCTGCACAAACAACTTTGGCTCCTCTTCAAGTTGCGGCTTCCCTTTACTGGATATTTGTGTTACCTAGCGCGAGTACGTGACTCGTACAGGACGCCTGCACAAACAACTTTGGCTCCTCTTCAAGTTGCGGCTTCCCTTTACTGGATATTTGTGTTACCTAGCGCGAGTACGTGACTCGTACAGGACGCCTGCACAAACAACTTTGGCTCCTCTTCAAGTTGCGGCTTCCCTTTACTGGATATTTGTGTTACCTAGCGCGAGTACGTGACTCGTACAGGACGCCTGCACAAACAACTTTGGCTCCTCTTCAAGTTGCGGCTTCCCTTTACTGGATATTTGGAAACAAAGTACACACATCGACATTATGTGTCTCCTCAATATTTTGATTGGATTCAATCCAGCATTTACTTTGGTATTAAAAAGGAACTCCGAGCAAGTTTACATGACAAGTCTAGAGGTTGTCTGGAAGATATTGCTTTTAGCAATAAGACTGTTTACTGTACACTATAGTATCTCTACGTATTACGAAATTGTTTTGGTGTACTATAAGTGTAAATAAATAAAAAAATAAATGGCCAGCCAAAACCAAAGCCAATATCGAGACGCCGAGCTTTCTCAAAAGCTTCCCCTGCCAGCCACCCTCTATAGATATGCGTGAGTACATTTTTCAGGAAACTTTTGCCCTGTGCTTGACGCGAGAAGAGCTTGTGTTTTGTATCGAACTGCAATACCCTGAGTACCTGAGTACCTGGTGCAAAGTGTTAGTGTAGAACTAGCCACAGTGACAGTACCCATCTGAACTAATGGTGCGCTCGATTACAGCCAAAGACGGTACATATTGCAGCAGTACTCGTATACTCGTATTTACGTTACCCCCACTGTTACTTGACCTTATATTAGCTTGCCGTATTGCTTAGTTAGTTAGCCAGTTCATCATATCAGCTTATATACGTCCCCACCGAGGGGCTCGAGCCTACCCTGAATTAGGGCGATTGGGTCTAACTCGACCACGCGGGCCCAGTGCGGGTTGGTTGACTTCACACACACCCTTCGAGTTTCTTCGCAGGTGTCTGCAGGTTTCCTCACGATGTTTTCCTTCACCGTTAAAGCAATCGGAGAGTATATGTACGTAAGTTTCGAAAACTCATTGGTACATTGGCCGTCCGGATTTGAACCTCTTGTTTTTAGCCACCGACGCTTTTTAATTCTTAAACGCTTATTTTTCTTAGGACTCCGTCAAATATTTAGTGTTGCAAAAGAGCTCCGTCGCTAAAAAAGTTTGGTCTATTCAAAAAATAAATGTATACTTTAAAAACCGGCCAAGTGCGAGTTGGACTCGCGGTGCGAGGGTTCCGCAGCACCGCGCCTCGCCACACAACTACGACACATATTATATTCACATTACAAACAAAAGACACAAACGCGAGCAACAGAAAAGTACTACTAGCGCTATCTAGTGGTGTTTTAGTGAACTGTTTTCCATAAGTGAACGTATTATATTGAGTTTACCACTTTGTTTTCAATTGATAGAATTCTTATAGGTTTTCCTGTAATCTACTAGCAATGAACTATGTTTCGTATTTTTTTTAAATATAAAGCTCATTAGTTTCGGAGATCAAGGGGGGGAATGGTAAATTTTCGTCTTCTTTCATGAATATAATCAAAACTTTTTATTTTACAATAATATATTTAATTTTAATTTATTTATTTGAGATCCTCATAACGAGCCCTTTCATTTGATATATGACACAGTAAGGTGTGCGAAACTTTTTTTTAATTCCTCATTTCCCCCAAAAACGAGGGGGGGGACACTTGCCTGTAAGAACAATCAGCACCTCCTCTTTACTTGTACACTGTAGTAGAGGTATCTAAAAAAAAATTTAAAAGGCCGCAACTCGCCGTACCATGTACGAGTACAGGATGCGCAACAAAAATAGGCCTGTATGAAACATCGAAACTAAAGGGAGTAGAGAAATTTGTAATATGAGAGAACATCTCGTCTATTTTAGACCATAGGAAAACTGCATTGAAATATTTAACAAAACACTCATAAGGTGCCCGGAAATCCAAACTTGTTATGTGTAGAGATTTTTGATTTATTGTGGTAATTAAAGACGTGGCTTGTAAGGAATAAATCTTACTGAAATAAATTAAAATTCCAAATGTCACTTTATCAAAATAATTAAACGTTTAGGTTCGTTTTTCGAGTCGTGCATTAGTTTTTCTTTAAATCTTATAGTGCAGGTTTTCTTTTAGTGCTAGTTGTTCGTGGTCCCCACGGTCCATGGTTCACTCTTTCAAAAATTCACAAAAGCGAACAGTCACCTTTTTTGTTATTTAAATGTCTACATGATAAAGTCCTATTACGACCACATAAGTATTGTAAACAAACATCTAGAAGGTTTTTTATTTTTAATTAAATATTCCTAGGACACACTTTAGATCAAAACGAATAATGGACATCTCACATATGTATATCGGTTTAGCATTTTAAATCGTGCGAGGCAATGAAGAAAACATACATTCATACAGAGCTACGAGTATAAAATCCTTAACCGTTCCTGTTAGTGGTTAAAGGTATTTCCGAAAAAAAAACGTCAACTATGTGTAAAAAAAGCGTTCAAGAGCTTAATATAAGGATCAATTTTTGAAACAGGCCAACACCACGCCAACACACAAGTCCTACAAGCATTAGAATCACAGTCCATCGGATTTCAGCACACATTGCGTGATCCAGTTCTCTGCGTAGAAATATGATTTATGTGTATCTTTGAGAACAAAAATAAACCTTTGTGATGTCAGCGAGATCCATGGACCACCTGATCCATAATTCATGGGTCCAGATCCCAAGGGGACATAATATAATGTTCAAAAAAGATTTTAAGAAGATCTTCTTTTTACAGTGTTGAGAAAATATTATAAAAGTTGCTATAATTGGTGCTAGACAAAAATTATATTAAGATAAAAGGTGACGTGAAAGACAGTACCATTAATTATTGTTTTCGCTCTTTAGGCCAAATCGGGTGTTGAGATTAAATATGAAGAGGTCTGAAAACCAACGTATATCGATAGCGAATAACTCTAAATGAACACACTTATTAAAAATAAACACAATATAAAACAGCAGTGGACGTCCTTCGGCCGACATGATGACAATATAAAACAGCAGTGGACGTCCTTCGGATGACATGATGATAATATAAAACAGCATTGGACGTCCTTCGGCTGGCATGATGACAATATGAAACAGCAGTGGACGTCCTTCGGCTGGCATGATGACAATATGAAACAGCAGTGGACGTCCTTCGGCTGGCATGATGACAATATGAAACAGCAGTGGACGTCCTTCGGCTGACATGATGACAATATAAAACAGCAGTGGACGTCCTTCGGCTGACATGATGACAATATAAAACAGCAGTAGACGTCCTTCGGCTGGCATGATGACAATATGAAACAGCAGTGGACGTCCTTCGGCTGACATGATGACAATATAAAACAGCAGTGGACGTCCTTCGGCTGACATGATGACAATATAAAACAGCAGTAGACGTCCTTCGGCTGACATGATGACAATATAAAACAGCAGTAGACGTCCTTCGGCTGGCATGATGACAATATGAAACAGCAGTGGACGTCCTTCGGCTGACATGATGACAATATAAAACAGCAGTGGACGTCCTTCGGCTGACATGATGACAATATAAAACAGCATTGGATGTCCTTCGGCCGACATGATGACAATATAAAACAGCAGTGGACGTCCTTCGGCTGACATGATGACAATATAAAACAGCAGTGGACGTCCTTCGGCCGACATGATGACAATATAAAACAGCAGTGGACGTCCTTCGGCTGACATGATGACAATATAAAACAGCAGTGGACGTCCTTCGGCCGACATGATGACAATATAAAACAGCAGTGGACGTCCTTCGGATGACATGATGATAATATAAAACAGCATTGGACGTCCTTCGGCTGGCATGATGACAATATGAAACAGCAGTGGACGTCCTTCGGCTGGCATGATGACAATATGAAACAGCAGTGGACGTCCTTCGGCTGGCATGATGACAATATGAAACAGCAGTGGACGTCCTTCGGCTGACATGATGACAATATAAAACAGCAGTGGACGTCCTTCGGCTGACATGATGACAATATAAAACAGCAGTAGACGTCCTTCGGCTGGCATGATGACAATATGAAACAGCAGTGGACGTCCTTCGGCTGACATGATGACAATATAAAACAGCAGTGGACGTCCTTTGGCTGACATGATGACAATATAAAACAGCAGTGGATGTCCTTCGGCCGACATGATGACAATATAAAACAGCAGTGGACGTCCTTCGGATGACATGATGATAATATAAAACAGCAGTGGACGTCCTTCGGCTGACATGATGACAATATAAAACAGCTGTGGACGTCCTTCGGCTGACATGATGACAATATAAAACAGCAGTGGACGTCCTTTGGCTGACATGATGACAGTATAAAACAGCAGTGGACGTCCTTCGGCTGACATGATGACAATATAAAACTTAAAAACTTCAACTTAAATATTAAAATGTTATGTAGAGGTACTATAGCACATAGCGGTACAACTTGGGCGTTCTTATCTCTTAAAGCGATTTCTTACAGACAGCTCGGGCTTTGAAGACAAAAGCATAAAAAATAGTTTCCAGATCTTAATGCTAGAACTACAAAATATTAATTAAAAAATTACGGCAATAAATATTAAATACTTTTCTTATCCGTTAAGCGAACTTGCTGAACTTTATTCAATTGCTCGGAGTCTTCTAGCCATATAATAAAATAAAATAAAAAATAAAATAAATAAATATAAACTAAAAATATTATTTTGATGTAAAAACGGAGTTATCCAGTTAGCTTTGGAAAGTAATACATTATCTAAACACAATATTTCATACAAATCGTTAGAGCCGTTTCCGAGAAACCATTTATACTTAAAGTAATAAGATTTAAGTTAGGGTAACAATGGTTTTACATAATCATCAGAAACTTGGTCCGGGAAAATGTTAGCGCAGTAAGTACGCCGCGCAGGATGAAGATAAATAGAGGTAAAGAAAGGTTACACTTCCCATTTAATTTTATATAAATAAGGTGTAACACACAACAAAACAATAATAATTATATTACCTGTTTTCAGGTGTGACAAAATTTTATGGGGGTTGTTGTAAATTCTGAACACCCTATCACTGTCCGCCGCCCTTGCCCATTACTCAGTGCCGTACGCTAAAATGGAATGTACAGTAGCAAAGTAGCACGATCTGACGACTTCTACGGTTGCGGTGCTCGCCAGTCGACGCAAAGCATAACATGCCCTACCTAGCTTCGTACAGACTTCATCGATATGGGTCTCCCATGTGAGCGCGCTGTCGATATTGAAACCCAGTAAACGTATGACACTACTTTGTCGTATGCTTGTGCCGTCAGCGTGAATGTCCATCGGTAGCGGTGCACGTCGATTCAGACAGAACACCGTGTAGCACGTTTTATCTTTATTAAGTGCAAACCCGTTATCGCTGAAACACTGATGGAGTCTCTTTATAGTTGCATTAGTAGCAATTTCCAGTAGCGCATATGTTGGTGCAGATAGCACAGCTTTATCATCATCAGCATACATAAAAAGCTCTACATCATTTATCGATTGGGGTAAGTCGTTAAGCAGTATGCTGTACATTGTATTTGATAAACAGGAGCCTTGTGGGACCCCCATTACATTTGTCATTTTGCAGAGCGGGCATTGCCTTTAATGCCTACAACCTCTTGACTCCTGTTAGTTATAAAAGGGACTAGAAGGGACAAGACCGGGCCTCGTATACCGTAGTGGTTCAGTTTCTCAGCTACCAAAGTGTGATCGGTAGTATCAAACGCGCGCGACAGGTCAAAGCATATCATGGCAACTTGGCGACATGCTTCTTGAGCGCGCAGTATACCCCAAATCACCTCCCAGCCTAGGTCCGTAGTGGATCGGCCCTCGCGGTATGCATACCGTCTATCTGACATTGTGTTACGGCAAGTCCAAAAGGAGATGAGTCTGGTATTGATTCCAACTTCAAATATCTGCTGAGCCTTGGTACTAGTGATATAGGCCGGTAAGACTTGACCGCTGATTTAACGCAAAATATGTTGCATCTTACAAGGTGACAATACTCTAAGTAGGATTGAACTGTCCGTTGGTGGAATTGTAGCTAGCAGAGTGTCCCACGACCGAGTAGGATCGGCAGGAGGAGCGCCGCACTGCATCGCAGCGGTTACGAACTCATTGTTCAGGTCGTCCACTAGCTCCTGCTTTGTTGCGAATGGTCGGCCGTTCCTGTCCCTGACGATATCCGTGAAATCTAGCCTGTCACGGCTGCTATGGCCTAGCTCACTGTTTATAATCTTCCACATACGTTTACTTTTATTTGTAGTCGTATTTATGAAATAAAAATAAAATTTAATTATTTTGGATTTAAGTTTAGAATGATACTGTTTTGAGACGTCAATCACTAGCTCAGCTAGCTAGCTCAGAACGAGGATCATTATTCATCATGTGCATAGTATCGAAAAGGAGGAGCTTTAAATTTATTATCTCATTATCGACCCATTGATTATCATGAGGTTTCGTGGACAACATCTTATGAGGAATGCAAGCATCGGACAATGTCGGGCCAGTCAACCGCGTCGAGTGCAATGCGAAAATTCACTTTATTAGAGTGACTATAAACGCTCATTTGCACTGGCGAAGTCACTTCATACTTAGCTCGCAGAATGACGTTGACTCGCATCGCGGAGTGGTCGCTCAGGTGCGTGACAACTTCAACTGCTGACACACGGTCCTTTAGGAAATTGGTGTAAGTGTGGTTAATGTTGCGCAATCCTTACTCACCCTGGTTGGGAAATTACCATTTTACGAGAAATTGTAAGTGGCTAGAATATCAAATACAGCCCTGGATTCTGTTGTCTTATATTATAGGTCAATATTTGTACCACCTAATATAGCGTTACAGGTTTTGTTATTAATTTTAAACATTAATTGGTCAAAAAGTATCAGAAAGTCAAGATGACTTGTTAAGTTAGAGTGATAAATACCTATTACTAATAAATTTTCCTCAGGCAGGTAGATCGCGCAGACGTCAAACAACTGTTCGCGTGACATACTACACGAAGTAACTATTTAGTAATCTGTGATACTACTGTATTCTGGTCTATCTATCGCTCTAATGTCAGACCACACATAGATACAGCTTCCACCGTGCTGAATGTTTGGTCTGCAGTGATATGAGACTAATTGAAAGTTATTTAATGTGACAGATTTTATCTGGTCATCACGGAGCCAGTGTTCCGATAACACTAATATGTGACATTTCAGATCTTTAGTTATTAGTAATTCGAGTTATCTCGTTTTATTATTAAGGCTACAGATATTTTGGTGGCATACAGTAAAAATGTTATCATTCGTTAGCGACGTCCGTGTGTCCCCCGATGCTTGTGTTACTCGTAAAATACCGTGCAGGGTCGGTGTGGGCGCGTCGTCGCTCTGTGGCAGTGGCAGCAACGTTGGCAGGGCGGTCGAGCGCCCGCTCAGCTGCGTTGGCACCCGGCCGGTGGCTACTGGCTTATGTGTGAGGACAGTCGATGTTCTTGCCCCGCTCCTCACGGGGCCGCCGCAGAAACCAGTCTGTATAGCGAATGCCTGTGTCGAACTTATCGAAGATGTTCTCGCGAATCTCGATAATGAAGGCAGCGTGCCTGTTTGTCAAAATGTTTCGCTTTCGCGTTTCAACGAAGTAATTGTCACTCTTCTCGATTTTAATGAGAAATTAGCTTACTGTCTAAGCTGATGTCTGAGGTCTGAAAGACCAGGCTTGAATGTATTTTAGCCCTTCTACGGTTTGAATCCCTTCATCTACCTTACCCGCACCAACATTTATCTTCCCTTGTTGCTGTCTCCTACGTCTCGGTATTACTTTCAGCCAATTTCCATCGTCTTAGTGATCGACTAGCTCAATTACCTCACAAGCGGTATCGGGCGCAGATCTCGTGGCCCCAACCTCGTTCGATGATGCGGATGTTTTCCATCAGTGATAGTGGTAGCCTGATAATGGCATACGCGTGGCTACCTATGGGGCCAATAAGATATAAAATAACAAGAGTCAATATTAAAACCATCGATTCGAAAAGAAGAAGAAGAAGTGGTAGCCGGGGAAGCGTTGGCTGTCATTCGGTTTGTATCGGTCAATATCGGGGTCTCGGAAGATTTTGTGAGGTAGCGTACTTTTTTAAATTAAGATTGGCGCTTGAAGTGCTTATCAAAGTTTTGGCTTTCTGGAGTGCAGTACGTACCGGTCTCTCTGCAGCGGCTGCACTCGGAGTTGAATATTTCTGATCTACGTCGAGGGTAGGCGACTGGGTCAACTGTTTGATCACTAGGGACTGGTTGACAATTAGAGTATTCTATTCTGAAAATTTTCAGTGTTAGGTTTTAGTTCTAGGGCACTCTCTTTAGTTGCTAGGTTTTTTAGCTTCTTTTGGCGCTCGCGCACTAAGTTTTCAAGAGCTTTTGTAGCCATTTTTCACTCGTTTAGAACAAAAATAAAAAGTAATAATCGCGAAGCGTCTGTTCGCGGTGACTCGCCTCACCATACTGAGACACATGGCACATCGGGAGACTGAGGCTGAACTGAAGGTTGGATCACAGGCAGTTTCCGCCATCCTGCATGAACAACTTAAAGTTAGAAAGCTTGGTTCGCGATAGATACCTCGTTCTCTCACCGAAGAGTAAAAATCCCGTCGTGTTGATTGATGCAAATTTATGGTGGAAAAGTTCAAAGGAGGGACTTCGCAAAACGTATCCTACAGCCTTACAACTGACGAATCTTGAATCTACAGCTACGATCCCCTCACGAAGCAGCAATCCACGCATTGGTTGTTTGAAGAGGATTAGTTGTCTACAAAAGATGTTCGCGGTCGGAGCGTTAATAAAAAAATTATAGTGGTTTTTTTTCGACGCAGTTGACCAGTAGCAATAATTCCGCTAGAAGACCGTAGAACCATTACGTGGGGTATTTGAGAACTTCGGGGGTACAAATCCTACTCCATCTTCCGTACAGCCCAAATTAAACTCCATGCATTTTTTTTTATTTCCCACTATAAAAAAATGCTGCGTAGTCGAAAGTTCAACACTGCAGACGAGGCCGTCGAAGAATTTCGGCGGTTATTTTTGGACGTCCCGCAAGATACAATGTTTAAATGTTTAGAAAACTAGTTCACCCGAATGGATAAGTGCATAGGGGTTGGAGGAGAATATTTTGAAAAGCTCTGAATAAACTTTTTTTGTACAGCCCACGTACATGAAATAATGAGTGATTTTTTTTATGTTCTATCCATCTTTAAGGCTTGGATCGCACAGCGATTATGGATTTTCTATGAGCACTGGTTTGCAAAATTGGTTTAACATAAATTCGGCTTCAGCTAGACCCTTTTGCAAAACTCCAAAACTGACGTCTATTAGTAGTATTTGGATGAAAAAATCATTATTTTTTCAAGAGTTCAAAATGTCTAGTTTAACAAAAAATACCAAAATTTCTAGTTACAAAAATTGTTGTTATGTAATTGAAATACGTCGTAGTGTTATTATTTTTTAGGAAATAGAGACCACACTAGTCCGCCTTTGCTAAATGTATTTTCTTTTGTCTAAATATTTAATGTATTTGTTATAAAAAGCAATAGAGTTTACAAACAAACAAACACTATGAAATTGAATATGAATTTACATTTCAGTATTGTGCTGAGTTCCCGCAAATATGGAAAAAAAATATAACAGTAGATTGGTTGTTCGACGCTGTTAATTGGAATTTAATATTTAAATTACAATCTCATTAATATTATCTCACCTCGAATGGTTTGTGTTTAAGTTGTACAGTGAAAAAATTAAATAATGAAGGTAAGGTATTAAATATCTAGATAGCGTGACAGAAAGAAACCTGCCAAGTGCTAGTCGAGCTCGCACACCGAGGGTTCCATAACACTACATGTTCAGAAGAAACCTGCCAAGTGCTAGTCGAGCTCGCACACCGAGGGTTCCATAACACTACATGTTCAGAAGAAACCTGCCAAGTGCTAGTCGAGCTCGCACACCGAGGGTTCCATAACACTACATGTTCAGAAGAAACCTGCCAAGTGCTAGTCGAGCTCGCACACCGAGGGTTCCATAACACTACATGTTTAGAAGAAACCCTGAAAAACCAACGAGTGCAACAGTGATTCCTACTTATTTCGATATGTTATAAAGAATTGCGCAACGGGAGACGTGGCGTAGGAAGACCTCCCACTCGGTGGACCGGTGACCTGGTGAAGGTCACGGGAAGCCGCTGAATGCGGAAAGCGCAGGACCGGTCGCTGTGGAAATCTTCGGGAGAGGCCTTTGTCCAGCAGTGGGCGTCTTTCAGTTGATATGATAATGATGATAAAAAATAATTGGCTTTTAATTTTTTTATCACATATTTACTCGCACTTCGTACGTTTTTAGCGTCATTTTTATTACTGAGCCAAATTTAGCTTCGACAGTAAAACGGCGGTGACTTACTGACGGACTGACAGACACGCCTTCAACTCCAAGGGTTCCTAGTTTGACCAACCAATAATTGTTGCCCCCCTAAACCTTTGCGCTAAATACTTAATGATTTCGATTAAAGTTCATAAGAATGAGTAAATTATTTATTTCTACTGGTGGCGCGCTAATCGAACTTCTTCTTAGCATGTCGATGGCCGACACTACACTGTAGCAGCCCAGAATTTGGCCACGTTAACAGCATTATCAGCCGCTGTCATGAGGTCAGGTGCAGGGCACGATGTTAATTGAACTGCCTCCATATGAAGGTCAGCAATCTACTGACTAATAATTATGTGTTGGCGGTCACTTACTGAAGGAGTTGGAGCGATGCTGCGTGGGCGCCGGCGGACAGAGCACCTCGCTGGCCAGGCTGCTGACGCTCACCACGTCGCGGAGCTCGCCGAGTGACGTCGACCGTAGCGTTGGCAACGAGAAGTTCACTTCTTTGGTCCTGCCAAAAGTAACAGAATGGGCATTATGTATGCCACAAAAGTGCTAAAAGGGAAATCCAGGCCACATATTTCACATCTAGATTCTCGCATGGTTTTGCCAGAACAAATTCCAAACAAAAATTTTATAAAGACTACCTTTACCCTCCAGCGCTATACGTTTTGTTTTAAGAGATAAATAATTACTAGAAATTATTTTGTTTTTCAGTTCATCATCATATCAGCCGAAGGACGTCCACTGCTGGACATAGGTCTCCCCCAAGGATTTCCACGAAGACCGGTTCTGCGCTGGCCGCATCCAGCGGCTTCCCGCGAACTTCACCAGGTCGTCGGTCCACCGAGTGGGAGGCCTGCCTACACTACGTTTTCCGGTGTGTGGTCACCACTCAATAATTTTACTGCCCCAACGGCCATCCGTTCTACGAGCAATGTGCCCCGCCCACTGCCACTTAAGTTTAGCAATTCTGAGAGCTATGTCAATAAAAGTTTTTTTATTTGTAATTTCATTTAATAACAGTAAACAATTTCACAGTTTTGCAGTTCTTTTTGTGGAAACACACTTATTTTAGTAATAAACTTGGTCTAAGATGAATAAATGAGTACCCAAGTAATTAATAAAAATAACTGTCTTCTAATTAATCAAATTGCGCGTGAACGTCCTTTCCTTCGTCATCCCAGTTGTACTTTTTGCTTAGCGGTTAATTAAATTATGAGGAAAACCAGGTTTAATTACTTTTGTTTTCGCAAGGTGTATACGTGTGGGAAAGAAATTATGATAAAATGTATATATATATTTTCATGTTGTTGTTGTTGTTGTTAGCTGGAAGATCTACATAAATATATCTACATTTAAAAAAATGATTACGGCATACCTACCGCCCGCACCAAAAAACAAGATGGCTCCCTTTCTTAAAATGATCAAAGATGAGATAATATTTATTGTCAAAACTGAGTTATAGATTAGATTAGATTTATTCAATATATGACACAAACTCATAAAACATACATGTCAAATTATAAAATATGTCAATGGTCGTCAAAAAATAAATTTTCAAATTCACAAAAACAAAATATCAAATTACAAAAATTAAAATGTCAAAAAGTAATCATATCAGCTCACATACGTCCCCACCGAGGAGCTCGAACCTACCCTGAATTAGGGCGATCGGGCCTTAGTCGACCACGCGGGCTCAGTGCGGGTTGGTCGACTTCACATACAACCTTGGAGTTTCTTCGTAGGCGTGTGCAGGTTTCCTCGCGATGTTCTCCTTCACCGTATAAGAGTGTCGGATAAACGTACATATGAAATCGAAATTCGAAAACACATCGGTACGTGGCAGGATCGAACCACGACCTCCCGGACAGGAGGTAGCGGCCCTTGCCATTACGCCACCGAAAAAGTAAATAAATATAAATTAATACATTGAAGTATGTCAGTATTTCGTTTTATTTTCAAAATTCGTCAATTGAATAATATTCGTTATCCAACAAGAAGTTTTTCAAATGGCGCCTAAACGTTTTGTCATCTGATATTTCCCGCAGTGAGGCGGGTAGCCGTTCATAAAATGTTGGCACAACTACGCGCGGATTGCTCCTGGCTAGTGTAGTGCGCCGCGCGCCGGGCACCGCTTGCAACCTGCCAGTGTTCTTCAATACGCGATGCCCTGCGCGTACTATAAATTGAGTCATATTTTGCCTCACGTACAAAATTACTTCAAATAAGTATTGAGAACTCATAGTCAGGATTCGATTTTTGGAGAAAAGAGAACGACAAGTGGTTCGTGGTTTAGTGTCAGTTAACTGTCTTATTGCTCGTTTTTGGTAAATAAAAACCCGATTAGCGTCTGCGGAGTTTCCCCAAAGTATAATACCATTAGCGATCATCGAATGGAAATAGGCAAAATATGTTTGACGCAGCACGTCTATTGAAACCAGTGGGCGCAGTTTCCGGAGTGCGTATGCGGCTCCGCTCAGTTTTTCGCATAATTGGTCGATATGAGTTTCCAAGTGAGGTTTTGATCAAGACAGAGGCCAAGGAATCTATAACTATTGACCAGCGGCATCGGAATTATAGTTTTACAATTAATTAGTATCATCAGTTTACCCATTTCGGGCATACAAAATTCATGCTTTAACTTTTAAAATATAGTAACCATTTTATTCAAAAATTAAAATATAAAAAGCAAGTAAAAATATATTATTCTAAAGTATAAAATACCTTCTCTATCAACCAATATTTTAGTGTTTTTAGGGTTCCGTACAAAATAAACAAAACGGAATCCTTATAGAATCACTGTCTGTTATGTCACAGCCAATTTGCTCCGAACCTACTGGATCAAATCAGGTGAAATTTGGTAGGATGATGTAATCCTGTGACCCAAACACAGATGTGCAAAGTAAATAAATATTTTTTTTTAAATAAGGGTCATTTTCGGGGGCACAAATTGAAAACCTTACTGTGTCATATATAAAATAAAAGGGCGCGTTATCAGGATCTTAAATTCATTTTTGTTTATATTGTAAAAAAAATATTCATGAAAGAAGACGAAAATTGACCTCCTCACCCCCGCCCCCCCCCCCGATCTTCAAAACTACTGAGCCTAAAATTTAAAAAAAATCTAAATATAGTTCAATGCATGTAGATTACAGGAAAACTTATAAGAATTCTATCAATTGAAAATAAAGTGATAAACTCAATATAATACGTTCACTTACGGAAAATAGTTGTAGTCATAATAGAAAATAGTCTATCGGTGTTCTACAGGATTTATTTCGGAGAATGTGCCCTGGAGCTGAACGACCTCATTCCCCCCTCTCCATTTCATCATCGGACGACCAGGCGCGGAGGGCGGTTCCACCCCTTTGTCGTCATTGTTCCACCTTTATGCATGAAGCGTTTTACTTCTTCGTTTATCATGCGAACGGCCAAGGGGTGGAATTCCCTTCCAGCGTCTGTATTTTCCGATTTGTATAATTCAGGAATCTTCAAGACGAGAGTGAATTGGCACTATTTGAGCTTGCGTGTTACATCCTGGGCTGCATCGGCACTTACCATCAGGTGACCTTGAAATTTTTAGTAAAAAAAAATTGAAAAAAATAACGCGTCTTACTGTGAGGATTTCAAATGTGATATTTTGTATTTGACCTTGGCATTGTACGGAACCCTCTCCACGCGAGTTCAACTCGCACTTGGCCGGTTTTTTTTTAAATATAGTACAATCTAATGACTTGATATACATTGGTAAGTGATTAAAATATTTAGCATCTAACTACAGTGCTTTTATTAAATATGTAGCTTTTAGCTAGCACAACGCACAATACGTCATATCTATATTGGCTGCGTAGAACATTTTCTATGATAGATTACCTTTTTTCGTGTAAAAGTTTTCTATTGTTTTTTACAAACACACACATTTCCATTTTCCATATACTAATTACTGTAACATTTTTTTTCTTTGAGTACAGACCTTAAAGACTCAGTGCTAAAAATTTTGTAGATGATCCTTAGACATCGTTTTTGTAATATAAAAGTAGAGTTAACATTTACAGAGTTACACCAATATATGATGACATAATATGTTAAAAGTGGATAAACGTAGCATAATATGCATTTCGACTAACTTCTGTTGAAGTCACATTACTTAGTATAGACAAAGCATAACATTTACTTGATATCTTTTTAAACGACTTCAAAAAAGGAGAAGGTTTTTGTTGAAAATTTCAACATGAGATTTCCAATTCAAATGAGTGTCAAGTAATTCCTAAAAATTTATGTCATTAACAAATTCTACTGCTTTATTACAAATAATAGTATTAAAATAATGTGGTACCTTTTTAATTTTAGTCTTATCTAAACTTAATTTCCAAGGATTCAAAGGATTTGCCTGCACAAAGGAATTACTTTGATCATCAAACGCCGTATTTTAAAATGAACACCAAAAACTATTTTACTTTTTAATATGATGCCCCATTGCAAGTAATAACCACACTGTTGCCACTTCTCATTTCGGCCCTATTTGATGAAATTTATCATCATCGTCATCATTTGAGCTACATTTGAGCCGAAAGACGTCGAGTGCTTAACAAAGGCCGCCCCAAGGACTTCCAATTGATATAAAAAGTATGTTTTATTCTTTCATTTGTAATAAAATTGGTAAAGCATAATCAAAATCTATTCCAACTTTCAAATCGATAGCCTAAGTAGTTGCTGAGATAAACGGTGTAGAAAGCAGACAGACAGATAGAAAAAGCTGCACCGCAAGAGTTCCGTTTTTACCATTTTGGTGCGAACCCAAAAAATACGCAAACATACATCTTTTCTTGTTTCACTTTTTGGTCGGGCAGCGTAGGACCGGTCGTCGTGGAAATTTTGGGGGAGGCCTTTGTCCAGCACTGGATGTCTTTCGACTGATACGATGATGATGAGTGTTTATATACTTTACAGCTTCAATCCTGTCGGCAAGACGCCAAACGGTTTGTTATGAAATTGAATTTACATGAGTTACCCTACAAAGAGCCAGTTTATGAAGCGAATAACTGTTGAAGTTTATCTAAAATCTGGGCCTTTATTTCTTAAAGATACTTAATTAAAATTAATGTAATCTGCCTTTTCGAAATTTCAATGTTACAAAATATTCTGTTAAAGCGTATTGTAGTATTATTTATTAATCGAAAAAATTAGTACATAGGTAAACATTAGACCCACAAAACTGAATGATCAGTTTGTCTGTGGGATCGACAGTCTCACAATTATACATTACAATCCTAGATAAGACGTAATTACCCATTGATTTTCATATTATTATATAGTTCAGTTTATCCTAAAAGTACTTCACGTGGCGCTGACATACCACTTTTCCCCCACTGCCGTAACTCTGTCTGGCCTAGAAAGTGGCTCAGTCGGACCGTCTTTCGTTTGTGTGGTAGCTGTGCCCCGCACTACCGCTGCGCCAGGACCTACCCTCATTTTGCGACCTCGGAGTAGTTGCTGAAGCAACTACCCTCCGAGAAGCACCCGGAGGGGACAACCAACCCCACTAGTGCCGCGGCGAGCAGATGCCTTCACCGCATGGTCAAGCCCGGTCTGCCATCAGAGGCAAGCCCCGGGTAATACCTCGTAGTGCTGGCCCTGCTCTGCTCACTGTTTTTGGTCGCACGCGCACGCGAAATTCCGCGGAGATGCCTGTGAACTCCGGCTCCCCCAACAGCGTGATGGCCTCGGGTTCCGGCTGCTTGCCTCCAAGCAGCGAGTTCCAAGCTTCTGCAGATGCCCGCAGATCTGGAGGTCTGCGCCGCCATCGTCAGAGATATGGCGCCAAAATTTCAGCTGAAGCCCATCAGACGCCTCCGCAATTCCGATTCAGAGGACTCGCCCGAGCAGTTGACAAAACGCTGCTGCGACGAGCACAGAGACCCCTGCCACCGAGGTCGCAGCACGACTCACGCCTGCAGTCACGCCACCACCCGCACCAGCCCCGAGACGCTCTGTGCCTGCCTCCGACCTTACCACCACCACCGTGCCTTCTGCCCGGCCCACATACGCGGACCGAGCAACAGCACCACTCACCCTGGTCCCGCCCTCCATCGCCGCCGCGCCCAAGTTGCCACCCGCCCCCGCGGCCCCATCAGCCGCTGTGAAGCCCACCGCCGCTGCCGCCGCTGCTAAGCCCACCGTCACCCCCACCGCCACCGTCGGCCAGTCGAAGAAGGCAGTCGTCGCATGGCTACCACCGCCCGCTGGCCTGCGTTCGCTGCGGAGATCCTCAAGCGCTACCGACGAATCAAAAGGGCTGGAACAGTCTCACGTACCGCGGCCGCATCTCGCCTGCAGTGCCTGCCGCCCCTGCTAAGTGCACCGCACCGGCAACGCCCGCCGTGCTGAGCAGCTCAGCCGCTGCACCCAGCCCCCGCATAACAAAAAGAGGAACCCGTCGGAGGAGGAAGAGGCCCCCCTTTTCCGCCGCCCCCATTGCCGCCAACATCACTGCCAGAGCGACCTCCTGCAGGCCCTGGGAGTGATCCAGCAGCTGGGGCTGGAGCGGCTGCCAAAGGCCAAGCGGCCACCCAAGGACCTGCTCATGGCAATGGGCGACGAAAGCAGCCAACGTTAAGGAGGCCTCGACTCGAGAACGATCACTACAGGTAGAGCGGCTCAGTCATACGTCATCCGCCACGCCGAACAGACGTCTACTGGAATCCGTGTTACAGTGTTTCTATGTATTTGTATGCAGTGAATAAGTTACGTATTCAGTAAAGAAGTTTTTTCTATTCGCTACACGTACTAAGTCTCGATGAACCTTTTCATAAGTAAAAGTAAGTTCAGTACATGCATGGCACACCTATTATGTATCGTGTCCTATCAACCATGTCTCGTGCGCGATTGTGGTGTTGCTACTGCCACGGACCCAGTCCCTCCCTCCAAGACTTCTACCTCGAACTTCACGTGCAAACATCGTGGCTGTTCTACATAGAGTTCAAAAATCAACATACAAAAGTCTCAAGACTAATTTGACGCTGCACTGTGCGTCGCTGCGCACCCAGTATGAATTAACACGACTGCATAAGAACTTTACCACTCTGTATTGGAAAGTCGTGAAAATGTATCGTATGCCACTCACCGGATTAAGTCACTCACCGGATTAAGACAAATCTAACCGCACTCTAAAATCCATCAAGCCATTTAGAAGATATCGTGGAATAAAAAAAATATACATACGTACAGAGTAGACATGAAAACAATGCACTCCTTTTTGTGGGCAGTCGTGTACAAGTTGGTTAGTGTTCTACCTAGTGCGGTGCGATCCAATAAAGAGCCAAGTCTTAGTGAATAACAAAACGAGTGACGGCCGCTAAACTATTTGTAAGAGTACTCAATCTGGGGTTCACGTTTTATTTTCACTTTTATTTTAAACTAGCTGTCTCGGCGAACTTCGTACTTTGTACCACCTTACACTACACTACACTACCCTACCCTACCCAACACTACACTACCACTACACTACACTACCCTACCCTACCCAACACTACACTACCACTACACTACACTACACTACGCAATATTTCACTTGTGTGTACTTATCACTGAATAAAAATTTATTCTATTCTATTCTACTACACTACACTACACTATACTTCACTACACTACCTTACCCTACCCTACATAAGAACCTTCTCTTGACAATAACAAATTCAACAAAAAAAGAATTAGCGAAATTGGTCCAGCCGTTAACGCGTGATGCGATGACCAGAAGAAATAGGGGTTCATTTTTAAATATATGGATATGTCGCAGGATTTTGATAAAATTAGGTTTTTGATCAAAAATCTAGGTTTTTGATCAAAAACCGGAAGATGACAAAATTTAAAACAAATTTTATCATAAACCTGTAACAATCTAGGGTTTTGATCAAAAACCTGAACTAGTTTGGGTTAATGATCAATCTGATGTAGATTTCCGTTGACAGGGACTTCGGGAATTCCCCCGCTCCCGCTTCCATTTAGAACTCCCCGTTCTGCACTCTTCCTACAGTGTTGAGTGGTCGACGGAGCCCCTTCGGGGCTCCTACTTCTGTGTTCTCATGTCAAACCTAACACTACAACTGTGCGGGAAGGCGAGCTAAGCTCGCCTCCCCGCACAGTCTCTGAACCTAACGGATCCGAGTCGGGGTGCTCCGCAAGTCCGAGCTCGCTTCGCTCGCTCTCGCTTCCATTTAGAACTCCCAGTACTACACTCTTCCTACAGTGTTGATTACATCGATTTATTTGTCATAAAACTAAGCCAACCCATGTTTTTGACTAGAAATGTATCATAAACCCAAACTAGTTCAGGTTTTTGATCAAAAATCTAGATTGTTACAGGTTTATGATAAAATTTTGTTTAAATTGTGTCATCTTCCGGTTTATGATCAAAAACCTAGATTTTTGATCAAAAACCTAATTTTATCAAAACCCTACGACAGATATATTGGTGATGTAGAGGACATTTTCGTACGATCACCAAACTATCTATTAACTCCTTGGTCGCAAAAGTAAAAAAGGATACATAGTCTCACGTAAAGTATAACATTTCCGTAGAGAGCAAAACTCTATCCAAGTTGAATGAAATGGTGTCTCTTTTGAAAATGGAAAAAGCAGTGTCCATTAAATTGAATGAAATAGTTTTTTTTTAAGAATTGGCATTAAAACAAATGTTCGCCTGATTTTCCGTTACATAAAAAAGTGCGGGAACATAAAAATTCGTTACGATTCCGAAGAATAAAAAGATTCTATATCTTTGTGCTGTGTCTGCACCAGTGACATGTAATGAGTAGGACTTCTTTCCTTATCTGTGACGTGAAAAAAGTCTTTGTTTGAGCTGCACTTAAATCTTCTGTACGGAGTTTCTATATCTCTGATGTAAATAAACCTTTTAAACGTCATCGCTTTTTTAAATTTCCTTGTTTTTGATGTGTAACATCTTTGCTCTCGCTTTCCTGCAATTTGTGGGAGTGATTTCGTGAAATGGGACGGAAAAGTGTCCCATGGGACGGAAATGTGTCCCAGGGAGTCGCGTTTTTTCAGGCTTTAAAAGCGCGGAAAAGGCAAAGGTATCTATGACCATACAGCCTAGTCTGCCGTATCTTTGCCGTCCTTTTTTTCAGGCTTTAAAAGCGCAGAAAAGGCAAAGGTATCTATGACCATACAGCCTAGTCTGCCGTATCTTTGCCGTCCTTTTATAAAGTATTTTGTCACATGTTACACATCACATGCGAGTACTGTAGGTCTCGCTCGAATTTATTTTTTTAAAATATATACCTACGCGGAAATGACAATATTAGGTCTCTTATCTGAATGTACCTACTAACTGTATGCTTACTTATTAAATACCTGCAAAAAATACATAAAAATAAATTTGAAATATAAAAAACCCAAGAAAAATTTCTCAATACGAAAATGAACTAGTTTGTAGAACAAAGTTTAATTGGACTTAAAGACTAGGATCACTAGGAAGACTAAGTGTAGTAGTTAAAAAAAAATTGTGCCTTAAGTGATAGGCACTTGTATTATAATAAATCAAGGGCATTTCCCTAGCTTACTAGTGCTGCCATCAGTTAAATAGTAGATTGTTAACCAAGGGAAGAAAGTAAGCCATTTCACCCGAGATATTTCTGGCGCTCGATCGAAGTGAGATCGCCAATAGTTCGAGAGTGAAATGGGTAATCTCATCCGAGTTAAAGACTCTACTCTTCATTTCGACTGTGAAGAAATGTATTATTAATAATATGATATTAATTAATAATTAGACATAAATAAATTAAGTTTACTTATATCCAACCTGCAACCTTTTCACAATGGCTACTTGCCACGTCCGACTAGATTGTACCTAATCGAGTTGGTCACGTCACGACGTGCATCTAGATGGCCATGCCGAAACGTGAAAAAAAGTGTCACGCTGTCATGCCATTATTTATTTATTTATTTATTTATTTATTTAAAATACAACAAGAGCTTACAGTACACCCAAACCGCTATTGTTGTTACACTTATAGTTATCTAAAACTAAGGAATATTCTACAATGATAGTATATTTTGTTTATATTGTCATCGAAAATGTCAACAAGTTGGATCCCATCAACGAATTCATTAAGTAGCGCCAGCGCGCGGGAATTATAGCGGGCAGCAGAATAGAGGAATGATTTTAAATGGTGATCTTCTGTGATTGTGAAACAACTGTAAAATGATTTTAATATCAACCTATAGATCGTTATAAAAACGTCGATTAATGTATAGCTGAGTTTAGATATAATATAAAACCTCTTATTTTAATTTAATTTAAAAATCTCACGTAACTTAATTTTCTTCGACTCTGTGACAAATACTTTCCACCCTAGGAATAAAAAAGCGCTTTCCACCCTAGGGATGAAAACACAAAATTTTCCACCCGGCTATCTACTCATAAAAATTAAACTTTCCGAACAGGAGAGATGAAAAATAAATACTCGCTGAATTACATAAATACTTGCCGAAAATTTTTAACGATGAAAATGAAGAATAGTTAAGTACTACAGTTTATTAAGAATCTATTGAATCTCTAAAATGTGTGTGTTCGCTGTAGATACAGATACGAGTTGCAAATGTGCCAAAAGTGCTCTTAACCTTTTAAACTGCAGACATTCTTAACTTCAAAGTTCATATTTTAATCGTTTTAAAATATGATCTTTTTTCCGGTACCACTATAGGAATAGGGTGTAATGAGTCCACCTAGCGACTGTAACACCCGCCCGTGCCCCGCGCCCCGCGCCCCGCAGGCGTCCCACCCAATAATACTCGTAACAATCTATAAGCTGATCTTTACAGGGAGACCCCTAACTTCAAGTTGCTATTATACGCAGAATTTGGTTGTCCAATCTGTAAAGTGCTAATAAAATTAACCCGTAGTATGGATGGTAAATCTAATTACCTAATACCAAATTCATAAGAAGGCTAAAGGTCACCCAAAGGGCAATGGAGCGTGCTATGCTCGGAGTTTCTCTGCTTGATCGAATCAGAAACGAGGAGTTCCGTAGGAGAACCAAAGTAACCCACATAGCTCTCAGAAATGATAAACTTAAGTGGCAGTGGGCGGGGTACGTAGCTCGTAGAACAGATGGCCGTTGGGGCAGTCAAGTTCTCGAATGGCGACCGCACACCGGAAAACTTAGCGTAGGTAGGCCTCCCACTCGGTGGACCGATGACATGGTGAAAGTTGCGGGAAGCCGCAGGATGCGGGTAGCGCAGAACAGGTCGTCGTGGAAATCCTTGGGGGAGGCCTGTGTCCAGCAGTGATATCCGCAGTGAGTCCTTCGGCTGATATGATGATGATGATGAATACCCAAATCAACGATTGTGCGGGCAGCGCTGCAACGATCGTCATGGAAATCCTTGGGGAAGCCCTAATTCCAGTAGTGGACGTCCGTCGGCTGATATGATGATGACAACTACAGCATATCTCACAGTTGAAACACCTTTTGAAAGCTCCTGGAAGCCTAATACTTTTAATCCATTCACACACTGATGTTAGGTATAAGAAACGCCTCTTTTTAGTATACCGTCTTACTAAAAAAATTGAAAAATAAATATTTCATGCATTCATAATGAATTTATACATCATCAATTAATACAAAAAAAAATGGAAAAAAAAATAAAGTTTAAAAAAACTAAAAAACACGCTTTTTAAGCACATCAAACTAAAAAGTGAAAAATAATTGTTAATTAATATAATAAAATAATTAAAAAAGCGTGGGTTGCTCGATATACGAAAAATATGGCACAGAGCGCCCCACGCTTTTTCCACAATAATACTAGTATTTTTCGTTCATTACTGTTTTCAACTTATATTAAGAATTATTTTTCACTTTTTAGTTTGATGTGCTTTAAAAGCGTATTTTTTAGTTTTTTTAAACTATATTTATTTTTCAATTTTTAGTTCAGGATAATGACATAAACTTATGAAATTATTATATTGTCACTGATTCTTGATAAATGCACAAAGTTCAAATGAAATCTGTCCGTTCAGAGTGGGTCAAAATCGGGTGCAAAGGATTCGGTTACAAACATACAAACATACATACATACAGGAGAAGCTAATATAAGTCTATTAAAAGAGAATCGACCGCATTGGAACACCTCTTGTAAGCTCCTGGAAGCCTAGTACTTTTAGTCCATTGACACACTTGTTTGACGGTTCGTCCGTCCGTCCGTCCGTCCATCTATCCAAGTCCAAATTTACATTACTTTTACTCTTGGACTTGGACTTGTACAAGTACAAGCACAACTCTCGCTTGCACGCTCAGCTCAGGCGTAACGTAACAAGTACGTCACACTGGCGTAACGTGAAAATGACGTCACACTGGCGTAACGTGACAATGACGTCACACTTTTTCGTGTATGCACCCCGTGTCATTAATTAATAAGACGTTATTACGTCAAAAACATTTTTGCTATAGAGCCAAAAGTCAAAACCTAGCCCATCATCGCGCGTGCGCTAAAGCGGACGCTGCGCTGTCACAAACAGGTAAAAACAATGACGAAGAAAAAGCTCCATGGGTAAAAATTGCAATAAAAACTTTTTTGTAATTCTATAAAATTTATGGAATCTCCATTGTGATGTTTTCTTCTTGGATTTATCCTGTATGGTAATGGTAAAAAAATAGAATATTATAAGGTTAAAAAAATAGTGTTATAATTATTTTTTTTAATTTTGGTATGGTGTTCAATACAGTTTGTCAATGTAAACTCGTTTTGAAGTTTATAATTAAATATTTCCGATACGAGAATAGAAAAATACTTTAAATGGCACACCTAAATAGTATACAAGAAAATACAGAACACAAGGCTTCATTAGTCAAAGCCCCCCTAGACGATCCCGACGCAAAAGGCCCATCATACATGTAGCGTTTCCGCGCCGAATAGCAATGCACAACCTTTGTATCAGAAGGCCCTGGAGCACCCAGAGTACCTAGAACACCCAGAGTGAGCATCACGGAGCCGGGAGCACGTAGTGGACGTAGTGGACGCAAGTAGTGTTCCACAGAAGGCACTTACCTCATTTGTATTAAAACTACAATTTTCCCGTAAAAAAAACCTAAAAACGTTGAAAAAATTACTATAAATTTATCTCCATCTTCGGTATCATCGTCACTTACCATGAGGTGAGATGATGCCAAGGACTTACCAATTGAGAAAAAAAACTTACTATTTTATATTATAATAACTAGGATTACACTTAGGATTTATTTATTACTAGCTATTGCCCGCGGCATCGCTCGCGTGGAAATTGTTTTTATGACTGGCTTTGAGGGTAAGTAGTGCGCGAGCCGAGCGTAGACATGAGTGTCCTACAACAGATCCCTCGGGAACTATATCGGGCTATTCTGATTAACAGTTTATGTCCCTTCCCACCGCTCAACCAATTCTATACAAAATATGACTTCATTGCTTCGTTGCGATGGTTGGAATTATTTGATTGTTTTTATAGGATTTGATAAAAAATATCAGACATGATCCTGTTAATTTTCCTTCTATTTATACTCTTTTAACTTTCAAACGACTGAGGCGCGAGCTTAGCGACCAGACTCTTCAACTAAAGGAGTCTAAAAAACTACTATTACCACTACCACCCTACAAAAATAATTTTTCATGTTTCCTCCACCTAAAGGTTGTCTGGAAGAGATCGCTTCTTAGCGATAAAACCGCCTATATGTACAAATTCCCTAAATAATTGTATCTGTTTTTTTCCTCATGTTGTGCAATAAAGTGTTTTAAATCAATCATAAACCAATCAATCAATTATCGCACCAAGTTTGACGCTTGTATGTATTGCCGTTTTCATAAAACAAAAAACCGTTAAAGTTTATTTTGTACTGGACACATAAAATAAACCAAGTAACGCCAAATCAAATATCAAATAATAATGCTCAATATCTATAAATAAAATCACTTCGTCATCTTAACAGAAAATTATATCTAGCGTTTTCTTGTAAGAGGAAAATGTACCGTATTTAAGGGAACTCATTCGACTAACCGTACCGAAGTGGATCGGTGTCCTGGGACGCGTTCGGGATCAACATTACTCAGGGCCGCACAGCCGCACACCCGCACGGCCCCTCAGTACCGTTACACAGGAAATTGCTCAGACACAAACTCGCTCGCAGACTAACGACCCACGCGTTCATAAAGTGCTGGTAATTAACGAGTAGATGCATAATGTAATACTCGGACGGACAACATACTGCGCTGCTATTTCAAAACATTTCATACATAAACGTTGTTTTCCATTTTTTGTTTATAAAAAGTACAAAAAACAATACTAATTAAAAAAAAAAGATCTTTGTAAAGGTATAAAGGAATTAAAAAAAATGGATTTCTTTTCCAATAAATCAGCTTATAAGCCAACTTTCCGTACATAGACAATTTTTAGCGGTTTGACGATTTTTAAATTACCCGGTATAGTTCGTTGAGTATCATGAGAAAAGGCTCCGGAAAAAGGGGGTACGCCAGGAAAGAAGTTCATTTTATAGTGCGGCCGTCCAGAGAATGCTGATTTGACACTTCAAGACAGCGATAGAATGTAACATTCGATAAATCTCCGAAATTGTAAACAAATCAATCTTTAGTTTCTAAGTTAAAAAAAACATAAAAAAACTTTTTTTTTTACTAAGTAATAGTAACGGAACACAAATATAGTTTTAAGTTTATGTATAAAGACAGCAGAATGTGTATTTTGTAATTGCATGAAACGTTAGTAAAACGTTTACGTTCTATGGTCATTTCTTCTTAATAATACAAATAAAATACAAATACAAATAATTTATTTAAAACAGTTATTTACAAAATATGTGTACATATCGGTCCCAAACTAGTAGTAAACTAATAGTGATGTCACCACATGTAACCATTGATAACGTATTTGTAACTGTTATGAATATATTATGAATAATTCATTACCGCCCAGACAATTATTTCTTGTTGCGTCAATCAACCAACCATAAAAGTTTCAGGTATAAAAGTGATATGTTTAAGTAATAAATAACAATAGTAGATTGTAAAAGAAGAGAATAAAACAAGCTATTTTACCCGAGACGTCCATTTAGCAAACCGAGCCGGTACGGCGAGGTAAAATGGGTTTCATGCTCGAGTTTTACACTCTGCTATTCGCTTCGATTGCAAGGAAGTAATAAATATTCAACCGCAGTACAACTAATTTGGTAAATTATGACGAATAATTAGTTTCCCGCCACACAATTTTTCTTATTTGCCACCCCCCTTCACCCATCACCACCCCTAAAATCGACGCTCCACAAAGTACACTTTAGCCTCGGGTTCGGCAACACTATTTTGGTAATGGTTATTTTATTTCGTTATAATAATTATGTTACATCTACAGGATAGGCACAAAGTATTTACTATGGATGTGGACACATCACTAGTTAAGTCAAACTAGCATATGTCAAATCAGCATGCTCTGGACGGCAGCAGTATAGGTGAAAGCTTTTATATCAGATCAGGTCCATGACAAGAGGTTATCAGACTGGATTACACATTATCGGATCGCGCATTATTGTTATACCCTTATATCAGTTCAAGTCCATGACGCGAGTTATCGGGCTGTACATGCACAGGTCGTGCGTCATCGGGTCGCGCATTATCCTATACCCCATAATGCATGTTACCCGTTGAATGAAACTCGTAAGCGTCATGGAATTCCTGGCGCTTACGACGTTTCGGTCCCGAGAAAACTATACTCTATAGGTGATTTAGCGCTGCATGTTTCAATAGTTTGATTGATTAGACAACTCCAATGTAAGAGCGCTGCGGCAAAGTTCAGTTATACTGGCACGCACCGCGTTTCGTTACGTGACGCGTCACGATTTCTGCCAACTCACATTACTGGCACTAAGCTGAAACTTCCAAAAATTCAGCTATTCTACAGGGACCTCAAGATTCAAGGTATTTATTCAAAATAGGTGCAAATTACACTCTTTCTGATATTCTAATAATAATAACATAATATCATTTGTGAAAAATCAAGAAATAAACAATCATTAGTTAATAATGTCAAAATTCAATACTTGAAATAAACCAGATAATGTCATTAGAACACGAAAACAATATGAAAAGTTATACATAAAAACCATTGATACCTTTGACAAGAGTAGGCCAGTTCACACGGACAGCACCCGGTCACGAGTATAACGCAAGAGTCAGACATCGCTCTCATCAACCATATTAGAGGGAAAGGAACGATCCGGCTTCCGATGCACCACCATCCATACTTATATTACTTATTGTTAGTACAGTTGCTACAGTAAACTTAACTCTTCTGCACATCTATTATCTCTGTCACGTAGTCGCGCACACCCCACACCCCACACCCCACACCCCAATGGAATCGTTTCAAGTTGTAAGCTAGCACGTATTGTGTTTTGTAATTCCAACGCGCAAAAAGTAAAGTAACATTTTAAACTGTGTTTAAATTCAACAAAAATAACTAGAAAGTTTTACGATTTATTGCTAAAAAGGAAAAAATCAGAAATTATTATCTTCTTCTATCGTATGTACGACCAGTCACATTTCTTCTGCCCAGTATGTGGCTATCTTAACGGAGTTATCGAGTGCAGGTATTGCATTTACGAATAAAAAAGTTTTAAAATAATGTATTGAGTTCCTAAAAAAAGTATAGTGTAAAGAAATGAGATTTCTCTCGACATGAGCATAGTATATAATTATATTAGTACTATGTATTATACTACATTGATTAGTTGCATAGCACTCGTTGAGATAGGTCCATAGCACTAAGTTGTCACTAAGAATTAGTGCTAGATCTTGCATAGTATTCAAAATCCATCAGAAATGTTAGGTTTTAGAAGTAAGCGGTAACTTTTAATCACTAACTACTTTCTCGTTTAAGATCGAACTGTTGTCAATTTAGAAGCATTATTCCGCACAATAATACCAAATAGATTGCAATCAGTAAGTGTCAACTTGACACCAGCCTGCCGTCTTGTAAGAAACAAATAACTTCATTTGATTGAGCTACAACGATTTCAACTTTGAACGTAATTAAAATGAATGTTCAACTGATTATACTCGTACCAGCAAAATGTTTTCTTTTCGCTTTGGACATACAAACAGTTCTCCGTAAACGGATCCCTTGCGATTGCAAATTATTTTTAAAGCTTTTCTTATGTTCCAGTAAAGTGGGCTATTCACAGATTACTAAGGTTTTTGCCTTCTGAATTTATTACAAGAAATTGCGAATCTTCATACACATTTTTTTCATTTTCGAACGACTAAGGGGCAAATTTTTTCCTAGAGGTACCGGGTTCAAATCTGGACGGCCAATGTACCAATGAGTTTTTCAAAAACTTACGTACATATTTACCGATTGCTTTAACGGTGAAGGAAAACATCGTGAGGAAACCTGCACACGCCTGCGAAGAAACTCGAAGGTTGTGTGTGAAGTCGACCAACCCGCACTGGGCCCGCGTGGTCGACTAAGGCCTAATCGCCCTGATTCAGGGTAGGCTCGAGCCCCTCGGTGGGGACGTATATGAGCTGTAATGATGATGATGATGAAGGGGCAAAATAGTGTTATGTAATCGTCTGAAAAAATTGTATAGGTACCTATATGTATGTGTAAGCTATTGGAGTTCTTGTATGGGTCCCCTATATTTTTCACTTTTTTTTGTTCATTGCCCTTATAAACATATATTCCGTGGAAATTTCAACCAGATAGGTATCTATTAAGGTTAAAAAATAGATAAATAGATAGATGAGATATCTCACGTCACTGTGTCTGCCAAATTCCATCTTCGGCAACATCGTCACTTACCACCAGGTGAGATGTTGTCAAGGGTTTACCAATTGTGAATAAAAAAAAAGAAAAATCGATACCGTGGGTTACAATACATGAACCATTTCGAGCCATTTGCAACCTACCTGTAGTTTAAAATCTGTTTGACCAAACGGTTGCGACCCCACCTTGAATCCCAATTTTCATAAATATATCTTAACATTTCTGAGATATTGACGTCCAAAAATTACTATTTTTATGACTGACTCGCGAGTGAGTTACCTCCTGTCGTGGTTCGAACCCTGCCACGTACAAATGTGCTTTCAAATTTGCCGTTATCAATATCGAGCAAAAACGAGCAAAAAAATGACGTTTGTTGTATGGGAGCTCCCTTAAATATTTATTTTATTCTGTTTTTCAGTATTTGTTGTCATAGAGGCAACAGAAATACATCATCTCTGAAAATTTCAACTGTCTAGTTATCACGGTTCATGGAATGCACAGCCTGGTGACGGACGGACGGACGGACAGCGGGTAGGTAGGGTAGGGTCCCGTTTTTAGCCTTTCGGTACGGAACCCTAAAAACTTCAGCCGGCGGCTTACCTTAAGAGGTGTTATTTTCTTAAATAACTAAATTAATTAAAAGTCAATGAATTCAAATTAATTAAATGTCAAAACTATCATAATACTACATATCAATCTTCAGTCAAGGTAAAAATATTTAATAAATTAATTTCATGTTTTAATGCTAAAGTCATCCCTTATTGTCCAATAATTCGGTGCACTGTATAATAAATTGTCTAGTCGCTAACCAACCACTGATAGCCGACTTGAAACGATTCTTATCGTGCTGATTTATGCATTCCGGAACTTTATTGTAAATTTGCACTGCCACTGAGTAAAAACTTTTTTGATACAATTTTGTAAGATTACTATCCGAATGTAAAAGTACATTATTATGTCTTACTTTTCAACCGACTTCAAAAAGGAGGAGGTTCTCAATTAGACTGTATGTTTTTTTGTATGTTTGTTACGCGATATCTCCGCCGTTTGTGAACCGATTTTCAAAATTATTTTTTTATTTGAAAGAGTATACTTAAGAGGGGGGTCGCATTGTCACCAAGTCAGAATCTGATGATGAGATCCCAGGGAAATTGAGAACAACCCTCAAATTTTATAGTGTTTCATGTATTTCCTAAAACTTTTCAAGTTTTGGCGTCTGGTAGTCATCATCTCATCATCATCATCAGATGAGCTGATGAAGGAAGGTACAACTCCTTAACGGTTAGGAGTTGGAGGATAATTCTTTAAAAATTTTACGTAGACCGATAGTTGTATTCTTTCTAGTTATTCAGATGAGCTGATGATGGAAGATTTAACTCCTTAACTTTCATGCTGTTGAAATGATGATGGAAGCCACAGGAATCTGTATCTGATCTCATCATCAGATTCTGACTTGGTGACAATGCGTGTCACCAAGTCAGAATCTGATGATGAGATCCCAGGGAAATTGAGAACAACCCTCAAATTTTATAGTGTTTCATGTATTTCCTAAAACTTTTCAAGTTTTGGCGTCTGGTAGTCATCATCTCATCATCATCATCAGATGAGCTGATGAAGGAAGGTACAACTCCTTAACGGTTAGGAGTTGGAGGATAATTCTTTAAAAATTTTACGTAGACCGATAGTTGTATTCTTTCTAGTTATTCAGATGAGCTGATGATGGAAGATTTAACTCCTTAACTTTCATGCTGTTGAAATGATGATGGAAGCCACAGGAATCTGTATCTGTTAATGAAACACATGCATTATGAATTATGATTTGATGGTTCCTATTGGCAAGTGGGTGATTGGGTATAACGTTGTTAGATAGATAGCATTATCACTAAAAATAAATAAAATAAAAATAAAATTTTAAAAACTTAAAAACCGACTTCAAAATGAAATTCACTCAAAATTATGAAATAATATTATTATACATAGATACTAGACATTAATTTAATTTCTACCCACCTTTGATTTCTTTATTGTTGGTTAATGTCGTGTATCTAAGTAAAATAATATTATTTCATACTTTTGCGTGAATTTCATTTTGAAGTCGGTTTTTAAGTTTTTAATCTATTGTATATTTTGACTAACTCATACAGGAATGTGTTTTTTTACAAACATTGCAGCTTCTTTAATATACAGGGTCTTCGGCAGATGGTTGAAAATACGAAAATGGGGGATAGGTGGGGTCGCCTCCCACCTATTTTGAGAATTTAAAAAAATCTAGGACTTGTAATTTTTTTTACAGGATTTTTTTTCCTTTTTTTAGAAATTTTGCCATTTTTATACCTTTGAACACATGTAACTTTTTGTTTTTTAAAGGTAGCTCCAAAATATTTTTTTAATAGACTTTTATAAGATTGTCGGCTCTAAAAAAAATTATTTTTGTTTCAAGTTATTGCTAAAAACAAAAATGTGGGCCCCCGAACTTTAAAAAAAAGTTGAACAAAAATTTAAAAGTCAACTTTGCGATGCATTTAAAAAAAAAATAATGGGGCTGGAAGGCTTCTGATTTTTTTAAAACATCTCTAAAGCTTAGGCTTTTGAATGGTATGTAAAATGGCTCAATTTACCAATGCGGAATATGCGGACATTTTATTGGCATATGGAAGTGCTAACTCTAATATGCCAATAAATGACAAAAGATAGCCATTATGTGTGTGCAAGAATGTAAAAAAACGTACCTGCTCTTTGTAACCGTCCCAACAGTAAGTATTTACATTATTTTCAACTTTGCATTTGATACATTTCACAAAACATGTAACTAGTGGAATTTCGTCAACATGGTCCAATTGAGTAAAAAAAATTAACAACTCCGGTTACAAAAAAGATACCGAAACAAATTACATACCATTCAAAAGCCTAAGCTTTAGAAATGTTTTAAAAAAAACAGAAGCCTTCCAGCCCCATTTTTTTTTTTTTAAATGCATCGCAAAGTTGACTTTTAAATTTTTGTTCAACTTTTTTTTTAAGTTCGGGGGCCCACATTTTTGTTTTTAGCAATAACTTGAAACAAACATAATTTTTTTTAGAGCCAACAATCTTATAAAAGTCTATTAAAAAAAAGATTTTGGAGCTAGCTTTAAAAAAAAAAAGTTACATGTGTTCAAAGGTATAAAAATGGCAAAATTTCTAAAAAAAGGAAAAAAAATCCCGTAAAAAAAATTACAAGTCCTAGATTTTTTTAAATTCTCAAAATAGGTGGGAGGCGACCCCACCTATCCCCCATTTTCGTATTTTCAACCATCTGCCGAAGACCCTGTATAAGCAAGGAAGAGGCAATATTTTGTACTTAACAAAGAGATGTTTACATGAATCTCTTTGAGATAGCCCACAAAGAGCTCGAACACATCGTTTTTGTATTTTGGAAGCATCCACAAAATCTATTGAGTTACCCCAAAATATGAGTCCGAAGGTAAAAACTGACTGTACATATCCAAAGTAAGCCATTAACCCTGCTTGCTCCGATGTAGTACGGGCAACATTTCTTAAGGGATACACAAAACGTGACAATCGATCAGATATTTTTACGTGTGCTTTCCAACTGCAGTGGCTGTCAATAATTGTACCTAGGTATTTATATTTGTTCACTACACCGATTTTCAGAGAATTATATGCTACAGTTAAATCCAAAGGCGCTTTATGAACGAAGTGAAATTGCATAAACTTAGTTTTTGATAAGTTTATCTGTAGTCCATTATTTTTCACTCTGTTATGTATACCAAAGCGACATTCACGTCATATTCATGTTTAAATTGAGAGTCAGTTTTTACGATAAGTATACTGTCATCGGCATACAAAATTGTCTGATTTTAGTACTTTTGGAAGGTCATTTATGTAACGCCTTTGTTATTTATTCTAAAACCTAATTGCTAATTTCAATTGCTAATTTTTGTTAGAGTCAATTGTGTATGTGTGTGTGAACCTTAACCAAATATAAACTAACTTTAACATCAATAAATTGCTTCATAACCTGCAGTTTAGCTTTACAAAAGGGTGTTCCACAACAGACGCGGGAGTTGAACCCGTTTAAAACATTTATAATGCTTTTGAGAAATCCCAAAATGCGATAGGATCTTCTGCGACTTATCAAAGGCTTTCGATTGTCTGGAACATAAAATTATGCTTGTAAAAATGCACCATTCTGTTGTTAAAAATAGGGCTCTAGAACTTTTAGAATCGCATTTAATAAATAGGATATAAAAAGTACAAATAAATGGTACGAAAACAATGGGTTCTTGGGTAAAGATGGTTGTGCCTCAAGGTTCTATTTTAGGATCTTTCCTTATCACGATTTTATTAGCTTCACCTGTATCTTTGTATGTAACCGACTCCTTTGGACTCGATTTTGACCCATTTTAAACGGACAGATTTAATTCAAACTATATTTTTTTAAGTTTGAACTAAAAAATAAAAAATAAATAGTTTAAAAAAACTAAAAAACACACTTTTAAAGTACATCAGACTAAAAAGTAAAAAATAATTCTTAATATAAATTGAAAATAATAATTAACAAAAAATACTAGTATTATTGTGAAAAAGCGTGGGGCGCTCTGTGCCATGTTGTTGTTGTTGTTGTTAGGGGGCGGGCTGGTTTCCGCAACCAGGCGACCACTGCGCCCATTTTGCGTGTTTGGCCGGCATCACTGCCAGCCCAGCTCCTCCAAGAAGCCCAGTAGCCCCCGAAGGTTGCTGACGACTTCCTGAAGCGACCTCGGCTCACCGAGGTGCACGACCCTGTACTGTGCTAGCTCCTTGCAATCCAGTAGGATGTGGGCAGCAGTCTCCTCAGCCTCCATACAAGCTCTGCATAGTGGGCTGTCGGTGATACCTAGAGCGAATAGGTGTTTATTGAAATGGCCATGTCCAGTAATAGCGGCTGTTACCTTGCGGAGCTGAGCTCTCCCAAGTCTCAGGAGCTTCCTAGATAGGCCAGGATTGGTTGTCGGCAGTACCAACCTCGCTTGCCTGCAGGTTTCCAAACCGGACCAGTACAAATTGTGTTCGTTTCTTGTGCGTTGCCTCAGGGTGGACCGCAGCCAGCCAGATGGGAGGGGTATTATAGGTTCCGGTCCCACGGCCATATGCTCTGTTGAGCCGAACGTGGGTCGGAGCTCTGTGCCATATTTTTCGTCTGTCGAGCAACCCACACTTTTTCACAATAATACTAGTATTTTTTGTTAATTATTATTTTCAATTTATATTAAGAATTATTTTTACTTTTTAGTCTGATGTACTTTAAAAGTGTGTTTTTTAGTTTTTTTCAAGTCTATTTTTTTTAGTTTATATTAATGATCTACCATTCATAGTTTAATCACCGTCGAAAATGGTGTTGTTTGCGAATGACACATCACTAGTTTTTAACGATACTCTTTAAAAAGTATACAATTGGTTTACTGTAAAAAACTAAGTCTTAAGCGCAAAAAAAAACAAATGTATTAAATTCACATTACCTAATGTTCTTGGAGTTTACATTAATGTATCCTTAGTTAGTAATATACTTGAATTTGCAAATCAAAGCGTGTTTCTAGGATTTACTGTAGATTTAAAGCTTCAATGGGACCCACATATAGAAACACAAGCAGGCAGGCTTAGCTTAGCCGCATACGCAGTGAAAAAAATCTGGCTCCTTACAGATATAGACACCTATGGGATACTTTTGCAGGAACATGCTGCTAATATCAACACCATATAATTTGTGCTGCAAAAAAGAGCAGTTTACGCGATTTATGGAATGCGTTGTCGTGAGTTGCTTCGAGATAAGTTTAAAGAAATTAATATAATAAATCTCCCCTGTCAGTACGTTTATGAAAATATAATGTACTAGCTGTTTCCCGCAGCTTCACCTGCGAGGACAACCTTTCTATGACTTTTCGAGGGGCGGCTCGCGAGCGTGAATTAAAGTAGCCTATGTGTCAATCCAGGTCCTAATCTGTCTACCTACCAAATTTCAGCCAGATGCGTTCAGTAGTAGTAGCATGAAGAAGTAACAAACATACACACTCACAAACTCACAAACTTTCGCCTTTATAATATTAGTGTGATGTACGTAAAAATCTGCATTTTTTTTCACTGAATAGTGACAGGCACAGTTGTAATCTTTGGAATAAAAATTAACTTCAAGTAATTTATACCTACACTACGCTTTCCGGTGCGTGGTTGCCACTCGAGAACTTTACTGCCCCAACGGCCATCTGTTCTACGAGCAATGTGCCCTGCCCACTGCCAAATAAGTTTATACCAGACTTAGTTAAATCAATAAGTCCGTTGTGGAACAATTCACACTCATGTAAAACTAAATAATTGATTAATTTCTTAAATTTGTCAGAAAAACAGTTTAAAAATTGTGTCAAAAGAACTCTTTGTAAAGAAGGTTATTAGAAGATATCCGAATATTTAAATGACAAAAACATATGGGTAAACATTGTTTCTTGTACCAACGCTACTAATCATGATTAAAAGTTATAAAATGATGACCAACCTAATCTTATCTAATGATAATAAATTATAAATCTAATGTTAGTGACAAGACATGATAAGTCTAGTGTTTCCTTTAATTAATATTTTTATCTTAGCATTGTAATGAGTGGTGCATGCTGGATTAAATGTTCGTGCGGATGGTGGCGCATCCGGAGCGGGTCGTTACTTTCCCTCTAAAATGGTTGATAGGAGCGATGGCTGCCTCTCGCGTTATAATCGTGACCGAGTCTGTCCGTGTGAACTGGCCTACTCTTGTCAAAGGAATTAATGTCATTCAAAGATTTTAATGTACTATTCTTGTGTCGTATTGTTTTTATGTTCTAATGACATAATTTTTTTTTATATCAAGGATTGGATTTTGACGTTATTGATAATGATTGTTTATTTCTTGATTTTTCACAAATTACATTATGTAATTACTATTTTATGACTATCGGAAATAGTGTAATTTGCACCTTTTTTGAATAAATATCTTGAATCTTCCTCGCTTTTTTGTGTTAATTCACCCCGTTTCACCACCTATGGAGTGATTTTTGGGAAATTACGAAACATGAATGAATCCTTTTTTATAAGAGTAATCCTGCAAAATTTCGAATTCTAAAACCAATCTAATCTTGATTTTCCATACAAACTTTGAATCCCCGTTTCATCCCCATAGGGGTTGAATTTTTAGAATCGTTAGAACACGTGTTTAATTATTTCTAAACGTTAATAAATAACAAAGTTGTAAGTTTCTAGCTTCATATGAAATGACGAATCCACATTAAATTTTAACTATTTATTAACTCCTTTAAGGATTGATTAACAAAAAGTACTCTCTTTGTAGGTGTTAACGTTATTCAAGGACCACACTGGCCTTTCATGTTCCTAACTTTTTTATGTTAATCCATCCCTCCCCCTTAGGGGGATAATTTTCAGGAAAACACGAAACGCGTATGTAACCGTTTGTTTTTAAGAGTAATTCTGAAAATTTTGAAGTCAAAAGTTAATCTAATCTCCTCCATACAAACTTTGAAGTCCCGTTGCAACCCTATATGGGTTGAATTCTCAAAAACGCAAGAAGTTATTTATTTCTAATTGATAATATAAAAACAAAGTTTCATGCTTCTAGCTTTATAAAAGGCAGACTTTCGTACAAACTTTCAACCCTTTTTTCATCCCTTTGAGGGTTGAACTTCAAAATGTCCTTTCTTATTCCTTAACTACATCTTAAGAACAACCCTTGTGGACAATTTCAACTTTCTTGGTCTAAGGGCTGAGGCTGGGCGTTGATGTCACTCAATGAATCACGGCTTTTATACAGGCTTCCTTAGTTTACTAGTAATAGTCGACCAACTTAAGATATGCAGTTGGTTATTAAAAAGTTCATTGATTTTTTATACAAAGTGATCTGTTACCAACTTTAAAAATAATTTTGTTTTTAAAAATGTAAATTTTATTTAATTTTTTGAAAAGACTACGAAACCCTACTCTGCGCGAGTCCGACTCGCACTTGGTCGGTTTTTCTGTTTTATTTTTTTATTATATTATATTGTTTGCGTTTGCCACAAACATATTATGACCTATTGCAAGTAACTATTTAGTAATCTGTGCTATTGCCAAAAGTGAGTATAAGAACAGATTACTAAATAATTACTTGTATAAGATAGCACAAAATATAACTTACATATAGCAAGGGCCGGAGATGTCGTGTGGGGGGTAGACAAGGATGGGCGGTGACGGTGCGGGGGAGGGGCTGTTCTTGCGCCGGCGCGCCACCAGCACGCCCGCCATCACCACCAGCAGCAGCAGCGCCGCGCTCGCGCCGCCGAGCGCCACCAGTGCCGCTTCTGTCATCGGAAAGGAACAAATCATTTTATTTTAATCATTACCTCATTTTATTTAAACATTAAAAAAACATAGTAAGTAATTTAATATTATGAGGTGTTGTTAAAATATTGTCTCAATGCCGCTCTCCGTAGTTTCAGTTTTGCGTATGAACTCATTAATTTAAGTGACGCGTCGTGACGGCTCTGACGATTTGTATGAATTTAGGTAATATTTCACATTACCTACAAGTCCATTGAGATACGTGGTACTCCTGAGAAAATCGGTTTTCAATCAAAAAAATAGTATGTTTAGTTTGCATGCCTTAGAAGACTCGGAGCAAAGCTCGGTTGCCCAGGTTCTTACAATTATTATTATAGTGATAAACCTTTGATAAGTTAACTCCTTGGTTGCCACGTTTCGGAGTAAAAGATCGTTCCATTTTTAAATTACCCGATAGATATGAGTTCGAGATAGATATCGATATTGACAATATAAAATAACTACCTAGTACGTAGGTAGGTACCTGCGTTCTGTATGTACTTTTATCGATAAAAGTAAACATATTAATTTAATTAAAAATAAGTAAGGAAGTAGGTAACTAGGTGCCTTACCTTAATCTATTATATGCATGACCAAAAATATATGCTAATAAAAATGGGGATCTTCATAACGTCGGAAGAATAAATCTCAAATGAGAAACTAAAACGATATAAAAGGAATATATGGATAAAATATTTTTATTAAGTATTATACCTAAACTAGCTGTCCCGGCGAACTACGTACCGCCTTACATTACATTACACTGCCTTACCCTACCCTACACTACACTACACTACCCTACCCTACACTACACTACCCTACCCTACACTACCCTACCCTACACTACTCTACCCTACACTACACTACCCTACACTACCCTACACTACCCTACACTACCCTACCCTACCCTACACTACCCTACCCTACCCTACACTACCCTACCCTACTCTACACTACCCTACCCTACACTACACTTCACTACCCTACACTACACTACACTACCCTACCCTACCCTACCCTACCCTACCCTACATAAGAACCTTCTCCTGACAATAACGAACTCAACAAAAAAAGAATTATCGAAATCGGTCCAGCCGTTTAGGAGGAGTTCAATGACTAACACACGGACAGAAGAATTATATATATATGAGATTATTCACTAAATCATAGGAAACATATAGGTAGTGAACCGAAATACAATTTCTTAAAGATAATTATTAGGGCAGAGGCTCAACAAACAAAGGAATATATTATTTAATATATAAACCAAACTCTACCCAAAAAAACTTCGGATTTTTTTAGCAATATTGCGTAGGTCTTATCAAAGTAATAAATTTGGGTAATTATAAGTTTTTTTTCTACCATTTACGGTTTCCGAGAAAATTTAACCAGAAAAAGAGCGATGCTTAATGTAAGCGATGCTTATGTTACCAAAAACAGATAACATGACCAAAAACAATCTCATCGACAATACTTTTTTGATGCACTTATAAAAATGAGGGTCTTCATAACATCGACATTTATGTCCTTGACCGGAGATTTATCTCACTCAAGAAATTGTACAACTCGGCCCAAAAAAAGCGTGTGGCACTCGGGGACTGCCGCGGTAAAGCTATTGCATAGCATTTTTTTATCAACTTATGCAATTATAATTATTTATTTATTTTTTATTTAGGCAGTATTTATTCACAATTTTTTGATGTTTTACTTTTTTTTTTTTTTTACGTTAAAAAATTACATGTTAACAAAACATTATGCAGTATTGTTAAACCTTAATAAGGTTTGTCTCAATACTGTTCTCCAGTCATGCATGCATTATCAAATTATCATTATACAATAAAACTCAAAAGTTACCTACAATAACTTATAAATAAAGGTAAATAAAAGATAAACAAAATGTTATGACGGTAGGCAAGGAAATGTGCACAGAGTTACATCTATACACACAGCAGTGATGTCGGCCGGTTACGATCTCATCATCCACCATATACAGGCTGTTGCAAGAAGTTTGACTATTTAAACTTTAACTAAAATTAGTTGTAACTTTGATTTGCATAGTTTTTATTAGATTGTTTTTCTAAAAAGTGTGTTGTTAATAGACGCGATTTGTTTTTCTTTGTAATGTTATATTTTAAAGTATTTGGGAGGTTATTGATTAATTTGGGTATTATGTAGGCAGACACCCTTTTGCCGTAGAAATTAGAATATCGTGGAACAGTTAAGGTTTTATTAATAACCTGTCTGGTTATTTTCGAATGCTTTACTGGTTTTTGAATATTAGTGTTAAAAAATAGTTCCTTAAGAATAGTGAATTTAAATTTTGTGTGAACTGGCATTACTTTACAATAATTAAATATGTCTACTGTTTTCGTGTGCATCTTTTGATTAAAGGACCATATAATTTTGACCTTTTTTACTTTTGCAGTAACTAAAAAGTTCAAAATGGCGCCCACTTTTTCAATTCGGGCAACGGATTCGTGATAAGGGACCTCAGGGACCCCCAGATATCGATTTTGGAAGCAATCGGTCCAGTAACTAAAAAGTTCAAAATGGCGGCCACTTTTTTTCAATTCGGGCAGCGGATTCGTGATAAGGGACCTCAGGGACCCTCAGATATCGATTTTGGAAGCAATCGGTCCATTAAATAAAAAGTTCAAAATGGCGGCCACTTTTTTCCACTTCCCACAACGGATTTGTGACCTCAGGGACACCCAGGTATCGATTTTAGAAGCAATTAGTCCAGTATAACTAAAAAGTCAAAATGGCGGCCACTATTTTCAATTCGGGCAACGGCTTCGTGATAAGGGACCTCGGGTACCCCCAGACATCGATTTTGGAAGCAATCGGTCCAGTAACTAAAAAGTTCAAAATGGCGGCCACTTTTTTTCAATTCGGGCAGCGGATTCGTAATAAGGGACCTCAGGGACCCTCAGATATCAATTTTGGAAGCAATCGGTCCCATAACTAAAAAGTTCAAAATGGCGGTCATTTTTATAAATTTAGAAAGCGGATTCGTAATAAGGGACCTCAGGGACCCCCAGATATCAATTTTGGAAGCAATTAGTCCAGTAACTAAAAAGTTTAAAATGGCAGCCACTATTTTCAATTCGGGCAACGGATTCGTGATAAGGGACTTCAGGGACCCTCAGATATCGATTTTGGAAGCAATCGGTCCAATAACTAAAATGTTCAAAATGGCGGCCACTTTTTTCCACTTCCGACAACGGATTTGTGACCTCAGGGACACCCAGGTATAGAATTTGGAAGCAATTAGTCCAGTATAACTAAAAAGTTCAAAATGGCGGCCACTATTTTCAATTCGAGCAACGGATTCGTGATAAGGGACCTCAGGGACCCCCAGACATCGATTTTGGAAGCAATCGGTCCAATAACTAAAAAGTTCAAAATGGCGGTCACTTTTATCTATTTGGACAGCGGATTCGTAATAAGGGACCTCAGGGACCCTCAGATATCAATTTTGGAAGCAATTAGTCCAGTAACTAAAAAGTTTAAAATGGCAGCCACTATTTTCAATTCGGGCAACGGATTCGTGATAAGGGACTTCAGGGACCCTCAGATATCGATTTTGGAAGCAATCGGTCCAATAACTAAAATGTTCAAAATGGCGGTCACTTTTTTCCACTTCCGACAACGGATTTGTGACCTCAGGGACACCCAGGTATAGAATTTGGAAGCAATTAGTCCAGTATAACTAAAAAGTTCAAAATGGCGGCCACTATTTTCAATTCGAGCAACGGATTCGTGATAAGGGACCTCAGGGACCCCCAGACATCGATTTTGGAAGCAATCGGTCCAATAACTAAAAAGTTCAAAATGGCGGTCACTTTTATCTATTTGGACAGCGGATTCGTAATAAGGGACCTCAGGGACCCTCAGATATCAATTTTGGAAGCAATTAGTCCAGTAACTAAAAAGTTTAAAATGGCGGCCACTTTTTTCAATTCAATCCGTACGACGTGCGCGAGCGTTGAAATGAGTTTTCCTCAGATCCCTCGGGAACTTTGTCAGAATATGTTAATTAGTTAATGATATTATTTCCCACCCTCTCAAACATCTCTGTGCAAAAAATCACAACAATCGGATTAACATTCCGTTAAAGAAATTAACCAAAAAAAGAATATTTTTCAGTTCCCTCAGGAACTGCATCGTACTATGCTAATTTCACGGAATAAACAAAGCCTTTGTCATTCCCCGTGACACAGTCTACCGGCATACTAAATTTCATCATGATTGGTCAAGGTGTTGAAGCGTGAAAAGGTAATTAACAAACAAACACATTTTCACATTTATAATATTAGTAAGGATAACTATCCAATAAATTTTATATTTTGTGTTGGTGAGGTATTTGTGTTGTCTTTGTCTTAGCCCATCATCAGGAAAACATCGGAATTCCGTAAAACCCAATGTCCCTCACATGACTGATATGACATTTTTTTAAGAGAAGCCAAAAATTAAAGAATGGATAGAAAGATTATTTTAAATGGAGCGCTACACAAAACAAGAACTCGTTATCATTTTGAAAACCAGTTACAAAAAATGAGGCCCGATTTGCAGTGTGTGAAAGGCATTCGTTAGCCGCTTCCGGCTCGCGCACCACTCACCCTCAAAGATACTCTTTAAAACAATGACCACGCGGGCGAAGCCGCGGGCAAAAGGTAGTAAAGTAATAAAGTTGTGACCTTCAGTTGAAATTAGAAGAAAGCCTACTCGTATAATAATAATATGAACAAAATGAACATGGTTGCATAAAAACATAAAATGAAAGTACCGGAATGATCTCTATTTTTATGGAATTGGATTAAATAGTACGAATTGTTGACCGACTTAAAAAAAGGCTCCTCCTTTAAAAAGGGTTCTCAACTCGTCGGAATCTTTTATTAACACGCTTTTATTAGCTTCACTTGTAACTAACTATGTATGTAAGAAAATCCTGGAATCTTAATTTGACCCACTTGCCGGTCTTCGTTTAGAATTAAATTTTGCACACGCTCTGAGTTCTGATGACAATTATACATGACTAGTTAAGAAACGTCATTACAAATCCAATTTAGCGGCCTCCTCAAGATGGCGGCGGACTGGCTGTTTGAAATGCACGCCCATGATATGGGTATCAAATGAAAGGGTTTGCTGTCAGGAATACGAAAAAATAGTCACGAGACCTAAATCCAACATGGCGGACATCCAAGATAACTACTTAACGTGTTTACTAAAAGCGTGTTTTTTAGTTTTTTAAACTTATTGATGATTATTTAAGGTAAGCTTTTCTATTCGATTCACTCGCTAGAACTGATTTACTAGAGGTAGTACCAGTGACTCTCACCCACTTGTCGTGAATCATAGTGACATGTTGGTGTCGTACCTACCGTATTCTACCAATGCGTCGGTGGCGTAATGGCTAGGGCCGCCGCCTCCTGTCCGGGAGGTCGTGGTGCGAACCTGCCAAGTACCAATGTGATTTCGAATTTAGATTTCACATGTACGTTTATCCGAGGCTCTTACGGTGAAGGAAAACATCGTGAGGAAACCTGCACACGCCTGCGAAGAAACTCGCAGGTTGTGTGTGAAGTCGACCAACCAGCACTGGGCCCGCGTGGTTGACCAAGGCCCGATCGCCCTAATTCAGTGTAGGCTCGAGCCCCTCGGTGGGGACGTATATGAGCTGATATGAATGATGATTCGTAACTTAATATTCGTAAATGTACGTAACATTCACTTATCCGTTGATTTAACGGTGAAGGAGGAACATCGTGAGGAAACCAGCATAACATATGATTCCAGGCGTGTGCGTGTCGCGATTCATACGTCTGTTGGTGTAAATGTGATGCCCTACACGTAACTGCGGGTGATGCAAAGTGCAACACCGGGCAACCGCAGTCTATTTATTGAATAGAACAGTTAATAGTAGTGCAACACGATAAAGGAGATAGAATACACAGTTTGTTACTAATGTTGATGTTGTCAACAACTTTATGTAAATTACTTACAAACTTTTTCGTTCTAAACATACATATTTTTGGAGTTTATTTGAGTTAACTCCATAAGAATCTATTTTCATAAATAAGCCCGGGGCATACAAATTTATGGGGAGTAAAATCAGACGTTACGCGTTATGGTATAGTTATTAATTTTGTTGGTAGACTCAGTAACGACGTGATATTGCAAGGCAAAGCGCCCGCCCTGAGACTAGCTAGTGTTATTACAGGTTCGTTTCGCAATTCTTCAATTAGTCGACTCATATTTATGAGATGTGCTCGTAGAATACTAAACATCTCATCACCAGTTCTATATTATACGTGTCCTTACCATTTTTATACACACGAGCCTCACAATATCTAGGCTGTTTGATAAGTACCCGTTTACTAAATATATTAATATCACTGGCCGAAAATAAGTATACCACCTTTTTAAGCCATTTTTCGGAGGCGGGAAAAGAAAAAAAAATGCATTCTTTTGTTTTTTTTCTCATTTGACAGCGATTTATTGAAAGCGTGAACTTAAAATTGTTAAAACGGAGAAAGAACAGTATCGGTCTGTAATTAGATTCTTGTTTTTGGAAGGAAAAACATGTGATGAAATAAAAATAAGAATGCAAGCGGTTTACCATGAATGTGCTCCTTCTATGACAACCGTCAGATATTGGAATAACGAGTTTAAGCGGGGCAGAACAACCGTCTTTGATGAGGATCGCCCAGGCCGGCCAATTGAGGTGACTACAGACGATATGGTTAAGAAAATTGAAAATATCGTTTTAGCCGACCGCCGAATTAAACTTCGCGAAATCGTTGATGGTGTAAACGTCTCAATCGAGAGAGTACAACACATATTAGAAGAAAAATTGGGTATGAAGAAAGTATCGGCGAGATGGGTGCCGCGTTTACTCACGGAGGAGCAAAAACGGAACCGACTGACTACTTCGGAGCAGTGTTTGGCCGTGTTCAAACGTAACCCGAAGGAGTTTCTGCGTCGTTTCGTAACCGTGGACGAAACATGGGTTCACCACTACACCCCGGAAATGAAAAAGCAGTCGAAGCAGTGGATTTTACCGGGTTAACCTGCTCCAAAGAAAGCAAAAACCGTCCCATCGGCTGGAAAGGTCATGGCGACTGTTTTTTGGGATTCGCAGGGTATTATACATATTGACTACTTAGAAAAGGGGAAAACGATAACAGGGCAGTGCTATGCTAATTTATTGGATGAATTTGACGCCGTCTTAAAGGACAAACGACCCCATTTATAAAAGAAAAAAGTCTTGTTTCATCACGACAACGCCCCGGCTCATTCGTCCAGAGTTGTGACGGCTAAATTAGCACAGTTACGCTACGAACTATTGCCTCACCCCCCGTATTCTCCAGATTTGGCCCAGATTAGGCCGAAAACTAACATAGGATACTCTTCATCATCATCATGTCAGCCGAAGGACGTCCACTGCTGGACATAGACTTCCCCCAAGGATTTCCACGACGACTGGTTCTGCGCTGCCCTCATACAGCGCAGCGGCTTCCCGTGACCTTCACCAGGTCATTGGTCCACCGAGTGGCCTGCCTATTATACAAAAAGTAGTGTAGTGGTGGTGTAGTGGTGTCTGTAGTGGTAGTGGTGGTGGTAGTGGTAGTGGTAGTGTAGTGGTGTTGGTAATGTAGTGGTAGTGTAGTGGTAGTGGTAGTGTAGTGGTGTTGGTAATGTAGTGGTAGTGTAGTGGTAGTGGTAGTGTAGTGGTGTTGGTAATGTAGTGGTAGTGTAGTGGTAGCGTAGTGGTAGTGTAGTGGTAGTGTAGTGGTAGTGTAGTAGTAGTGTAGTGGTAGTATAGTGGCAGTGTAGTGGTAGTGTGGTGGTGTTGGTAATGTAGTGGTAGTGTAGTGGTAGTGGTAGTGTAGTGGTAGTGGTAGTGTAGTGGTGTTGGTAATGTAGTGGTAGTGGTAATGGTAGTGATAGTGGTAATGTAGTGGTAGTGTAGTGGTAATGTAGTGGTAGTGTAGTGGTGTTGGTAATGTAGTGGTAGTGTAGTGGTAATGGTAATGGTAGTGGTGTTGGTAATGTAGTGTTAGTGTAGTGGTAGTGGTTGTGGTAGTGTAACTGTAGCGGTAGCGGTGTAGTAAAGTGTACTGTAGTGTAGTGTGAGGCGGTACGAAGTTCGCCGGGACAGCTAGTTCATAATAAATAAATGAATAAATACCCCGTGGTACAAGTATCTGTGTATTTCTAGTAATCGTACCATCCTCGACTCCATCGTCACTTTCCATCCGGTGAGTAGTGAGATGTAGTCAAACACTCATTTTGATAGGTCGTTTTTATTTTATTAATTCGTTTTTATGAAGTCACTTCCTTGCCTGTCTGTTTGTCTGGCGTTCCGGATTAAAATCTTGCAACTCAAATTTCGAGCACTTCCCGATCAGATATACGGCTTAAACTTTTGGCCCGCACTGGGCCCGCGTGGTCGACTAAGGCCTTATCGCCCTAATTCAGGGTAGGCTCGAGCCCCTCGGTGGGGACGTATATGAGCTGATATGATGATGAAAACTTTTAGAGTAGCTCACAATTCAAAACCAATGTTTTCTAAACTTTCTTGTTTGTCTGTATGTCTGCCTGTCTGTCTGTCTTTCCGGGTGGAATCTTGCAACTCAAATTTTGAGCATGTGGCGACATCTACAGTACCCGCCACTAACAACTACATACTTCAGCTCAAGACTGAACCATCGGTCAAACTATATGGAGAGTTGCATCCTCGTCTCGATAGATGGCACCATCATCGCAAGAAGGCTATTAACAAAGCATCTACAATGCACTATCAACATTTCCTTGCTCCTATGCATATATACAAGCACCAACCATACACGATCGGTCCACGGCCGGACCCCAGGCACACCACCTCGCCTGGCGGAGATATCTCCCTTTGTTCTCGAGATTAGGAAAGCACCGTTTCTACAAGCCATTAACTGAAACTAGAAAACAGCTAGAGTAGCTCACAACTCAATGACAATGCATTCTTAACTTTCTAGAATGTCTGTCTGTCTGTCGTTTCGGGTGGAATCTTGAAATGGTTTTTTTTAATACTTTTATCCTTTTATCCTATCATGCTGAAATTTTGCACACAACCTTAGTTTCAATGACAACACAATATAGTATATTCAATTTGTAAGTCTGTCTGTCGTTTCGAGTGGAATCTTGCAACGGGATAGTGCTGAAATTTTAGACACAGCCTCAGTTTCGATGACAACACAATATAGTTTATTAGATTTTTCTGTCTGTCTGTCGTTCCGGGTGGAAAACGAAAAAGAAGAACATATTTATGTAGATTAAAAACAATCTAAAAACCACTATTTTTTATGTGTCTTAAAGGGATAGTGCCTTAGGTTGTCTGGTGGTGGTGATTGTGGTGGCTGGTAGCCGTGGATTGTAATGGACACTCAGCTACGAGTACCTTCATAGTTGAGGTTTTGTTGCTGTCTGCTTCTGGTTGCTGTCGCCACTTCTGTGGCGGTGCCGCCATGACCATCTTATCTTATCTTATTCATAGTGTTATTTTTACTTTTTAATATCACTACTTATATAATAGTGAACCACCTTATTTAAGACAGGAGACTATAGGTCTTTAAGTAATATTGTTGTTAGTTTTATATATGTAAATTACTGTCGGTAATAAAAAAATAAAAATAAAAAATAACCCTCCGGGGGTCTTGTTGACCCAAGAGAACTTACATACATAAAACACACACCACCACTACATACAGGTGAACTCGAAAAGTTAGGGCGCATGAAACTTAATGAATAAGCATGACAATGTAGGTTTTAATATCGTAGTGGAAAGATGCGCTTCACGTTATTCCAGTTCACCTGTAAGCATGCATGTGGTGGTGGTGTGTGTCGTATGTAAGCATGCATGTGGTGGTGGTGTGTGTCGTATGTGTGTAATGTGTATGTCCTCTTGGTCATCAACACCCCCGAAGGGTTTTTGAAGTAAAACTTTTTTACGCACGCTCGACTTGGGTAGTAAGCTGGTGGATGCGTGACGAGAGCGTTACGGAAGTGTGGTCGGGCGAGGCGAACGTGGGTTGAGAGGGATAAATAAATTAGTGAAGATAGAAAGCGAGATACTGTTTATTTTTGTTTACCAACAATATCGGTTGCCAAGGCGACCATATCGGTTGTCAAAACAATCAAAACAAACATATAAGATACAAAAGATTTGATCATTTTCAGAGGATAATTAAACTCTTTTCATAAACTGTCTATACCTCCATATTATAACAAAAAGGTTAGATTATTTTCTAAAACTAAGTATTATTTACATTAAAACATTTATAGATAGAGCTAAATAAGTTTTACTAAAGCACACTCGTATTATTTTTTTCTTTTTAAGGCACATAAAAACGTGGTTTTTAGATTATTTTTAATCTACATTATTAATTACTTTAAATATTCAGATATGGAAATCCTTGGGGGAGGCCTTTGTCTAGCAGTGCACAGTGGGGTTTAATTCCCCATTGTGTGGCCAAAATATTTTTTGTGTTTCATTATTTCTACGGAATATAAATAGTAACATTTAGTCAATAAAACTACTTTTATTAGCAAAAAAAATGTTATTCGAATATTAAACAGATCTACCTAAAATTGATTTTTCAGTTTTTGGTTAGTGCCTCATGGTGGTTATGAAAGGATCTGATGACACTATTAGTGCCTTAAAAGTGTCCTCTATTGTGGCTTTACGAGATTTACGAAAAAAAGTATATTACTAAACAAAATTTAACTACACAAAAGTTATTTAAATATAACAGACACACTTAAATATTATATTTATTGAAACTAACAGAAAACCAATATATTTAGTTAAGTAGCAAAAAGTTGCAATAAATGCTTATGTATTCGTGAAGACAAAACATAAATGAACCAAAAAATATTTGCTTTTACCATAGAAATAAATGAATAGAAAGTTGTTAAAATGTCAAACGAAAGTAGGAAAGTACGAAAAATTGGTCTTTAAACATTTGTAAGTCTTATTTCAATCAGCAAAGCTTATTTGGCAGATATTATTGGCATTACAGTAATTACTTCCATCCGACTATTGTATCCATATTAAAAATCTTTAAAATAGGCTTTGGTATTGGAAACAACTGTCAACAAATATCTCTTACACTTTCACAAAAATAAAAGACGTACGAGCATCATAATCAAAGGTTAACAAGGAACTGCGCTTGTGGCTTGGCGGAACAATAGTTGGACTGACAACCGGTTCTCGCCCGGACTCGAGTAGCGTGATTCATTGTTTTTTTACAATACATGTAGTTAGATAAGGATAGACAAAGGTGATGTTTATACTTTGTGGCCAATGCCGCCCGTACTTAAACCCCACTGTGCAGTGGAAGGTTTTCGGTTGATATGATGATGCTGATGATTCAGATACCATTTAAACTGGACTTCACCGTATATGTTAATCTAAGAAAAATCTGGATTGAACTTTAGCCAGTAAATTTATACTGGCAGAAAATCAAGCCAGCTTTTCTTTACCTATCTACTTAGTAGGTACTTACTTACCTAACTACAATATTAAAGCACTTTATGTGGATACATAAGAATTGATAGCAATAAAATTAATTTGAAACGCAGCAGAATAACGCAGAGCTTGTTAAAAATGGAAACTTATGTGTTCTGGACAACCAACTGTAAATAAAAATGGTTGATTTTCTTTCAATGAATTGGCTTGAATATTGTTATAATATATTTTGTTATATTATATACTTTAGTATGTGTTTAAAAGTGTTTAAATTGTAATTGAAGTTAAAATATTCAGTTTTATCCGTCTAACTGTAATGCTGAAAACGGAAAATACAACAAAAAATAATGTCGACATAATTAACGCTCTTTTCCGGTGCCCTATGCGGTGTAGATTTAATGAATTTTCTTGTCCCTACGTCGTTGTAGCTACGCACTGTGCGGTCGGGTCAGCGAATGGGTTAGTTTTAAACAAGGGTCCGAATACATAATTAAATTGAAATACATAAACAATACAGAGTGGGAATCTACAAGCCTCAGCTTTGTAAGGTTTTGAGAAAATTATGTCAAACCAAATACAATATTTTAACACTAGAGTACACGGTTGGCCTACCAAGTTATCCTCATCATCATATCAGCTTAAATACGTCCCCACCGAGGCAATCGAGTCCACCATGGATGCGGGTGATCGGGCCTTAGTCGACCACGCGGGCCCAGTGCGGGTCGATCGTTTTCACACACAACCTCCGAGTGTCTTCGCAGGCGTGTGCAGGTTTCCTCACGACGTTTTCCTTCACCGTAAGAGCATCGGATAAACGTACATATGAAATCGAAATTCCAAAACACATTGGTACGTGGCAGGATTTGAACCAAGACCTCCCGGACTTGAGGTAGCGGCCCTAGCCGTTACGCCACCGACGCACCGATTTTTTAAATAAAATTAACAAAAATATCAAAATGTAGCAAATTTGTAGTTGTTGCGATTGAAGTCAGTCGTTTTTACCGTGTTCAGTGCGCTAAACTATTTTAACGTGTTCAGCGTGCTCAACTATTTTAACGTGTTCAGCGTGCTCAACTATTTTAACGTGTTCAGCGTGCTCAACTATTTTAACGTGTTCAGCGTGCTCAACTATTTTAACGTGTTCAGTGCGCTCAACCATTTTAACGTGTTCAGTGCGCTCAACTATTTTAACGTGTTCAGTGCGCTCAACTATTTTAACGTGTTCAGCGTGCTCAACTATTTTAACATGTTCACCGTGCTCAACTATTTTAACGTGTTCAGTGCGCTCAACTATTTTAACGTGTTTCGCGTGCTCAACTATTTTAACGTGTTCAGTGCGCTCAACTATTTTAACGTGTTCAGTGCGCTCAACTATTTTAACGTGTTCAGTGCGCTCAACTATTTTAACGTGTTCAGTGCGCTCAACTATTTTAACGTGTTCAGCGTGCTCAACTATTTTAACATGTTCACCGTGCTCAACTATTTTAACGTGTTAAGTGCGCTCAACTATTTTAACGTGTTCAGCGTGCTCAACTATTTTAACATGTTCACCGTGCTCAACTATTTTAACGTGTTCAGTGCGCTCAACTATTTTAACGTGTTTCGCGTGCTCAAATATTTTAACGTGTTCAGTGCGCTCAACTATTTTAACGTGTTCAGTGCGCTCAACTATTTTAACGTGTTCAGTGCGCTCAACTATTTTAACGTGTTCAGTGCGCTCAACTATTTTAACGTGTTCAGTGCGCTCAACTATTTTAACGTGTTCAGCGTGCTCAACTATTTTAAAATGTTCACCGTGCTCAACTATTTTAACGTGTTCAGTGCGCTCAACTATTTTAACGTGTTCAGTGCGCTCAACTATTTTAACGTGTTCAGTGCGCTCAACTATTTAACGTGTTCAGCGTGCTCAACTATTTTAACGTGTTCAGTGGGCTCAACTATTTTAACGTGTTCAGCGTGCTCAACTATTTTAACGTATTCAGTGCGCTCAACTATTTTAGCGTATTCAGCGTGCTCAAATATTTTAACGTGTTCAGTGCGCTCAACTATTTTAACGTGTTCAGCGTGCTCAACTATTTAAACGTGTTCAGTGCGCTCAACTATTTTAACGTGTTCAGCGTGCTCAACTATTTTAACGTGTTCAGTGCGCTCAACTATTTTAACGTGTTCAGCGTGCTCAACTATTTTTACATGTTCACCGTGCTCAACTATTTTAACGTGTTCAGTGCGCTCAACTATTTTAACGTGTTCAGCGTTCTTAACTATTTTAACATGTTCACCGTGCTCAACTATTTTAACGTGTTCAGTGCGCTCAACTATCTTAACGTGTTTCGCGTGCTCAACTATTTTAACGTGTTCAGTGCGCTCAACTATTTTAACGTGTTCAGCGTGCTCAACTATTTTAACGTGTTCAGCTTGCTCAACTATTTTACGTGTTCAGCGTGCTCAACTATTTTAACGTGACCAGCGTACTTAACTATTTTAAAGTGTTCAGCAAGTTCAACTATTTTAACGTGTTCACCGTGTTCAACTATATTAACGTGTTCAGCGTGCTCAACTATTTTACGTGTTCAGCGTGCTCAACTATTTTAACGTATTCAGCGTGCTCAACTATTTAAACGTGTTCAGCGTGCTCAACTATTTTAACGTGTTCAGCGTGCTCAACTATTTTAACTTTTTCAGCGTGCTCAACTATTTTAACGTGTTCAGCGTGCTCAACTATTTTAACGTGTTCAGCGTGCTCAACTATTTTACGTGTTCATTGTGCTCAACTATTTTACGTGTTCAGCGTGCTCAACAATTTTAACGTGTTCAGCGTGCTCAACTATTTTAACGTGTTCAGCGTGCTCAACTATTTTAACTTTTTCAGCGTGCTCAACTATTTTAACGTGTTCAGCGTACTCAACTATTTTACGTGTTCAGCGTGCTCAACTATTTTAACGTGTTCAGCGTACTCAACTATTTTACGTGTTCAGCGTGCTCAACTATTTTAACGTGTTCAGCGTACTCAACTATTTTACGTGTTCAGCGTGCTCAACTATTTTAACGTGTTCAGCGTACTCAACTATTTTACGTGTTCAGCGTGCTCAACTATTTTACGTGTTCAGCGTGCTCAACAATTTTAACGTGTTCAGCGTGCTCTACTATTTTAACGTGTTCAGTGTGCTTAAGTATTCTTCGCCGACCATAATATAATTTATTTATTGTAAAAATATGTTAGGAGCCTTAGTTTGGGGCCAGACGACCATGTGTGATTTGTCTCTGATCTCGTACGACTTTCCTCAATACAATTTTGAAAAAAGGTAAAAAAAGACGACAGAAGTCGCGGGACCCCCGGTCGGAACGTTATTGAAGAACTATCAATACCTTCTTCACTATAACTAACCATCCCAAATTTAAGTTTATAGCTGTAAAAGTCAGACACGACAGACATACGGACGAATATTGCGAAACTATAAGGGTTCCTAGTTTAACTACGGAACCCTAAAGCGATGTCCACGCTATTAAAGAATAAAACATAATATTGAACAAGCTTCCTTTCAACCTAATATTACCAATGAAATGTCAATTGAATAATACAAGTCAGTACGTGCGAGTATACTGTGTAGTTGTGTACAAACCAAAAGAGGATTCCCGTAATTTGTTCTGAATGTTCTCGTGAAAGCCTTCACTGAACTAGTCAAAGTTGGTGATATATTGGCGATATTGTATCGGAGACGAGCTTCTAGCTCTCAAGGGACACACAATGTATCGCGCACAAGTTTAGAAAGAACACAATGTATGTCAATAACGTTCTCATTGTTTAGTTTGGACGTGATGGTCTGTGACGTGTGAAAAATGGGGTTTACCTTACACGAATACAAATTAAATATTTTTTGTAATTTACAAATGCATAGTGTAAAGTAGTAAAGTTTTCGAGTGGCAACCGCGCACCGTCTAGCGTGGACCTGATAAAGGTCGCGGGAAGCCGCTGGATGCGAACAGCGCAGGACTTGTCGTCAATTGAAATCCTTGGAGGAGGCCTTTGTCCAGCAGTGGACGTCTTTCAGCTGGTATGACGATGATGATTAAATGCAGAGTGTAAAATACTATAAAGAAAGATATACGTAAATAGAGCATCCCCCTTAATCTCCGACTCTACCGAGTTTCAAATTTGGAAAAAAAGTTGCGACTTTAGTGCTCCTTTAATAGAAAATCCTAAGCCTTAACGTTCTTTTGTTAAACTTAAATTAAGATTTAAAAAGCCCCCGACGAAACTTAGTTGTGAAATTATTAGTAATTAGTTTTTGTAGTAAAATATTAGTTGTACTCTGTTTTTATTTTATTTACTTAGCGGTCCCCCTCGCGACGACTCTTACATCAAAATATAACTACTTTAATTAAACTTAAAGGGCCTAAACATATTATTTTCTACTTTTATAAGGTATTTTTGTCGGGGTATTTTTTTAAAAGTTTTATTTCATGCCTTTTAAACTTTACGCATCCTAAACACGATACCTCTGCTACAGGTTGTTAAGGTGTTGGCTATCCTGCAGATACCAGGAGATGCTGCAGCATCAGGCCGGTAACCATGTTCTATCTAACACGTATTCTTTTTTTTTTTTATTCACAATTGGTAAACCCTTGACAACATCTCACCTGGTGGTAAGTGACGATGTTGCCGAAGATGGAAGCGGGCTTACCAAGATTCCCCAACGCAATGGGGAATTCATTGAGACTATTCCAATGAGCCCGATTCGATGCCTCTGCTGTGTAAGCTGGTGAGCAGTTGGGTATCCTGCAGATTCCAGGGGTTGCTGCAGCATCAGGCCAAGGTTACCATGGCATTTCAATATTATTACAGTTACAGGGAACCAAATTTCGAATCGATCAGATCGGTATTAGTTGCCCACATCCCTTCATCACCTAGTTAAGAGCTGATGATCTTCAAAGAACTGAACAGATCTTCATAAATTATAGCTAAGGACCACCCAGATTACGTCAGCTTTCAAACTAAACAATCGCTTTAAAATATGTCCATTCGTTTAAGAACTACGATGCCACGACAGACACACAGATACAAACGTTAAACTTATAATATCCCTCTTTTTGTGTCGGGGGTCAAAGACGGTATGGTACGGACCCCTCTCCATGCGAGTTCGACTCGCACTTGGCCGGTTTTATCTACAGCAAGCTGCGGCTTGCGGGGTGTATTTTTCTTACTAAAAAGTTTTTAGACAAAATTATAAAAAAAACCTCAATCAAACTATTTAGAACATTTTAAAATAAAAATTAGCGAAATCAGTTTAGCAGTTCGCAAGATATGCGCTTACCCTGAAACATTTTACCATTTTTATTCATCTAAATGATAAGAAAAATCACAACCACGTGTCGGTCTACAATCGAGTATCAGTGCAGCTACTTCATAGGAAATAAATTGTACAGCCAGGCTGTGCATACTTTCCCGCGAAACCTTCACAGTCCGTCGTGGTCGGGCAAGTAACTATTTAGTAATCTGTGGTCGGGCTCAAAATTACAATAAACATTACACTTGCTAAGTAGCAAAAAATAAAGCTAGGTATATCAGACTTGATGAAAACTTTACAAATAATTTGTGTTTGTATGGGAGGTACCTTACTCAGATTTTTACTGGAATAATGAAGTACCCAGTTCAGTAGGGCGTATTACGTCCTAGTTATTTACAAAGCTTCATTAAAATTGTTTGAGCCATTTGTGAGAAAAAGTAACAATCAACCTGGATTTGTATGGGAGGTATTTTATTACGATTTTTAGGGTTCTGTACAAAAAAAAACGGAACCCTTATAGGATCACTCTTGCGTCTGTCGCAGCCAATTTGCTCCGAATATACGGGACCAAATCAGGTGAAATTTAGTAGGATGGTGTAATCCTATGACCCAAACCCAGACGTGCAAAGTAATTGTTTTTTTTTAAAGGGTCATTTTGGGGGACGATCTAGGAAATTAAAAAAAAAGTTTTGCTGACCTTACTGTGTCATATATCAAATGAAAGGACTGGTTATGGAAATCAGAAATATATTTTTGTTATTATTGTAAAATAAATAGTTTTGATTTTTTTCATGAAAGAAGACGAAAATTGAATATTTCTCCCCTTCCCCCCTTATCTCCGAAACTACTGAGCCTGAAATTAAAAAAAAAATTAAAATATAGTTCATTGCTTGTAGATTACAGGAAAACCTTAAAAAATTCTATAACTGAAAATAAAGTGGTAAACTCAATATAATATTTTCACGGAAAATAGTTCACCAAAACACCACTAGATAGCGCTAGGAGTAGTTAACTCGCGTCTTAATGTGATATTTTGTATTTGACTTTAACATTGTACGGAACCCTCTCCACACGAGTTCAACTCGTAATTGGCCGGTTGTTCTTTTAACAACAAACTACCGCGTTTACAGCTGTTAAAGTAAAATACAGAGTTTCCACACAATCGTTATAGCCATTAAAAAAAAAATTACTTGGCTCACTTATACATACGAAGACACTGAAAGGCTTTTGGAAATATGTCAATAGCATAAACATATATTTTTAGATATATCTATAGATATATGTATGTATTTATATTTAGTCCTTCTTACTAGTTCATCTATATAGTACTAAGATGTATTATTATTATTAAATATTTATCATTAACCCCTTCGCTCGGGAAGGCTGCACATGTGCCGTTATAATACCTATTGTATCAACTGGTTGGCAACCAACATTGTACTGGCTACCACGATACAGGCATTGCCTGGACAGCGTGGAGTCAACCAACATTGTACTGGCTACCACGATACAGGCATTGCCTGGACAGCGTGGAGTCAACCAACATTGTACTGGCTACCACGATACAGGCATTGCCTGGACAGCGTGGAGTCAACCAACATTGTACTGGCTACCACGATACAGGCATTGCCTGGACAGCGTGGAGTCAACCAACATTGTACTGGCTACCACGATACAGGCATTGCCTGAACAGCGTGGAGTCAACCAACATTGTACTGGCTACCACGATACAGGCATTGCCTGAACAGCGTGGAGTCAACCAACATTGTACTGGCTACCACGATAAAGGCATTGCCTGGACAGCGTGGAGTTAACCAACATTGTACTGGCTACCACGATACAGGCATTGCCTGAACAGCGTGGAGTCACAACATATATTTTATGATATGTAATTTGAGTCGGTAAATATATCGTTTATATTTGTATTTTAGAGTAATGAATAATAAATATTTTTTTTCTATAGTGGCAACCCTAAAAATCAAGATAGGGCAAATTTAAAAAAAAAGCCTGGAGATAAAATAGTATTATTGCCGCCACCCAATTTTCACCCTGAGTGTTCCTGTGAGAGCAGTTATAACCCAGCGTTAGCACGGCGTTACGATCACAGCGTGACGTTATGCTGTTATCATATTATCATATGTGGTATGAACACATTAACATTTTTATGATTTTCATTACTTAATCTTATATTTTCTCATGTCTCTGAAATGTAACGTTGGAACGTTTTTATTTATACCGGTATTACATGACACGTACAAGGGTTGCGCTCTTAAATATGTGACATATTAAATATGTCTTGTACCCTTTTCAAAAATATTATCAGAAATTGCCAACCACAAAGGTCCCAGCTCACATTTTAGAGCACGTATTTGTATCGTTAATCCTTTAATTTGCGGTTCAGACGAGCTTATATTAAGTACTTATTTCACAACTATACGGGTGAAATTTGTTAAGGCTAAGATGCTCTAATGATATCCTCTAGAGAGTTTCAAGACGACTGACATAAAATAAACAAAACCGAGGGTTCCGTGCCACCACATCTCGCGATAAGTTATCTTAAAAATATGAACAAGTCCTACAACAATGATACCTATTTATCAGCACCATCATCATATTAGCTCATATACGTCCCCACCTATGATTCCCTGAATTAGGGAGATCGGACCTTAGTCGACCACGCGGACCCAGTGCGAGTTGGTCGACTTCACACACAAGTTTTTTCTTCACGATACCTATTAATTTTAATCAGATTTTTTTTAGCGCGAATACAATTTATATTTTGTCAGTTATTATTATAAGTTGCCGTGTGGTTCCATAAAACGTCTAACATACTTATGTTCTATTTAGACGATTACAACTAATGAATGGAGTTGAATGGGAACACCTAAACGAAATAAACATAGTATAGCCTATAATGAATTAATATCGAAGAGCCCAAATAAAAGACGTTCCAAGTACAGAACACGTTTCTTGTAGAAGGTCCCACAATTTTTATACTTTTTTTATTATTTAGAAAATCCGCCATAATATCAAGTATGCTGTCAAAAAATCAAAATAATTTATTTTAAATAGATATTTGCACACACCTAAAAGTAGTCAAAAAAACTTTTTTTTATTACAAATAATATCATGATTCAGATTACAGTCTCAGGTAATGGTACTTGTTATAGAATTAACATATATACTCGTACATATACCTAGTCGTAGTTCTGTTTAAAATTTTCGAATACTGGCTAGATGAATTTTACCAATTTTAAAAATAGAACGTTTGCGCATGCCGAAAATAAAAAAGACATTAATTTTCATTCATTTTCAAATATGGAGTGGTCGAAGAAAGAAGATAGAGTAGCGGTTATCGCGTTGCACCGCTGCGCTGTGGTTACGCGCCAAAAGAGATTTTCAATATTCTACAAAAATTGAAAATAACCCTACGATTTGTTTATCGCACTATCAAACAAGCGTCGGTGGCTCAACCGGTAACGACTCGGTCCATCTAACCAGAGGTACCGGGTTCAAATCTGGACGACCAATGTACCAATGAGTTTTTCAAAACTTACGTACATACTTACCGATTGCTTTAACGGTGAAGGAAAACATCGTGAGGAAACCTGCACACGCCTGCGAAGAAACTCGAAGGTTGTGCGTGAAGTCGACCAACCCGCACTGGGCCCGCGTGGTCGACTAAGGCCTAATCGCCCTGATTCAGGGTAGGCTCGAGCCCCTCGGTGGGGACGTATATGAGCTGATATAATAAAAAAAAACTATCAAACGATTCACTGACGATTCAAACTTCGAAGATCGTAAGAGGACCGGCCGACCTCGTACAGTTAGGACACCCGCGATCATCAAAGCTGTGAAGGCGCGAATTCAACGAAATCCTGTTCGTAAACAAAAAATCTTAGCTCTTCAGATGGGCCTAAGCAGAACCACGGGCAATAGAGTGATAAATGAAGAGTTGGGACTACGAGCTTATTGAACGAGAATTTGAAAAAAAATGGTCTGGATAGATCCCGCGCTTTGTTACGGCAGTACGCGGGAAAAAATACCACGAAATTTTGTTTTCGGATGAAAAAATTGTTAACATCGAAGGAAGTTATAATAAACAAAATGATAAAGTGTATGCCCACAGCAGTGAAGAAGCCAGCACGCGTATTCCGAGGGTTCAACGAGGACATTATCCTTCGTCACTCATGGTTTGGCTTGGAGTTTCATATTCAGGCTTAACTGAGGTGTTTTTCTGTAAAAAGGGTGTGAAAACCAGTGCCGAGGTGTACCAAAATACCGTCCTAACAAACATAGTGGAACCTCCGTGGCAACATTAACAGATTTGTACAGAGGACAGCACATCAAACTAGACACTTTGGACTTTGTACTGTTCTTATGCCGTACGCGTATGGTTCCGAATCGCACTGCGAGTGTCTAGCTCGATGTGCTGACCTGTGTACCATTATTTCATGAAAATATTATGTAGTATGTGGTGGCAGTACGAGTATGTGTGTAGTGTCGTAGTGCCCTGTCACCAGGCTGTATTTCGTGACCCGTGATAGCTAGACAATTGAAGGTTGCACAGATGATGTATTTCTATTGCCGCTATAACATCAAATTCTAAAAATTAGAAAAAGTGAAAGTCTCCATACAAAAAAGTGTTTTTTTTACCGTTAAGAAGCCATCTGGTATGATAGTACGGAACTGAAGAAACTAGCGTCATCTAGTATGATAGTACGGAACTGAAGAAACTAGCGTCATCTAGTATGATAGTACGGAACTGAAGAAACTAGCGTCATCTAGTATGATAGTACGGAACTGAAGAAACTAGCGTCATCTAGTATGATAGTACGGAACTGAAGAAACTAGCGTCATCTAGTATGATAGTACGGAACTGAAGAAACTAGCGTCATCTAGTATGATAGTACGGAACTGAAGAAACTAGCGTCATCTAGTATGATAGTACGAAACTGAAGAAACTAGCGTCATCTAGTATGATAGTACGGAACTGAAGAAACTAGCGTCATCTAGTATGATAGTACGAAACTGAAGAAACTAGCGTCATCTAGTATGATAGTACGGAACTGAAGAAACTAGCGTCATCTAGTATGATAGTACGGAACTGAAGAAACTAGCGTCATCTAGTATGATAGTACGAAACTGAAGAAACTAGCGTCATCTAGTATGATAGTACGGAACTGAAGAAACTAGCGTCATCTAGTATGATAGTACGAAACTGAAGAAACTAGCGTCATCTAGTATGATAGTACGGAACTGAAGAAACTAGCGTCATCTAGTATGATAGTACGGAACTGAAGAAACTAGCGTCATCTAGTATGATAGTACGGAACTGAAGAAACTAGCGTCATCTAGTATGATAGTACGGAACTGAAGAAACTAGCGTCATCTAGTATGATAGTACGAAACTGAAGAAACTAGCGTCATCTAGTATGATAGTACGGAACTGAAGAAACTAGCGTCATCTAGTATGATAGTACGGAACTGAAGAAACTAGCGTCATCTAGTATGATAGTACGGAACTGAAGAAACTAGCGTCATCTAGTATGATAGTACGGAACTGAAGAAACTAGCGTCATCTAGTATGATAGTACGGAACTGAAGAAACTAGCGTCATCTAGTATGATAGTACGGAATCCTGTGTGTGCGGTTCTGACTCGCACTTGGCCGGTTTTTTTTTATAGATATTTTTGATTTAGCTGTATCGTAACAACGGTACTATTAGGTACATGAGCGTGAAACTTGGTGTGATTATAGTACTCATTTTGAAGTAAAACAACGAATATCGAAAACCAGTAAAGTGTGAGTTGTACTTGCGCTAAGTGGTCCGAATGGAATAAATAAAAAAGCATATTTCTGTCGCTCGCGTTGATCTCTTTTGTTTGTAATGTGAATACGTATCAATGTCATAGTTGTATGAAGATGTGTACGGAACAAGACTGCGGCAAGTGACACAGCTCTAATATTTACTTGATAAGATTGTTTCGGTGCCTAGCTAAGTAATAAATAAAACTAATACTTATTTTATCACTGTCTTTTTCTGTGTTTTTATATTATTATATTTTTTTTATTTTTAATGTACATCTAGGTAGCTTTAAGAGTACTTTAACTGTTCCCAAAGAATCAACTATTGCTTGCACAGATCTCGTGATAGCTCGTGTTGACTCATATAATCACACAATGTCAACTACAATTTTGTCAAATAAATAAATAAAATACAATACAATATTCTTTATTGCATCGCAACATAAAAATAGAAGTGAACAATATAGAAGAAAGCCTATGCAATAAAAATCCTACTAATATAATAAACGCGAAAGTTTGTATGTATGGATTGCGCCTGAACCTCTCCCAACGGCAGAATTAAAGCGGCGAGGCGTTTAAACTTTGATTCGTCGTCATTAAAAGTTTCGAAATTGAAGATTTGTACCACCTAATTAGCTGCTGTGCTTCTGAGCAAAAAAGTTTGTTACTCTTTCACGCAAAAAATCTGGTCGAAATTTGGTAGGTAGATAGATTAGCACCGGGATGAACATATAGGCTACTTTTTTCCACGCTCGCGAACCGCTTGCGGCTCACGCACTGCGCACCCTCGGAGACAGTCAAAGAAACTATGTTCACGCGAGCGAAGCCGCCGGCTAAAGCTAGTCTAGAATAATCTAAAAATAAAGAGATAAAAAAGCTCCCAGGCCGAGAAAGAGGGCTTAGAATGTAATAACGTAATAGGTGTTGCAAAAAATAATATTACATTTAGAGAGAAAGAAGTATAATGGACGATATTTCTTTTGTCGCCTCTCTCTCAACTGTCACTGGCACGTCTACACGTCTACAACACATGCTATAAAGTTTCGTAATAAAATCCAGTGACACGTTGGAATTGACACTTCAGTATTTTATACAGTGATACAGTGTGAGTACTTAGGTAGGATCGGAACATTCAACAGTTCGCTCGCTCGCTCCCATCTTCGGCATTGTGGTCACTAACCAACATAATGGCACAGTATATATATTAGTACATTATGGTCACTTACCATCTGGTGAAATGATGCCAAGGGCTCATCAATAGTGGATTAAATAACTTGAATAAAAAAATTCTTTAGGAAGTAATTAAAAATTTAAAAAACGACTGCAAAACTGCATCCCTCATTTTGAACAGTTGGGTAATATCCTATTCTATCCTATGTCACTCACGGGATCAAGACAAGTGTAACGTCACCTTGCACTCCAAAATCTATCAAGCCGTTTACGTGACAGCGCGCGAGCGTGCCAAAGTAATAAATAAATGTACCTACATACATACACTCAAAAAATTAAACCCTCCTCGAGGTGCAGTCGGGTAACAAATAACACACTTACCAGTTGCTGAAAGGCTAACAATCTATAATGTCCCCACTGTGGGGGCACGCGTGTCTTCCCAAACTCGTGAAGGTGAGGCCACACTAACTCCAGACACGGAGGCCGAGTCCTGATTGGTGGGTGTTGTATGGCTAGCGGCAAACCCCACTGTCGGAAGTTTTTTGAGCCGTCAAAAAGGCATCTGCACGGTTTAGTGCCTGCGACTGCCATGCCAATCCGCACTATCGGCTTAACGTGCTTAGTAAACAAGAAAATTGTCGAGATGCCAGGGACAGTCAAAGTCACCCAGCCAACGGAGAGCTTATGGTCAGTGAGAGTGCTCGATCGACGCGGTCGGGGCCTCACGAGTTGTGCTGCGCTGCGACGACGGGTCGCTGTCAACGGTGAAGAAAATGATCCAGAGACATCGCAAAAGTTGAACATGACTGCGAACTAATTAGTAGGTGTTAGTATATAATATCGAAATTCTGAATCACATTGGTACGTGGCAGGATTCGACCCATGACCTTCCGGATAGGAGGAAGCGGCCCCAGTCGTTTCGCCACCGAAGCTCTCAGTGTTCGTTTTTTAATTGCATAGATATGTACGTTTACCCAGAGATTTGTTACCATAGATGGGTTATGCAATAACAAACAACATTTAAAAATCGAATCCATTTACACACACAATTTAATAGGTTGTTCGCTTCCATTGCACCGAATGCTACTAAGAAAAGAGATGCCAATTGGCATCTTTTTTTTTGCTTCACTTTTTGGACGCATGTAACCTATCTACCTTCCCATTATATAGCATATCTCTGCGTTTACCCAACGCTCTTACGGTGAAGGAAAACATCGTAAGGAATCTACACACACCTACGAAGAAACTCGAAGTTTGTGTGTGAAGTTGACCAACCCGCACTGGGCCCACGTGATCGACTCAGGCCCGATCGCCCTAATTTAGGGTAGATTCGAGCCCCTCGGTGGCTGTGGTGGTGAGCTGATATGATGGATATGTAGTAGGTGTTCCAAAAGTAACCCAACTAGAACCAGTATTGTTTGCTAGAACTAAGTATAACAATCAGGCATTCTAAGTGGCAGTAAAGCAGGCCTCACGGCCTCACGGTAGACCGAAGACCTGGTGATGGTCGCGGGAAGCTGCTGGATACGGGCAGCGCAGGACCGGTCGTCCTTGATACGTGTGCAAATTTTACATTTAATCCAACGTCTTGTAGTGGGCGATAACCACGCTCAAATATTCCGTTAAGCATGTACATACTCGTGCCAGTGGAGCTAATACATTCCGTTACGCAGGTTCATACTCGTACCTGTTGAGCTAATACATTCCGTTACGCAGGTACATACTCATACCGGTGGAGCTAAAACATTCCGTTACGCAGGTACATACTCGTACCGGTGGAGCTAATACATTCCGTTACTAAGGAACATACTCGTGCCGGTGGAGCTAATACATTCCGTTACTAAGGAACATACTCGTGCCGGTGGAGCTAATACATTCCGTTACGCAGGTACATACTCGTACCGGTGGAGCTAATACATTCCGTTACGCAGGTACATACTCGTATCGGTGGAGCTAATACATTCCGTTACTAAGGAACATACTCGTACCGGTGGAGCTTATACAATACGTTACCAAGGAACATACTCGTACCGGTGGAGCTAATACATTCCGTTACGCAGGTACATACTCGTACCGGTTGAGCTAATACATTCCGTTACGCAGGTACATACTCATACCGGTGGCGCTAATACATTCCGTTACGCAGGTACATACTCGTACCGGTGGAGCTAATACATTCCATTACTAAGGAACATACTAGTACCGGTGGAGCTTATACAATCCATTATTAAGGAACATACTCGTACCGGTAGAGCTAATACATTCCGTTACGCAGGTACATACTCGTACCGGTGGAGCTAATACATTCCGTTACGCAGGTACATACTCGTACCGGTGGAGCTTATACAATCCGTTACTAAGGAACATACTCGTACCGGTGGAGCTAATACATTCCGTTACGCAGGTACATACTTGTACTGGTGGAGCTGATACAAAGCGTGTATAAATCACTTACACACTGGTTAAAATTTGTTTTAAGATGCAAAGTCTGTTTTACTCCAGTTTACTGGAACAGAACGGGGTCGTTTGATTTTAGCGATAGGTAAGAATTTGCTAAAGGTTATCTCGGATTCATAGGTTTTATCTTCTAGTTTCTCCTACGAGTAGGAGACCCAAACAAAAATTTAATTGGGAATATCTAGTCCAGAGAATTGGCGTGGTTCTAGACATAACTACAGCATGCGGAGTGTTCCGTTTAACAAACTAAAATTATCAAGTAACAGTCTTTTCAGTCAAATTTAAGCTCCAAACACGACTAACGGAGTTGCTTCAGAATCATTATTGCTTTTCTTAGTAGTAATTAAAGAAAGCCACAATTAATAAGATTGCGTTAGTATTTTTATTATAACAAAGGGAACTCCGCGACTCCGAACGCATTTTAAAAATTAAAATTCCGGCATGCGTGTACTGCGGTATGAGGAGTTACGAACACACACATACACACACACACACCGGAATTTTGAATATAAAAATTGGGAACACTGAAACGATCGCGAATGAAGTAATTCGTACACAGCTGGGATAAAAAAAAATTGGTTGTCTGTAAAGTCGGTTTACGGACGATAGTTTAACGTGACAACGTCATAACGTACCGGGACAATGAGCGTAACGGGACAATTAGTCAACCTTTTTCGTGCGTGCAGCCGGCGTCCATCGATTTATTAGACGTTGTTTACGCCGTAATCATATTTTAAAAACTCGCGCGTTATGTTATGTGTGTTCAACCTTCCATATCCTGTAATATTCCTCTCCCTTTCCCACTCACGCATCGAATATGGCGCATCGAGTGAGAAAGCATACATCGACGTTTGTGATCGACGCCGTGTCTTGGTGGTGTCAAAATCAAGAACTAACAAGAACAAAATGTCTTCCGATATGACATTGCAAACGAATGCATGTCGCTCCGCAAATAAAAATTAATTAAAATACCCAACCGCTGTAAAAGACCAAACAATATAATCCGCGTGTGTGTCAGTAATATAAAGTGTGAATCAAAGTACCTGCCGCAAGGAGTTGCAACTGGAGGAGGAGAATTTGAGCCAGCGCTGGCTAACCACGTGCCGCTTTTTACTTCGTGCATGGTGAGTTCCTCTCCTTTTTTTTCTCCTTATCTTTAACTCCTTACTGGACACACATAGCCGCAATATTTCATCCGCGATATGTCATCCCGCTCCGCAAAATACAGTCCACTAATTTTTAAAAATCCGAACCAGCTATACCATTCTTTTGGTCGGACTTCGAGCCAGATAACTATATTTTATTGGTGTTAAACTCTGATAGTTTACACGTAATATTCCCGCTTCCCACCATTTTATTGGTGTTAAACTCTGATAGTTTACACGTAATCATACCGCAATCTCATTGTATTTGGTGTAAAACTTGATAGTTTTACACGAAACTTGTTCCGCCATATTGGTTTGTAGTTGCACGCAGATCGTATTACCCACACCGCACCGCGATATTATTTAAATAATCTACGTACCGCCTATTACTGCTTTATTTACCAAAATAACTTACTAATTAATTTTCACGCACTGATCGTGTTAAATAATAGTTCACTGCTTATTATATTTAGGTACATACCTATATTTCGTTCCGCATCCATACATACTTATAAATTTATACGAGTACCCGCATAACTTATAACTGACCTACATCTCGTTACGATATCTGTATCAGTAGGCCATGCCAATTGCGTGTGTACCTACATAAATATTATCTGCCTAGTACTGCGTATAGGTACTTTCATTATATACGAACGATAACGGCAGCCTTTCACAATGGAAGCTAAATTATCCATGTTAGAGGCTAAAAACAGTGTAATATTCGCACGCTTAACTTGTCTTAATGACACCGCTCAAAAAGTACCTATCACGGCTACGGATCTTCGTTCCACAGAGACATTTATGGCAGAATCTGAGACGTTAGCAATTATACGTCAAGAATACATTTCAAATTTAGACTCCATTAATGAGTTAGGCTTTCAAATTAATTTTAACTATAAACCAAATTACATGCCGCTTAATGCTTTCGAAGACATTTACGCAAGAATTCAAAGAGTTCGCTCTCGCATAGTAGTTAATACCACCAAATCGAGTACGTGCGAAAGTAAGGGCGAGTTCCCACTCGTTAAACTTCCACCAATTGATATCCCTTCGTTCGATGGAAGAATTGAAAATTGGCCTGTTTTTTATGAATCATTTAAGGCGAATATACACTTGAATCAAAATTTAACCGACTCTCAAAGGATTCAATATTTGACCGGTAAATTAACGGGTTCCGCTTTAAAAATAATCGCTGGTATCATTCCCTCAGGTGAAAGTTATTTGTCAACTTGGGAAAGTTTGGTTCAAAAATATCAAGATAAAAGGGCTTTAGGGTGTCACTACATGTCCATATTATTTAATATTAAATCCGCAACAAATAATTCCACCTCGTTAAATTCATTTGTTGAAACTTTCGACGCCGCTGTTTCGGCTTTAAAACTTTTGAAGATTGACGACTTAAAAGATTTTATTTTGCTCAACATGGCACTACGTAAAATTGACTCAGCTACCGCTCATGCCTTCGAGACTTTTATAAGAGAAAAAGAGATTCCTTCTTATAAAGATTTCATTGATTTTACTAAAGGTCAGGTAAAAATATTAGACCGCACCGCTCCTACGTCGTCGCAATCAAGCCGCACAGTGGAAAACCACCCTAATAGTAATACGAAACAAAGTCGCTCGCGTGGTACCTACCAATCTCAGACTTTTCTCGCTAATGATGGCGAGGGTTTTGAACCCTGTTTAATGTGTAACAATGTCGACCATCAACAATTGTATAGATGCCCCGCGTTCAAAGCGCTTCCCGCCAGAGGTCGTTTCGAGTTTGTTAAATCGAAACGAGGATATATAAACTGCTTAAGTTTATCTCACACCGCTTCCAATTGTAATTCAAAATACGCTTGTAAGTCATGTAAAAAGCCGCATAACACTTTATTACATTTAAATAATGATAATAATGCACAACTTGGCTGCACAACTTGGGGCACTGCCGTGCCTCCAGACAGCGCCGCGTCGCAGCGGGCGCAACGAGCCCGCGCCCCTGTACTCTCTACGAACGCGACCGCCGTAAGTGACGCGATACCGTCGCCTCACTCGCACGCGCAGGCTTCTGATAAGCCCCCGGAGAGCGCATCAGTCAATGTGTCGCTATGCGCTCACGCGCGATCTAATGAAACGCAATTTCTTGGTACGGGGCCTTTACGAAACTCGACTGTACTACTTTCAACCGCGCAAGTAAACATTTCAAATAATGACAAACAAAATATTTCCGTGCGATGTTTAATTGATAATGCTTCGCAAAATAATTTGATTACGTCCGCATGCTGTGAACAGCTTAAACTTAAACCTATTCCGCTTTCCAATTCATTTATCAAGGGCATCGGCTCCGCTTCACAAACAGTTCGCGGATACGTTCAGCTCCTTGTGACCGCTAAAAATAAGAAATATTCTTTTAATATAACCGCTTTGGATGTAGATAATATAACCGACCGCATGCCATCTGAATATGTTGACACTACGATAGTGCGACATTTAGTTAACTTACCGCTCGCCGATCCCTTTTGGCACATCCCAGGTGAGGTCGAGTTGATACTTGGTGTTCAGCTGTTTCCGCATCTATTGCTAGGTGGCAAGGTCGTTGCACCCCCCGCTCCCGCTGCTATTGAAACCATATTTGGTTATGTTTTGATGGGCGACGCACCTACCACTTCTAACTTTAATAAAAATAACACCACTTCTAAATGTAAAAATATGAATTCCGCTACTTTCTTCACCTGTTCGGAAGGTGTAGAAGCGCACGACCGCTTCGATGGCTTGCAGCTTGATAAAACTTTAACTAAGTTTTGGTTAATGGAAGAAATGCCTGCTAAGCAGTTTCTTAGCCCCGAGGAAAGTCAGTGTGAGGAAATGTATGCTGCCACTGTGTCACGTGACACGACGGGCCGATATTGCACCGCATTGCCGTTCTGTGGAGATCCTTCCGAGTTGGGTGACTCCCGCTCGACCGCTGTCCGCCGGCTACTGTCGTTGGAGCGCAAGCTACAGGATCCCGAGCTGCGTACTAGCTATAACGAGGTAGTTCGGGACTACATAGAAAATGGTTATCTCTCCGAGGTGCCGCCCGACAGTGAGGACTACTCACAGGGATATTTTATACCGCATCACGCCGTCGTGCGACGCGACAAAGAGACTACGAAAACTCGTATTGTACTCGACGCTAGTGCTAAATGCCACAATGGCATTTCACTTAATGATATTCTCCATACAGGACCAAATCTCCAAGCAGTTATATTTGTCCTGTTATTAAATTTCCGCTTATTTGAGATAGCGTTATCCGCTGATATAAAACAGATGTATCTCAGGATTCCTCTAAAACCTGAACACCGCAAATATCAAAAGATTTTATTCCGTTTTGACCCTTTGCAACCCATGCGCGAATATCATTTTAATCGTGTTGCGTTTGGTCTAAAATGCAGTCCTTTCTTAGCTATGCGCACTGTGCGACAGTTAGCATCAGATGAACGTGACCGGTTCCCGCGCGCCGCTGATGTGGCCTCTCATGAATTATATATGGACGATTTGACTACCTCCGTACCTACGGTAGACGAGGGAAAATCTCTTTCGCGAGAACTTATCGAATTATTTAAATCAGGGGGTTTTCATTTAACTAAGTGGGCTAGTAACTCACCTGAGTTGCTCGACTCTGTACCGCAGTCAAATCGCGCTTCTATTGAGTTCTCGGATAGCGAAAATATGAAAGTTTTAGGCCTAAAATGGCTACCCGCTCAGGATATATTTACTTTTTCCGCTTTTCCTGCTAAGGAAACTTTTACTAAAAGAACAATTCTCTCAACCATCGCTCGCTTATGGGCACGGCTCGAGTTATGTGCCGCAGTAATGATGTCGAAACTTGTTCGACTGATTGATGAGACTTATAGTGCTCGTACAAAAATTGATAATATATTCGCATTCTCTGATTTGCAAATAGCGCTTTCTTGGATTAATTCTTCACCGCATAGATGGGATATTTATGTCAGTAACCTCGTCGCAAAACGTCAGGAAAACCTTGACCCGCGTCATTTCTATCACGTCAGTGGAATAGAAAATCCCAGTGATTGTTTATCCCGGGGTCTCTTACCGGAACAATTATTATCCCACCGCTTTGGTGGCACGGCCCTACATGGTTGTCCGCTCCTATATCAAGTTGGCCTGTCACTCCATTTATTCCAGAGACGATTATTAACTCAAAACCGCTTTGTATTTTATCAGAGGACTCCTATCCAGAGCCTCTTACTCCCGCACATTTTATTATGGCTTCCCCATTAATTACCTACCTGTCACGCCCGTTTCTGAAGGAACGAAGACCCTGCGTCATCGCAAAGAGCTTCTCGATCAGATGGTTAGTAGCTACTGGAAAAGATGGCGTTTAGAATATCTTAATTCTTTACAAATAAGACAGAAATGGCTTACTGATACTGATAACGTTAAGCCAGGTGTTGTCGTATTGATACATCAAGATGATGTTCCCCCGCTCCGCTGGCCGTTAGGCATTATACAAGAGGTTTACCCGGGTAAAGATGGTAGAGTTCGTGTTGCTTTAGTTAAGACCGCGACTACTTCTTATAAACGTCCTATCGTAAAAATTTGCCCATTACCTTCTCAATAATTTCTTAATTATAAATTCCTTAAATTTAATATGATTTATAGGTAGGTAGTAATAATGTCTTATCTCTCTTATTGACTTTTTACTTTAATTTTATATATTGTTTTGTAACCGCTTTCTTTGATAATACCATGTATTATCAAGGCCGGGAGGATGTTTACGCCGTAATCATATTTTAAAAACTCGCGCGTTATGTTATGTGTGTTCAACCTTCCATATCCTGTAATATTCCTCTCCCTTTCCCACTCACGCATCGAATATGGCGCATCGAGTGAGAATGGTGGTGTCAAAATCAAGAACTAACAAGAACAAAATGTCTTCCGATATGACATTGCAAACGAATGCATGTCGCTCCGCAAATAAAAATTAATTAAAATATCCAACCGCTGTAAAAGACCAAACAATATAATCCGCGTGTGTGTCAGTAAGATAAAGTGTGAATCAAAGTACCTGCCGCAAGGAGTTGCAACTAGAGGAGGAGAATTTGAGCCAGCGCTGGCTAACCACGTGCCGCTTTTTACTTCGTGCATGGTGAGTTCCTCTCCTTTTTTTTCTCCTTATCTTTAACTCCTTACTGAACACACATAGCCGCAATATTTTATCCGCGATATGTCATCCCGCTCCGCAAAATACAGTCCACTAATTTTCAAAAATCCGAACCAGCTATACCAGACGTTGTCACGTCAAAATATTTTTGATTAAAAAGTATGTTACTTAAGTCTGAAAACCATTTTCAGAAAAGAAAAAAATATCGAATAAAAAACTGTGTCGTCGTGCGTCACGATTCGAGGATAATCAATGGAGCTTATGCGGGAAAATTCTTCAACACTTTCGACAAGGCTTATCTTAGGAATAATCTCCTTCGTTGGGTGAAATCTTATGTAGAAAATAGGAGTCAAACTGTAGTACTTGAAGAGTTTCATTCAAATTATAAACTCGTTAGTTCCGGCGCTAGGTTCGTATTTGGGCTCTTTGCTTTTTAAAAGCTTTTAATTAACTTGCAATGTATGTATGTATTAGACATGTGCGCCGATGCCGAAATATTCGGCGGCGGCGTAGAGGTAGAATTTGGTCGGCGGCGGCGTAAATGGCGGCGTAAACGGCGTCGTAAATGGCGGCATAAATTACACAAAAAACAAGGAGAATCAGAAGTAAAATTAATAAAAAAAACGTTTTCATAAAAATTAATATAAGGTATGAAAAGAAACGTTAAAGTCGCAATAAAATATGGCACAAAAATAGTTTGCTTTGGTAATTTGGTTACGAATAACGTACTTACAAATTGTAAGTTACAATCTTATATTTATGACTCCAAGGAGACAAATGCGCTACTGGCCAGAACATTGCAGTAACACAGTAAGTGTTCCATTGAATCTGTATCCACATAAGCTCTGCAGGTCGGGTCATTCATCAGGCTGATTTTTTCAAGTGTGCGTTTGTAGCAAAATGACCTATCAACGCTCCTGTTACCGCTCTGACACGTGTCCTGCTGTTTCTCCAACTGTACTTGATTGCCCCTGTGGTTACCTCACCGATGAAGAGCTTGGAATCTTTGAGTCTAAGACATGTCAGTTTAATCTTCCTTCGGCCTGTTCCTTCTACGCCTAGAATGGGCCTTACTATTATTGTGTATAGCCAGTATATGACTATGGGTTTTAAACCCCAAGTTCTTACCGTACGCAGATTTTAGCATACCGAAGACTTTTGTGGCCTTGGCCATGGTCCTTTCTATGTGCAGGTTCCACGTCAGTTTTTTATCCAGAGTCATGCCTAGATACTTAACGATCGTGGACTGTCCCATTCGTTTGAGAATTTTTAAACCTTGTCGGTTTCTTTTTCTTGTGAATGGTACAACCGTGGTCTTGCTACGTTTAATCGATAGGTGATATCCATCACACCACCTTTCAACTTTACGCAAGGCCTTTCACGAGTACATTATTCGCGATAATATGTTCGGGAATTTAACATTAATTATAATAACTAGATCGTCAGCCTAACCAAACGTGTAGAAAGATCCGGTTTTTCAGCTGCTGCAGAAGCCACCTACAGGACGCCACCCTGCGGGCATCTTTTTGAAGTGGTAGCAGTAACCTTCTCCCCCAATAGTAAAGATGTTATGATTATCTTCCTAAGCATGCTATCTATCCATTTTTATAACGTTTGGTCTATACCATGGGAGATAGCTGCATTCTTGATTGCCTCCAAATTAGTGCGATCAAAGGCTCCTTCGATATCGAGGAAGGCAGCAGCACATACCTTCTGGTTTTCCAACGCACTTTTATCACGGTATACTACAAGATGAAGTGTTCTTTCAGTCATTTTACCAGACTGATATGCTTATTGTAGTACATGAAGTGTTTTTTATTGTGTGTTCTGGAAAAATTGGTCAACAACTACATAAAGGATTATGTAGTTGTTGACCAATTTTTCCAGAGCCTTCAGCAGAAATGATGAAAGGTATATGGGTCTGTAGAACATCGGTTCATCGTAGCTCTCTGTTTCCGGCTTTGGTAAGTAGACAACCTTGACACGTTTTCAGATTTTGGTAATATATCCGAAGGCGATACACGCAACCTAGGCGAGCGTTGAACTTTTTGCCGTTCGCATCATTTGCGCCGAATACGCCGATTTTTCTAAATGGTCAGCGGCTTCAAGTCCTCATCGGCGGCGGCGGTCACCGGCGCGGTGCGGCGCACATGTCTAGTATGTATGTTTGTTCGGGTGAAATCTTGCAAGTTAATTTTGAACCTGTTCCCGGTTTCCAATTGAGCTGAAATTTTGCATGCATCTGTATATCGCGTGACAATGTAATATTAAAAGCTTTTACCTGAAAGTTTTTAGGTTTTTTGAAAATTATTATTCTTTATATTAACGATGTTATGGAACAATATTGTTAAACATTCAAATATTTTCGTATACGCAGATGATACTAAGATAATCAGATTAACTGTTAAGGACTGTGAGCAACTTCAATTCGATCTTGGTAATTTCGAATCATACTGCTACAATAATCAATTGTATCTTAATGTCGACAAGTGTCAAATTATATTTTTTTCCAAAAATACTAAACTAGTAGTCTATAAATATACCCTGCGTAACACTAACTTGATAAGATTAACACAAGTAAGGGACCTTGGAGCCATCATAGATTAATATTGTTACCACACATTGGCAAAGTATTAAATAAGGCGTTCAGGTAGACAGGCTTCATTTTAAGAATATTAAATCCTTTTTAGCATGCTGGTACCAACAAGCTGATGCTGTATAATAGCTACGTTAGAAGCAATCTGGTGCTTGTTTGTAGTGTGTGGCGTTATTTTTACGTTATGCACATAAAATAATTAAGAGATTTCAGAGGAAGTTCGTAAAGGCCCTGGATTATCGTACTTGTGGTTTTTACAACGATTATGAATCTTCAGCAAAGAGGCATAGAGTCGAAAACCTGGAGCAGCGTCGCAATTATTTTGATTCGGTGAATTCGGTGAATTCGGTTGCTTAAATTATCTTGATAATATAATATCCTTGTTTAAGAAAATGCTGTTTCTTTCATTGAATGTTAGTGAAATATGCTAAGACAATAAATTTTGTAAGTTTTATATGATCTCTTTATATGTTGATATGTGTTCCTCTTCTTTGTACAACTTTAAGCGTCAAGTAAAAACTAAACTCATTTTTCTTTTAAAATCTGTGTACTTATAACCGAATCGAATACTTCAAGTGTGTATCGTCTACAAAGATGGCTTTTTGTTTAATAATATTATACTTAATTATGAAGGAAACAGTAGTTCTACTCGTATATTGAAGCAAGATGTTTAATAGATTTATTTAAATGTTTTTATTATGAAAAAAATTATTTTATATCTGGCCGAGCTCGTTTCTTTAAACAGCATGGAAACACTTAGAAAAACCATAATATATTGCGGGTATTCAGAATAACATTGTTGACGTGCCTCTCTGAGTTCCGTTCTTCCTACAGGTTGGCCAAAAACAGAGGTAACGCCTGAAAACGTTGCTGCTGTGCGTCAACTAATACAGGAAGGCCGACGTGTGACATATGAGAAGATGAACTATAGGTGTAAATATTTTTTAGTCCAGAATTGTTTACCTCTTGACATCATCTCACCTGATGGTAAGTGACGATGATGCCGTATATGGAAGCGGACTTACCAAAATTCCCCAACGCAAAGGGTTTGCATGATGAACTAGATGTCAGTTTATCGTTGGATACCCCATAATTTGTTGCAAGAGTAAAAGTCGGCTAGTGTTAATTACTTATTGTTGTCAACGTTCCAACACTTTAACGGAGGAAGTCAAATTCCGTTCATAATATTCTCTCAGGTGACAAATCGTGAATTTATTCATACAAGCCCGAAACAAAATAACAAGTCAGCAGTGTGGGTCTTCCAAAGCGAAATCACACCAACGAAAGTTGTCATAGCGTTTCGAAGAAAATGGTCGCTCGTTCCCACAACTCCAATACTCGTACAGGAACAAACGTAAAGAACGGTACACAAACAAATGACAACCCAACTCCGTAATACAACCGAACCGTCGCGAAATCCTCCATCACGGTATTATGCGAGCTCCGACAATGCAATCGGGTTACTGAGGCAGGACAACGCCGAGTAAATGAATCACACTCCGCACAGCCCTCACCCGAGCCTTAATGTAAGCATTTTTAAAAGCCAGAAGCAGCAATAGAAGGATACAAATCAGCCATTTTGACCGTGTCAACTTCGAACTGGAGTTAAATAGATGGTAGTGATCCATAGTAACGTTACACATATATTTATTAAAAGTTATCATAATAAGGTACCTTCCATCTACCATATAAGCTCATATACGTCCCCACCGAGGGGCTCGAGCCTACCCTGAATTAGGGAGATCGGGCCTTAGTCGACCACGCGGGCCCAGTGCTGGTTGGTCGACTTCACACACAACCTGCGAGCATCGGTGGCGTACCGGCTAGGGCCGCCGCCTCCTGCCCGGGAGGTCGTGGTTCGAATCCTGCCACGTACCAGTGTGATTTCGAATTAAGATTTCACATATGAACGTATGAACGTACATATACGTTTATCCGACACTCTTACGGTGAAGGAAAACATCGTGAGGAAACCTGCACACGGCTGCGGAGAAATCGCAGGTTGTGTGTAAAGTCGACCAACCCGCACTGAGCCCGCGTGGTCGACTAAGGCCCGATCGCCGTAATTCAGAGTAGGCTCGAGCCCCTCGGTCCTCGGTCTGAAAATATTCTCAACCAATCTTAATGAAATTTGGAATCCAGGTAGCCTGTATCACTAGGAAGGACATTGGCTGCTTATTAAGGGTTCTAACGGATAATTATCATTGATAATTGTTGGTAATTATAACTTTGATAGTTATAAATTAACTGTAAAAACAAAACAGTAATATTATTCATCTTTGACAAAACGCTAGCCTCGAGCTATGTGCTGCCATGTGCATCCGAACACGGTTTGACGTTGCGTGACGAAACGCGTCAAACCTTCAACTAAGAATAAAAGTCACAAATAGGAAATTGTTAATTAACCCATTACGTAAATGCATCAAATTAGTTTTACTACTTTTTTAACGATATTTATTTAATGTAATAGTCAGGTGGGGTACCTACAGTTCATAATCCTGTTGGCAAAAAAAGAGAATACAGATATCTATAAGATTCCATAACCCGTCCGATAAACGCTGTGCAGAGCGGAACCATACCCTTCATATGGCTGCAGAAATGAAAAAAAAACACCTGAAGACAAATCAGATTTATTGAAAAGTAATAAAATGTCTTAATCAAAAGTCTATAGTCTTGTCTTAGTCAAAAGAAAATAATCAAAAGTCTTGAAACTGTTATTACGAGTATGAAGTATTCGTTACACTTAGAGTAAAGGCCTATACATTATACTTTGCTTCCCCGCCTATGTGCTGGAAAACAATGATGGCTGGGGAACTGAAATGTTAGCCTTCTTCATGAGACCAGCGAGTGGCAGATAACCAGTTGTTAAAGTTCTTCCAGCAACATACACACACGTTATCGGACATCCCGTAGTCACTGTAGTCACTGTCACCCCCTCTTCTCACTTGAACTGTTTCACTTGTTTTAGTGGACAGTTCTGCCACATTCTGCACTCGCTCGGTTCACCCGTACCTGTTGACTAGCAGCACAGGAACCAGGAACCCGGCTCTCGCAAATGTCTCATCATCATCACATCAGCTCATATACGTCCCCACCGAGGGGCTCGAGCCTACCAGGGTAGGCTAATTAGGTAGGCTAGGTAGGGTAATTCAGGAATTAGAGCAATGTCTGATCATACTCAGTGACGTAAGGAAACTGTCAAAGTACATGTTTACACCATGTTGGGGTAACAAATTTGCCAAGTCTATTATACCCTATAGGGTAAAAACCACATCTCCTCCTAACCGTCTTAATTGTCGGAATTTTAGTCAGTGTGCAAACTAAAAGTAGCGTTTAGCCAATGCTGACACACATAGTCTAATTTTTTAAGCCAAATATTATTCGATTTTCCATGATGAATTGTTTGGCGTAATGTTTTCCATAATACGGGATCATACTTTCATTACAAACACTACACTTTAGAGCTCGTTATGCATACATACATACATATAATCACAAGACCACTTCCTTCCACTTGCTACGATCCTTACATAATAATAATAATAATAATATAAGCGTAGGGATGTGACGACCCCATCGCCACCGACGGAGTGGCTGTAGTGACAGGACAGCCACTTCGTCGGTGTAATCAGTCTGTACCCTTTGGAGTCGGTGTTGACCGTGCTGAGCTCCAGTTTGACCCCGGGTACTAAAATATACGGGTTAGTAACGGTCATTCGTAAAAATGATGATGGACAACGACACAGAGATACGTATAGGGTCGCTGCCCGGGGGCCGCCGGGGCGCGTCTGGTCACGCTGATGCCAGGCGTGGCAGAATGTTAGTCGGCGCACCACGACCGGCCCGACCATCTGGCCGGTCTCATCCATCATCACCACCAGTGCGCTTGGCGCCGACAGGGTCTTCTCAGGCCCAGCAAGCGGCGCCCGCCGCTGGTGGAGTACGTCGCATGAGATGGACTACTTCTCAAAATACGAACCTCATGCGTGCGTACTACAGTGCGACGGGGGGAGAAACCCGTCGGACGGGCTACCGAGCGAGGCTGCACCAAGAGTTCTTGCGATTAGAGCCTGCATTGTCTGTCTCGGAGCAGAACCTTGCGGATCGAGTTCGGTACATATTGCGCTCGAACATCTTTAGCGTGACCGAACTCGAAGGACTACGACGCGAGGTCGTTCCCGCCTCACGATCCTCATTAAATGGCTCGCGGCGATTATCGGCACATGTGCCGCAAGTGGCTGAGCCAATTTCAGCCCAACCGCCACCACCATCTCTTGGCGAGGATTGTGAGACGGAAACGGTTTCCCAGGAATTGGAGCGAATCAGGAGTACACTAGAGGAGGCGATTCAGGAATTCCGTATTTTGCCTCCCGAGGAGAGGCCGCGGCTTCCACGGTTGCCCCTTAGCGTCCGAAATCGGGATGTCATTGAGGCTATAAACCGCATGCTGCCAGAATATCTGGTGAACAGCAGCGACCTCAGTGATACGAACTCAATCCTCTTTGGCGCTGCAATGGCAGTCTGCCGTTTTATTGGTGCCAAATTGCCAGAACCGACTCGCACATCCCGTCCGCGGGAAAAGCCGGCATGGCAGAAAAGGATTGAGCGTCGTATTGCTGAGGCTAGAGTCCTCATTGGCAAACTGATTGCTTTTAGGTCAGGCAGTAGTAGGCCTCGAGTGATGCGCTTTGTCAGGCTCGCATTTGCGGGATCGGAATTTGATCCATCTCACTTCTGAGCCATGTCTACAAGCTGTTTTCGAGAGTCATTACGAATCGTCTCGCACGCAGGTTTGACGACTTCCAGCCTCCCGAACAAGCCGGTTTCCGAAAAGGCTTTAGTACCATAGACCACATACATAGATCTCAAACTGTTCGCCTCCAAATGCAACACGGTTGGAGGAACTGCTGAAAATCACATGTGATTTCAGTAGTTCCATCAACATGGAGCTAGGAGTGGATAAGTGCGCGATTCTTCATGTGGACAGGGGTAGGGTGGTTCACTCAGATGGAGTCAATATCGATTCCATTAACATCTGCACCCTCTCTGAAACTGATACATACCGGTATCTGGGTATGTCGCAGAGTATTGGTGTTCACGAGGCAGGGGTGAAACAGGCGGTTTGTGACGTGTTTTGGGAGCGGCTGACAAAAGTTCTTGAGAGCTATTTGTCGGGCGTTAACAAGATACAAGCATTCAACGCCTGGGTCATGCCTGTTCTTTTGTACACCTTCGGCATACTCAGATGGTCACAGACCGAACTGGACGCCCTGGATCGAAAAGTCCGCACTACTATGACACTCCATAGGATGCATCATCCGAGGTCGTCACTGATGAGGCTGTATATCCCGCGAAAGAGTGGCGGTCGTGGCCTCCTCAATGCCAAACAAATGCATAACCGCGAGATGTGCAGCCTACGAAGTTACTTCCTGTCGAAAATCGGTAGTAGGATAAAGGACTAACCCCTCTATCCATGGCCCAAGAGAACTGGCAGGCACCGGCTGCGCTTAGCACTACTGATCGAGAGGCCATATGGAAAGACAAAGAGCTGCACGGTAGGTTCTTCAAGGCCCTTTGTGAATCCTTCGTAGATCAAAAGGCCTCCGTGCACTGGCTGCGCTTCGGAGATCTTTTTGCGGAGACCGAGGGTTTTGTCTGTGCTATACAGGATCAGGTGGTCAAGACGAAAAACTATAGGAGGTTCATAATTAAAGATGGCACCTTGGACGTTTGTCGGTTGTGCCGTCAACCAGGGGAGACCCTGCGTCATATAACCTCCGGTTGTTCCATGCTTGCCAACACTGAGTATTTGCACAGGCACAACCAAGCAGCCAGGATCCTGCACCAAGAGATCGCACTTAAGTATGGCCTCATATCTCGACGGTTGCCATTTTACAAGTACACGCCGGAGCCGGTTCTCGAAAACGACCGCGCCAAGCTCTACTGGGACCGACCCATCATCACGGACAGGACTATTCCTTCGAATAAGCCTGATATCGTGTTGATGGATCGGGCGCAGTCAAGAGTGTTTTTGGTTGATGTCACTATCCCATATGACGAAAACCTCGTGCAGGCTGATGCCGATAAAAGGACCAAGTACCTGGACCTGGCACACGAGGTTACTGATATGTGGCGAGTGGAATCCACCGAAATCATCCCCATAGTCCTGTCCGTGAACGGGCTAATTCCAGCCGACCTTGAACGTCACCTAAGGCGGTTGGATCTCCGAGGCAGACCAATAATTGCAGCAATGCAAAAAGCAGTTCTCCTCGATAATGCCCGGATAGTTCGACGCTTTCTCTCCCCGTCGCACTGAACTTCAGCCGACTGTGCTTCCGCTGGAGGTGCTCCTGCCACTTCGCCTCGTGCCAAGTGAGCAGAGAGGCTCTAATTTTATATTTGTAAATAATAATAAGTATTATTTATTGCATACCAAAAAAGTTTACAGAAACTTAATTTAAGTATGTACAGTGCAAAGGCGGCCTTATCGCTTTTAGCGATTTCTTCCAGGCAACCTTAAGGTAACCGGTAGGAGTTGGTAGGTAAAAGGCTAAATGCGGGTGGCTGCAGATAAAAAAAAAATTACTAAATAAATCACATATACTTATATAAATATATAAAATACAAATCAAAACAAATTAATTTTATATAAATAAAAATAAACATAAAACAGTAATTCAATAGTAATTAAGAAATAAATAAAAGTTATATAAGTTATTCAGTAATTACACAGCTTACAGTAGTGATCCTTAAGTCTTTTTTTAAAGATGAACAGGGACTGAGATGTACGGATAGTATCAGGTAATTGGTTCCACAGTCGAACCGAGTGAGCCTTAAAAGATTTACTGAGGAAGTCAGTGCTGAAAGTGGGAAAAGAGAGAAGAAGAGCATTACACGATCGAGGTTGGCGGCCGTGCATTGACTCTCTACGCTGAAAATTGTCCCTTAGATACGGAGGAGCCGCTGGACTGTGGAGTACATTGTAGAGCAAGCAGAGAATGTGCATATTACGTCGTAGACGGATGGGAAGCCACTTCAGCTTAGCTCGAAACTCGGAGACATGATCGTACTTCCTCAAACCGAATACGAATCTTATGCACACGTTCTGCAAGCGTTCCAGTTTGTTCAGCAGCTCCTCGGTAGCATCAAGGTAACAAACATCAGCGTAGTCGAGCAGTGGGAGTAGGAGGGACTGAGCCAGTTGAGTTCTGGTCGATACGGGCAGAAAATTTTTAAGGCGCCTAGGTGAGGCCAAGGAAGCAAAAATTTTTCTGCTCACTTCACTAATTTGACTACTCCAAGAAAGATTTGCGTCAAAAATCACACCCAAGTTTTTAAATTTTTTACAGAATGGTATAGAAACGTTGTTAAGGAGTACTGGTGGCAATGATGATGTATTAATCTTGGCCAGCTGGCGGGAGCTTCCTATGATTATAGACTGAGACTTGCTTGGGTTAACAAGAAGACCATGCCTGTGGGACCAAGTCGATATTTTATCGAGCTCTTTATTCATAAAGTCTATGGCTTGAGCAATGTTGTCAGAGAATTCCTGAATGTAAATCTGCAAGTCGTCAGCATACAGATGGAAAGAGGACAAAAGGGAATTGGTTATAGTATCAATAAAAAGGGAAAAGAGAAGAGGAGATAGGACGCCGCCCTGAGGAACACCGAGGTTGATGTTGCACCAGTCCGAGCACTGGTTATCAATCTTAATGCGTTGCCGACGATTACCAAGGTAACTTTGAAACCACGCGATAACAGCAGGGGAAATATTAAGTGAGCTCATTAACGCCAGCAATATGTCAAAATCTACTGTGTTGAAAGCATTGCTAAAATCCAGTAGTGTTAATAGCGTAACTTTCTGATGTTCCATACCAGAACGGATATCATCTGACACTTTGACAAGCGCCGTGACAGTGCTATGCCCGGGTCGAAAATCAGATCGATATGGGTTGAACAGGTGGTTGGCAGTGAGGAACAAAAAAAGTTGATTATGGACAATGCGTTCTAGAACTTTAGATAGAAAAGGAAGAATGGATATAGGTCTAAAATGGGAGAAAGTTGTGGGATTGCGGATTTTGGGTAAGGGGACCACAACTGCTTGCTTCCAAACTGAGGGAAAAGTATTGGAGAACAAGGAGAAGTTCATAATGTGAGTGATGACTGGCAGAATCACATCCGGGATCGGAAGAATCATGTTGCGGCTTATATCATCGCAACCAACAGCATTGGATGAAATAGAAATAATTTGTTTTTTAACTTGTTCAGGTCCAAGTTAAGAGGGGAATGATTTGGCAACGGAAGCTCTTTAATTCGCAATAAGGTCTCAGCTTTAGGGGAGTTGGCCGTAGAAGGAGTAGCAGCAGTTTATTAAGCAAGTTAATGTCAATATCACCGGGAGCTTTCTGTTTCTATTTTCCGATGCCCACGCTTCTTAGGCATCTCCAAACCTTAGCAGGATCACCATTTTCAACAGATTTATGTATGTGACGGCGTTGAGCATCACGACAAACGAGATTGCAGCGGTTTCGTGCTGATTTATACTTCTCGCGGTTTTTATCAGTAAGAGACATTTTAAATTTAGTTTTGGCGGCATCTTTCTTGGCCATCAACGTACGAATCTCGGTAGTAAGCCACGGAGCAGGAAGGTGTTTGAGTCGGATAGCTCAGATAGGAGCATGTAAATCATAAATTTGGGTGAGAAGGCTGTTGAAAATCTCAACTTTGGAGTCAATTGAGTCCGAATCATACACTAGGTTCCAGTCTATTTTGCCAGCATCTACCATAAGATTGTCCAAGTCCATATCCTTGAAATTACGCTGCATTAAAATTTTGTGTTTGGGCTTGGGAGGACGTATTTTATATGACAGATAAATGAGATCATGGTATGAAAATGCATCTGCAGCTAATTGACCATGAGCTACCGCATGGTCCTGAGAGGAGACTATTATTAAGTTCAATAAAGAAGGTTGACAGTTAGGGAAGTGATGGGTGGGGCCAGATGGTAAGATATGAAGATTACAGTTATTTACAATAGATGTTAGCTTTTGAGAACGGTAATAATTTTTCAGCAAGCATGTATTAAAATCTCCTAGAATAATTGTATGTGAATACTGAGGGAGGAGACTTTCAAGGAGATTCTCAAAACTTGCGAAATAATTAACCGTTTTATTGGGTGAATAGACTACACCAAGCAAGACTTTCGCATGTGAAAGTGTGATTTCTAAGAATAAGTGTTCAGAAGAGCCGGTGTAATCAGAAGGAGATTGACTTAATATAGTAAATGGAATTTCTTCCCTTAAATAAATAGCCACACCACCCCCACCAATGCCAACTCTGTCATTTCTTATGAGTTGAAATCCAGGCAATGGGTACAATGTCGAAGCAAGGCAGGTTTTTAAGAAGGTTTCCGAAATAAGGATGGCATGAAGGTTCTTTAGATCAAAAGCTGCTAACATATCAGCATAATGACAGGGAACGCTTTGCGCGTTAATATGGACGACATTAAGGTTTTTTGGGTAAACTAGAAAACAAGAGTTTAAGGCATCAGATAAGGGTATATAAGCACTGTGGAAACTATCGTTATCCGAGTTACTAGACAAAGAGAAAAAAGATGAATGATTAAGGTCTACATCACTACTGCTGTTCATTATATATATATGTAAATATTAAATATGAATAAATATGTTATATAAACATAAACTTACTAAATAGGTACCTATCAACTACGAAGATGATGCAATCCAATTCCATCAGTTTTACCCGCCAGCAAATATATACGAGTATATAAACAACACTAAACTGCGTAGTTTTAAGAACAAACTAACTTAAAAAGGTAAACGAGACAGATAACATTTAACCACAGATCACTACTATATTGCTTTTAACAGAGATATTTTTAAGTACATACTAAGATGAACAAACACACCAATAATAATAAAAAAAATGAATAATGCACAAAGATGACCTATCCCTGCATCGGAAACAGTGTTATAAACTTGAATCCACGGCCATAAAAATGTCTGTCACTGACACAAGACACACACACGATATTAGGATTAGATAAATTATGACGTTTTGAAGTAAACAAACAAAGTCAAATCTTTTCTTTGAAATTTTAAAATACCTGCAGTATGTAATATTGAGAGTTTAAATAAATATTTGATTAAGATTTGTGGTTACAGATAGATAAACCGAGGTGTGTCGTTTAAACACAAGTTTAATATGCTACAGAGCGGTATTGGGTAGGTATATACACAATTGCAGCTACGAGTATGTCCCTTTAAAACACAGAGTTGTAATTCGTGCGAATGGATTGTAAGTTTTTCACTTTTTAGGCACGTTTCTAGCACTTCGCGGCTTGTTCGGTGGCCGCGGGGGCTGCGCATCCGCAGGCTTGGCAGCTGCTCCATCAGCGACTGATTTGTTGCCAGAGACCAAGACTGCATCGAGCTCGGTCATCGTGGTTATGTGCTTCCTCGAGCCATTAGCATCAACAATGACTATTCTTCCGCCACTGGTCCAGCTACGGTTCACGCCTAAAGCCTTACGCGCCTCAGTAAAAACAGCGTGACCGCTGCTTGTCAGAAATTCAGACATGGTATAGCCCGTGCCCTTAAGATTTTTCTTGGAAGCCCAGACTTGGTTCCGATAGTATAAGCTGCAGAAACGTAGCAAAATAGGCCTAGGCTTTTGTAGGTTGCTGGACCTACCTAAACGTAAGCAAGAATCAAATATTTGATGGGTCACATCAGACAATGCAAGTTTCTCAGCGCACAGCTTGGTAACAATGTTTGTGACATTTTCACCCTCCTTCTCTGGAACTCCATGAAGAAGCAGTACATTAGCACGCGACTTCATTTCAAACCCGAAGCAACACCGTTTTATTTGCTGCGCACAGTTTTAATATTTTTCTAGCTGTAAAAGTAGTTTCTAGGCATTGTGCCATACTCATTTTTGTGGATCTAGTGTCGCTCTGTTACTTGCGGCTTTGACAATATCTGGGTTCGTCGTTGACTGTGAGTAATTATCAAAATACTAAAGTACCTATCACCGCGCATTCCTTAGCGCAAACATCGTAGACGGCACGGGTACGCCACCGACTTATCGCGTCCACTCACACACGCGCAACGCTGCTACATATAACCATAGCTAAAGGAAATATAGCGCAACTCAGCACTGTTATCGCTTGATATACCTGCTCTGACTAGACGACCATCATTAAAATGGCTAAGTGTGGAGGATGCCGTATGAAGTTGCTGACTAAGGAATTTGTTACCTGCGTTTCATGCGGATTGGTGTATGATCTTCCGTGTGCTAATCTGAACCCAAAAAAATTGACCACAGATTTGAAAAACAACTGGTTATGCCCTGCTTGCTCGAAAAAACCTGTTAGTAAATCTAATACACCCGTACATGTAAAGGTTGATGGTGACGACATAGCTTGCTACGCGTTGAGCAGCGATAAAAATACGTTGGACTCGAAAACAACCAAATCGTCCTACGCTCAGGAAACTGCGCTATATGTCACTGAAGATAAATTGCATGCTTACTTTGAGACATTTAAAACAGAAATGAGCATACTTATGCAGAATGCTCTTTCGAAAGTGTTAGACGCTAAATTGAATGAAACCAACAAACAAATTGCAGGGATTCAAGAAACTCTTTCGTTTTTCAATGAGAAGTATGAAACTATTCGTACTCGCTTGGAGGATAACACCTGTATTGTACAGAAACTACAAACAGATAATGCCAATCTCAACGCAACCGTGAACAGTCTCTATGCTAGATTAAACTTAGTCGAACAGCATATGAGAGAAAATAATGTTGAAATTAACGGCATTCCGGAGCACAGTAATGAAAATATTCCAAACTGTATTATCCAATTAGCAAAAGTGGTCAGCGCTCCGATCTCTGACGAAGATATACTTAACGCTACTCGAGTAGCAAAGCTCGACAAGGCTAGCAATAGACCTCGTACTGTTGTTGTAAGGTTGCGCAGCCCACGTCATCGTGATTCACTATTAGCTGCAGTGCAGAATTACAACAAGAAAAACCCTGAGGAAAAGCTTAATTCCAATCTTTTGGGAATAGCAGGCGCTCGGGCCCCTATATTCGTCGCTGAACATCTTACTCCCGCCAATAAGTCTCTGCACGCCGAAGCCCGCAAGAAATCTAAAGAGTTAGATTACAAGTTTGTATGGGTGCGGAACGGACGAATCTATGTCAGAAAAGATGAGACCCAACAGGCAATACTTATCCGCAGCCCGGAGAGCTTGCAGCTGATGACCAAACGCTAACTTTCTTCCTTCTTTTATCAAAGTGAATGTTGTGGTGTTTTTGTTATAAAATTTTTTAATTTATATTATCAAAACACACGAGGTTTAAGGACTAAAACTAACGATGTTTACAATAATATTATATTGACCTCATACGATATTATTGTTTTCACGGAAACTTGGCTCAATAATAGTATATCTAGCAACGAATTTATTGATAACCGCTATAACGTGTATCGTCGTGATCGCATCTGTAGTAAAAAAAAGGACGGAGGCGGCGTGCTTATCGCCGTTGCAAAATCACATCCTTCTTGCAGAGTCCTTAATTGGGAAACAGATTGCGAAGATTTATGGGTCACTGTTAACTTAAAATTGAACAACAAAATAAGAAGGATAGCAATTTGTGCCGTATACCTGCCGCCTTCGTCGAAATTAGAACAGCAAATGAAATTTATCTATAATGCTGAACGTGTCTTAACCCAAATCGATGACGTAATAATCCTTGGTGACTTTAATCTCAGTGGTATTAAATGGGTTGATGACATTAATACATCTCATAAACTACCATCTCTCTATAAAACTGAGCTGGAGTGTTCTTTAGTTAACTTCATCTTTTCAAACGATCTGTACCAATTTAATAGCTATACAAATTGCAAGGACAGAGTACTGGATCTTATTATAAGTAGCTTACGAAATTGTAAAGTATCCATACCACTTGATTTACTTAGCGTATTAGACCCTCAACACCCTAACCTACAATTATCAATTGAAAACTCTATCTCTAACGTAAACATTCTTCGTCCTAAAGACAAGCTAGTGCACAATTTTTTCAAAGCAGATTATGACAGCATAACAGAGGAGTTAAAAAATGTTGATTGGCAAATCAAATTCTCTAATTGCAATAACGTGAATGAAATGGTTTTTGTGTTCTATGATGTTTTGCAGAAAATGATTGATGAGTTTGTGCCAAAAAAAAGACATAAAGGAGCAAAGTTTCCCTCCTGGTTCAGTAATGCCCTTATTAGAGTAATATCAGAGAAAGAAAAGCTTAGACATAAACTTCGCAAGTATAAAAATCCTCGTGATAAAATAGAATTTGGATTAATAAGAGATAGGGCTCACTACCTCTATAAAAAATGTCTTAAAGAACACAAAATGAGGATCCAGGATGCAATCTCTAAAAATGCCAAAGTTTTCTGGAGCTACTTTAATAACAAACGTAGTGGGTCCTCCTCCATTCCTTCACAAGTTCATCTCAACGAGATAATTGCTAAGAGTGGTCCTGACATAGCAAATCTATTTGCATCGCACTTTTGTTCAGTTTACAGTAACCATAATCCCAGTTTGACCGAGGTTGAGCACATGTATGGGTATATGCCCAGATTTAGTTTCAATGAAACTGAAATTTTATCCAAACAAAAACCTAGATATCTCTAAAGGTTCAGGTCCGGACGGTATACCTCCTATACTACTTAGGAGTTGTGCAGCTGAACTTGCTCACCCCATTTGCCTAATATTTAATAGATCTCTAGACAGCGGGTCATTTCCCAACCAGTGGAAGCATGCTAGAATTTTGCCTATATACAAAAAGGGTGATCAAGCCGACGTCAAAAATTACCGGCCAATAGCTATTTTATCTTGTCTATCCAAGCTTTTCGAATCCCTCGTATGTCCTTTACTTACTCGCCACATCGACATTATGATCTCATCACAGCAACATGGTTTCAGGAATGGTAGATCTGTGCAAACTAATCTGACTTGCTTCATTGCAGACCTATCTAGTAGTATTGACAAGAGGCATCAAGTTGATGCCATTTATACAGATTTTAGCAGTGCGTTTGACAAAGTCAACCATAGTCAGTTGCTCTATAAATTGGCATCTTTTGGCATTCACGGCACTCTACTGCATTGGTTCAGGTCATACTTGACCTTAAGACCACAAACTGTCGCTGTAAAAGGCTATGAATCACGAACTTATCTTGCCGAATCAGGTGTACCCCAAGGTTCCCATCTTGGACCCTTATTATTCATAGTGTACATTAACGATCTCACTGCAAATATTCGTCATAGTAAATTCTCCCTTTTTGCCGATGACTTAAAACTTTACAAAACGATCTCGAACCCAAAAGATGCTGAGCTTCTTCAAAGCGATCTTGACAAAGTAAATGCATGGTGTGATCGTAACAGTATGTCCCTAAATCCTGGAAAATGTCACTTTATTACCTATACTAAAAAACTTTTACCGCTGATCACTAATTATCAAATTAGTGGTACTTTACTGCAGAGGGCTGACGAAGTGCGTGACCTAGGCGTTGTCATTGACAGTCAATTGTCCTTTTCCTCGCATATTAATACTGTTGTTAAAAAATCGGCTCAATCACTTGGTTTCATAAAGAGAAACACAAAAGAATTCAATATCCAAACAAAGATTATTCTGTATAAGAGCCTGGTGCGTAGTCAGCTAGAGTACGCCTGTGTTGCATGGAATCCTTTGTATGCTGTTAAATCACAACAACTTGAATCTTTGCAGAGGGCTTTCACCAGGCATCTAGCTTTTGTATCAAAGGGCATTTCGCACAGGACTCCATACAGCCTACGTTTAAAACACTTCAAGCTTGATACTCTATCTGAGCGTCGTAAACGTCTTGGCCTTGTCTTTCTTTATAAATGCATTAGGGGCATAATTAAGTGTGAGGAGGTATTTGACTATATAGCTTTGTCTGTTCCGAGCAATTATCCGAGATATCCCATGTCAAGAGTCTTTCACATTCCCTTCTTTAGAACCAATATAGGTAAGAATTCTCCTTTCTGTAGAATGTGTATGGATTACAACACCATTAACTCTAAACTATCCCAAATTGATATATTTTCTAACTCCTTGCCAAAATTTAAAAGTATTGTTTCATTAATTTCTTAGTTAGTATTTTCCATGTTGTTTTAATAATAATTTTATGTCAATGTTGTGTACACCTATAATAAGCATTTGTATTAGAATAAGACCTAACTATGTTTTGGAAACGTGTAATATTTATGCCGTTGGTGTGCCTTATACAAATAAAAAAAAAAAACCCATCAAGAGTTTTTAGGACTAAATCCATCTGTGCTTTGAGACTAGAGACAGCCTTCCAGATGAAGCTTTTGAATGTGTAGAAATCACTTGCCAGAATTGTAGTTTCCACCTCCTGTTGTGGAGTTGAAAGCGACTCCTCAAAGGCTGCCATCTTAGTGGAGAAAAGTGCAGTCATTTCATCCATAGATTTTTTCAGCTGCGTGATGTGGTCCATGTCAGCTGATGTGTTAGTGCACCAATAGATGTTTAAGCAGGAATTGTGTTGTGATTGTTAGTGAAAATGGTTGCTGACGTGGAACCGACGTTAACTAGCACATATAGTAAGTTAAAACACTGTTTTTACTATATTTTAATTATTAAAAACAAGAGCAGCAAAAAGTTGCGTGCGTTTTCTTTGACGCCTACCCGCGTTTTTACTAATTGCGCTACATACTTGTTTCGCTTCGTCCACTTTCATTATTCCCTTCATACATGCGCTTTGGTTTAGGGTACTCTTGAGCTGGCCTTTTTTCAAGACGTCCCTGATTTGGTCACGAAACGTCCGCCTAAGTCTACCCCTTCCAACACTTTCATTCACACTCGTCTTATACACTTTTTTCGTCAATCGTTCTTCATTCATTCTCTCGATATGGCCAAACCATCTCAGCATATCTTTCTCAATTTTTGTCACTACATCTTCTTTCAGACCACAACGTTTCCTTATCTCACTATTTCTTATCCTGTCACTCAGTTTAACTCCTATCATACTTCTTAACGCTCTCATCTCAACTGCATTTAATCTGCTTTCATGTTTCTTCTGCCATACCCAACTTTCACTTCCAACACCCCCTCATGCACAGCCAAACGAGCCTTGTTAGATACCTTCCGACTGTTCATAAAGGAGTGCAAAGCTCCATTCACCATGTTTCCTGCATTAACTCTTCTTTCAATATCACTCTCACACTTTCACGTTATGCATAGCGTTCGCTATATCGGACGACATCAAAATTACACACATCAGAGGGAAAATTATAACTGTGAGATAAAAATCATTTTCGAAAAACCTAAACTTTTAGGTACAAGCTTTTAATATTACATTGTCACGCGATATACATAAGCATACAAATTTTCAGCTGAATCGGAAACCGGGAAGTGGGTCAAAATTAACAAACAAACATACATACATACATTTCAAGTTAAATAAAAGCTTTTAATAAGCTTCCATTTACATTCCTACACATTTTAACAACAAACACAACAGGTTTTAAATGTTTATTGTAAGATATGTATCTAGAACAAAAGACATAATGTTTCTCTCTTCCTAAAACAGTACAAGTACTTTCCGCCATAAAAAAAAGACTAATAACAATTTTCACTAGAGAAAATACGAGTATATTTAACTTTAGAATAATAATAAAAGCTACCTAACAAACTATTTGTTAATTAAATTATTCAATTTACTGGCGTCCGATTTATCGGACGTAATGCTCCAACACAGAGGAGTATTTATGTTAATAAACCGGACAAAATAATTTGTTGCTTGTAAGTAAATAAAGAAGAAAAATTGAGAAAAAAGGAGGAATAACTTTTAATGCGATATAGTATGTAATAGTCTGTACTTTTTATATTTATAACATTTATTGCCCGACAAAATGCGACACGGAACTAAAAATGTATTTGAGTAAAGTTATTATTAAAAATGAACGTATCATTTACAAGTCCGAAAAAAATAATTCATGACCTTGTCAATTCAATATTAAAGTGATAGGTTATAATTTTAAAATACAGAACATTCATTTTACTTCCATTAAAGATATTTTAGCAGGAAACCAGAAATATTATCATAAAACTTAAAACACCAAACAAATATTTCATAGCGCCGAGAACAAAGACGTGCGGTTTACCCAATGCCTGTATTCCGATTGATTGTGCGACGGAGGGCGGCGCAACACTCGTTATTTTACGCTTACTGGATGACTCACTAGTTATACTTGCGATTTTAAAATGTACGGTCTATAGACTCTACCTAACAATTTATAAAATTGACTTGCGTCCGGTTTTTTAATACAAATACTCCTCTGTGCAATGATTTAATATAATAACCATGATTAAACTTACACTTAAACAATTAAAAGTTATTTAGTTTATTGATACATAATAATTTTTAGTAATTAAAGAGCCATAAATGAGAATCAATGCCAAAAATTATCGGATAAATATCTGATAATTATCGAATAACTATCATGATAATTAAAAAAGAAAATAATTATTTTGGTAATTTTTAACCCTGCTTTTTATCCAGTAAAAATAGATAGTCCGATGCAGTTCCTGAGGGAACTCAAAAAAATATCTTTTTTTTTGGTTAATTTCTCTAAAATTGCTACGGAACAATGGATTGTTGTGACTTTTTGCACAGAGATGTGGGGGAAGGGGGTGGGAAATTACAAAATTTACTAATTAGAATATCCTGACAGTTCCCGAGGGATCTGGGAAAACTAATTTCCACGCTCGCGCACGTCGGCGTCGCAGCGTAGCAACGGATCAAAGTGATTTTCGTATATAATTGGTTGGGAGGATGGCAAGTGACTCGAGGCACAGATTACTAATTAGTTACTCTCGAGGATAGTCTCGAGAAAGTCATGAAAGCGATGCCTAAGCGAGGATGCTGCAGGCAACAGTTAGTTTATATATTAATACTGAACACCCAGACAAAAACAAAAAAAAAGAGTGTGTGGTTTTATGAAACCACGGTAAAAGTGAATCTTTTTTTCACATTATAGACATTTACAGAGCACGAAACGATCATGGCTGCTCTCGTCTTAGAGCTACGGTACAAAGGACGAAACGATCATACCGTCACGAGACACACAGACGTATATTTGCCCTGAGTGGGAATCGAACGTACGACTCTCGGCCCAGCAGGCAGGGCGCTGCCAGTGAACCAAAGGGTTAGTCTACACTTTGTTGTCATCACAACCACTGTTTCACTTTGTCTCCGCTCGAAAATGAAAGTGTAATCCGAAAGGGACAACGCAAAGTACTCGTATTTAATTACCATCAAAATAACGGTTATCTAGTTACAAAGAAAAGTTGGTCATGATAGTTTTTGTTTTAAATTTTATTATGTTCTAATTTGCAATTATTTTCAGATGTTTTGTAATAGCGATTTAGCTTGTAGCAAAGTATATATATTAGTACAAACGTACTTGTAGGGGGGAGGGGGGACGTCACGTACTTTAAATCTTAATATTTAACAAACCGATGCCTGAATCGAAAAAAGGTAAAGGTTGAAGCGAACACTCAGTTGATTTAAATTAAATATTCAACGATATTCAACACGTTAGGGTACGTCAACGTCAACGAAGAAAAACTCACCGCCTTTTTACATAAAAGGGAGGTACCCTAAAAATTACATTTTTCGAGATTTTATTGTAGGTACAATTTTGTCGGCGTGATTATACCCGTGCCAAATTATAGCTTTCTAGTATATAACCTAACCTGTCTCTGACCTAAGCTGCGGACAGACGGATAGACAATGAGAAACTTTACTATAAGGGTGTAACCTCTACTAGGGAAAGTTATTTGTAAAATAAAAGATTTAAATTTAGATTTAAAGAAATGTGTTTTTATTGTCAACGAAAAAGGTATTGTAACAAGATGTAGATATAGCAGTATGAACAAAGGTTATGAATTGAAAATGTGAAAGAAAACGGGTCTGTGGGTCAAAATTAATGCAGCTACCTTATTGTACTTACTTAGTAATATATTAGCTAGCTATTCCTATATAGGTAAGGTTAATTATACAAACAAAAAATCTTATGTTAAAAAAGGTAGTTTGAGACGGGCCGTAGAGGTGGTGTCTTACAGAGTGATAGGAGATATTAGGTACAACAAATATGTAGCTGGAGAGGCCAGCAGATACAAGATTGGTTTGCAAGACTGACACAAAGTATGAAAGATTCAGCACCGTCGAGGAAAAGTTAAATAAATGGTGTGAAGCACACAAGTTTAAGGTTGTTCTGAAGAATAAGTGAAGAGCGGGCGCCAGGTGTTTGTGCACACAGGTGCACACACCAAAAAATATTTAGAATACAAAGAAAATATGCTGGAGTACACCTTTCTTAGGTTCGTGTCTTCCCGGGTGGAACGCTCGGTGGTGGTCCGGCTGAAGAGCGAAGGTGCGGCAGTCTGCGAGGCAGCGAGGTCCACGTGGCGGTCTGGTACAGTGGGCGTACTCCAAGGAGGGCACACGAGCCGGGTGACAACGTGTCGAGGTTTTAGCTATTTACAAATAGAGAAGTTGCGCTATAGACTTGCACGTGTGTAGGGGAGGAATTTAGATTTGGAAACAGGTGGTTTTATTGTACTTACATGTAGAAAAGTCGAGGATTAGCAGGAACAGATAAGTATGAAGTTTCACTTCTACAGAAAAGAGGGTTGACAGGGCGAGTCACTGTATTACATGAGCAGTCGCGAGTGCGCTGTGAGTATGGAGTCAGATGGTTACTTTCCTCTCCCAAGGCACACCCCGGACACTCCATACAAACGAGCGAGAAATGATATACATAATTATAACTGACGTATCTATAGGCAAGAATGCAGGTAGGGTTGAATCACACCGGCGGTATTGGTCACGAAATGTTTGTTAGTTATTTACTGCATGCACACTGCAAGATATATATACTGTGCTGCAAGCAACAATCAACAGTTATCTTACATGATTAAGTAACTTACATGGATAACATTGTTCATTTGTTCTTCAAACACAGGAGCTTTTGTCAGTGAAACAATCTCATTTAGCAACCTACAATAATAGTCAATCTCAATCTATAATTCCGAGATCACATTTTATAATATCACACCACTAGATATTTCTATACAACTCATACTTTCACACCATCTAATCAAATTATTACAAACAATCATCGTTTTAAATAAATAAAACGAACAAAATTATCTCACAAGCCACAATAACAAACTGACATCTGACATATGAAAAACATAAAGGAACTATATTTCTAAAAAAAAAAGATACAGCTAGTATGAAGATTCTTGGAACTGATTGTTGTTAGATTTGGTCGTATAATATTGGTGGTCAGCCAATCATGATACGAGGCATGCCGAGACGGCGCGGCCGCCTATTGGCGTCGAGCGGTGAGCGGCGCGCAAAGTAAATATAAGTGACGTTAATCGCGCATGCGTAGTTCGTCCTTTAGGTTCGGTAACTAGTTGCTTTTTATTCCGGTGTACGAAATCACAGCGGCGCGCAAAGTGAATATAAGTGACGTTTATCGCGCTTGCGTAGCTCGTCCTTTACGTTTGGTACCCAATCTACATCCAATCTGAGTGACGGGGGGGTGAGGTCGAATTTAGAGAGCGGCAGGGAGTGTCCATACTGTACGTTAGTACTAATATATATACTGTGCCCAAGGTCAGCAGGTAAAAGACCGAGGGAGGCTTTCTGCTCGTATATAAATGGTCACTCGTAGAATTCTCCAGAGAATTCACTATATAAAAAAAATGGGAAATAGAACGTTCCTGTGACGGTAGTGACAGGATTCTAGAACGTTCTTTGGGGGTGCTTTATTTGATGAGATAAGAATTTAGTTTAAGGTTTAAGGAGGTAAGGGGAAGTGAGGAAATGATAAATCTTTTGTTATATTAAATTATTTGATTTTTTTAGTCTAAAAGTTTTGTATGTTTATGAAGGAGTGAGCGCAAGGAATACTGAGTGCAATGAAGCGTAATTTATTTTAAGTGATTGGAGTCGAGTCGATTTGAAATACTTGGTGTAGGTACGGGGATTCGCATATTCTGTAGAAGTGTAAGTTGTGTTTTGTGTTATGCTTAATAACGCATGGTAGTGTTTGTTTTAAATTGGATAGTAAGTAAATGAAGATATTGTTTATATTTTTGAAAAATTGATTAATTATAAATTTATTTAATTGGGATTGGCAGTAAGATAAGTGCAGTGATATTTATTATGTTTCAAGATTTTGATTTAAAAATGTAGCGATGTTATTTTGCATCGTTACAAGGGTTCCTTGTTGACTTCCTAACCCTAAAAGCGGCTGGGTATAAAATTTATATTTTACTAGCTTTTTCCCGCGTGGACATCGTTTTTATGACTGTCTATAAGGGTGATTAGTAAATTATGTCGTTTCCTACCTACTCGACCATCTCTGTGCAAAAAATCACAACAATCGAGTATTTTTTTAGTTCCTTCAGGAACTGCATCAGATTATGCTATTTTCTCGGGACAAAAAGTAGCTTATGTCCTTTCCAGGCTACCTGCATGCCAAATTTCATAAAGATTGGTCAAGGCGTTGAAGCGTGAAAAGGTAACAAATAAACAAACAAACACATTTTCACATTTATAATATTAGTAAGGATAAGGATTAACCTAAATCACACACAATCGATCTCCATCAAAATTTAAACTTCGATTTTTTTTCTCGTCATCGCTCGCTCCGCAGACGCTCGAAAGTAAAAGTTTAACAACATGTCATACATATTACTTCGAAGAACTAATACGGTTGGGAGTACTCGCATTTCGATAAGTCGGACTTCACCTCCCGAACTCAAACATCCCTGGAGTATACTTATTTAATTAGATACTGTATAGCGAAGTTCAAACTTGCTGTACTACAGGATATTAAACTAGTCATACCTCTTAAGTTGACACCATTTGCGATGGAGAACTCTGACACGGAACTGGCAGTGGTTGCGTCCAGGGCGGGCTCGGTGGTGACGTCCAGTCGCTCGTGCGCCTGCACTACGCTCGCCCTCACTGGGTCCGCGTACTCGGGAGTTGCGTCATAATAGTCTTCGCCGGGGAGGCCGCCGCCCGCGCCCGCGCCCGCGCCGTACTCGCTCCCGCCGTAATCTGCACAGAGAACCAATTGTACAGCCACGCTGTGCGTACTTTCTCGCGAAGCGGTTATCGTCTAGCGTTGTCCGGCATACAAAAATCAACAATAAACGTTACACTTGCATTACAGCAAAGAATAAAATTTGAAAATCAGGCACGATGAAAAATTTATAAATAATTAGGGTTCGTACCGGAGGTGCCTCATTCGGAACTTTTCTTGGAATAATTAAGTACTCAGTGCAGTAAGCCTTATTTCATACCTACTTAATAAAGTTTCATTTAAATCGTTAGAGTCTTATTTATATTTTTCCTGGAATGACGAACTAACACGTACTGTAGGTCAGAATATGAAGTTATAGTCACGTAAAAAACAACAAAAAATATAAAAAAGTTATTTTATACCTTCAGCCAAATTTCAACCAAATCAGTCCTGTACATTAGACACTAGAGCATCGAACGGACGCACCGACACACATACATACATACATTTTTTATTTCATAGTTTTTTAAAACTCTATTAGTGTTATGCCATCGATCCCCTTCAAAATCGAATATTCGGATTTTTCGTCAAAACAATACTTTCTTCACTCCTTCGCCGCTGGCTAACGCTCGCTCCTCAGTCGCTTTAAAATAAAAAGGTCAAGTGCGAGTCGAACTCCCGTGGAGAGGGTTCGATACCATTCCGTTTTCTGTAAGGACGTTAAGACTTAGGATTTTCGTTTAGGTTTTCCTCATTTCCTGTCAACTATAAGAGAAGCCCTATTTCATTTTATTAAAAAAATTAAATGAGTGGATAATGTTAGATTTTCGTACATTTTCCTTAAGTGGGATATTACACTATCATACATCTGGAATCTTATATCTACATATATGAGCTCTAGAATCATATCCGTGTATTACGTTATCATAGTTCTCGGATCCTATTTTTGGTCAAATGTGATTGCAATGGAGGACATGGCAATCGTTAGTTGTGTATATAGAAAATACATGGCATAATTTAAGACATTAGTGTTGCAATTATAGGATTGTAAAATTGTAACTTGTAGCTTGATGAAGCTGGGCCCTTAAGTTTAAAAAAAAGGTTAAATAAAAACATAACACCGGCTTCAAAGAAGTTAAAGCTCCTCATAATCCTGGTAAAGCAATGTTGGAGCTCCTTATAATCCTGGTAAAGCAAAGTTGGAGCTCCTTATAATCCTGGTGAAGCAAAGTTGGAGCTCCTTATAATCCTGGTAAAACGAAGTTTAAACTCCTTATAATCCTGGTAAAGCAAAGTGGGAGCTCCTTATAATCCTGGTAAAGCAATGTTGGAGCTCCTTATAATCCTGGTAAAGCAAAATTGGAGCTCCTTATAATCCTGGTGAAGCAAAGTTGGAGCTCCTTATAATCCTGGTAAAGCGAAGTTTAAACTCCTTATAATCCTGGTAAAGCAAAGTGGGAGCTCCTTATAATCCTGGTAAAGCAAAGTTGGAGCTCCTTATAATCCTGGTAAAGCGAAGTTTAAACTCCTTATAATCCTGGTAAAGCAAAGTTGGAGCTACTTATAATCCTGGTAAAGCGAAGTTTAAACTCCTTATAATCCTGGTAAAGCAAAGTGGGAGCTCCTTATAATCCTGGTAAAGCAAAGTTTAAACTCCTTATAATCCTGGTAAAGCAAAGTGGGAGCTCCTTATAATCCTGGTAAGGCAAAGTGAGAGCTCCTTATAATCCTGGTAAAGCAAAATTGGAGCTCCTTATAATCCTGGTAAAGCAAAATTAGAGCTCCTTATAATCCTGGTAAAGTGAAGTTTGAACTCCTTATAATCCTGGTAAATCAAAGTTGGAGCTCCTTATAATCCTGGTAAAGTGAAGTTTGAACTCCTTATAATCCTGGTAAAGCAAAGTTGGAGCTCCTTATAATCCTGGTAAAGTGAAGTTTGAACTCCTTATAATCCTGGTAAAGCAAAATTGGATCTCCTCATTATCCTGGTAAAGTGTAGTTTGAACTCCTTATAATCCTGATAAAGCAAAGGTGGAGCTCCTTATTATCCTGGTAAAGCAAAATTGGAGCTCCTTATAATCCTGGTAAAGCAAAATTGGAGCTCTTTATAATCCTGGTAAAGTGAAGTTTGAACTCCTTATAATCCTGGTAAAGCAAAGTTGGAGCTCCTTATAATCCTGGTAAAGCAAAGTTGGAGCTCCTTATAATCCTGGTAAAGCAAAGTTGGAGCTCCTTATAATCCTAGTGAAGCGAAGTTGGAGCTCCATATAATCCTGGTAAAGCAAAGTTGGAGCTCCTTATAATCCTTGTAAAGTGAAGTTTGAACTCCTTACAATCCTGGTAAAGCAAAGTTGGAGCTCCATATAATCCTGGTAAAGCAAAGTTGGAGCTCCTTATAATCCTTATAAAGTGAAGTTTGAACTCCTTACAATCCTGGTAAAGCAAAGTTGGAGCTCCTTATAATCCTGGTAAAGTGAAGTTTGAACTCCTTATAATCCTGGTAAAGCGAAGTTGGAGCTCTTCATAATCCTGGTAAAGCAAAGTTGGAGCTCCTTGTAATCCTGGTAAAGCGAAATTTGAACTCCTTATAATCCTGGTAAAGCAAAGTAGGAGCTTCTTATAATCCTGGTAAAGCAAAGTTGGAACTCCTTATATTCCTGGTACAGCGAAGTTGGAGATCCTTATAATCCTGGTAAAGTGAAGTTGGAGCTCCTTATAACCCTGGTAAAGCAAAGTCGGAGCTCCTTATAATCCTGGTAAAGCGAAGTTGGAGCTATTTTAAATCCTGGTAAGCGAAGTTGGAACTCCTTATATTATAGGAATAGGAAATAGACTACTCTTTACCCTGGGAAAACGTCTTATTCCCACGGGAAAATCGAAAAGAACGCAGGCGTAACCGCAGGCGGACGGCTAGTGATTCATTTGTTTATATTACAATATCATTTACATATGACTCATAGAACTGTGATTACAGATGTATGATACTGTTATATCCCCCTAATATCTTTCAAATTATACATTTCATAATTATAAAAATATGTATATTTGTATTTTTTATTTCATATGTCACATGATGCACTTGAATAAGTTTTTTAAATTTCTAATTGATCCACATATATCATCATTTACGCTATACTTCCATATGTGGGTCTTCAAACTCTATTTAAGTACTAATTTTTTTATTTTTTTTCAGTAAATTCGGAGAAAATTAGATGTAACAAGCGGATGGACGGACAGACGGAATGACGGACTGACGGACAGACGGACAGACGGACTGACGGACAGATACTGGGTTCCTTTTTTTAATCAGATGAATGGAACCGTAGTAAACTAGTAACAATCACATAATTTAAAAAAAATAGGTATTTAATGTGACGTTGGCATTGACAGCTGTCAGTTTTGGAGGTGTGTCGTCTGTCATTGATGGATGTGCATGAAGCTCGTAATATTGTTCAGGGTGTTTAGGTGAATTAAAGTAATTTCAAAATCGTTGTTTGCATCGGTTTACCTATTAACTGAGCTAACGAAGCGTCACAAAACTCTAAAATGCCATTGCAGATAAAACTCAAACGCAAAAATATTGGTAGGAGTGTAGAGTGAAGCTTGAAAAATGACCAGCACTCAAGTAGAATAATGGTGAGATATGTTTTATTTAAGCAAATGAAGTGATAAAAGAAAAAAAGACGTAATAATCACGGGAGCCCAGACAAAGTATACCTTTTGATAAGAAAAAACTTATTCTTGCGTGAAAGATTAATACAAGTTTAAACATAGAAATTACTTACAATACTGAACTTTACAGCCCCTTTACACAGGGTGTAACAAAATGGATGTAGGTCCCGTTAACTGGAGCTTCTAATCTAAATACTGAACAATCTTTGTTCTACGACTTGCTGAAATCGCAAAAAAAATAATTAAATCTTCATACAAATCGATCAGCTGATCGACCAATTTTGTACATTTTTGTATGGAGGGTGAAATTTTCTTTGAGAATTGACTTTGTGTTCTTGGGGAAAGTTGTTCAGTATGATGAGTAGAAGCCCCAGTAACGGGTCATATACCAATTTTGTCACACTTGTATGTTTTACAACTTATTTTATGCATATTTAGTATTTCGTGAGTAAAAGTACAGTATTCAAAAACAAGACAAATATTATATAATTTTTGTGCTCTGTTTTGCAGCGCATCCCTATTTAAGGTGGAGTATGTGTACATACACTTATCTATGGTGTTTTCTCACTTATCAATCGATTCACTTACCTTCATCATCATGATTAAAATACTATTGTTAACTAGCTGGGGTACCCGGCTTCCATCAGGGAGCAAGGAGTCGATACAATGCGTTCGAACCCACGGCCACGACTGATCTTGCTTTAGGTATACTATCCTACAACTACTATACCAATGTTACGATGCTAACGGGTAGCCCCACCCATACAAAAAGACTACTAGAACATTCCACAATATTTAAGTGTTCTGTAACGATTCACAATGATCTGGGGATGTTGTTGTGGAATGCTATCGAATACTTTTAAATGTCCAGGAGTATTTTTAAACTTCTAGAGGGCAAAACTTTCAACCTTCGTATCTTCAAAAGCACGCCCTTCAGGTAAAAATGGGATTTTTCTCCATAGATGGGGGATAGAGGGCTACCACACCATATAACTCCCTTGGTAGTTCCGGGGCTGGTTTCTAAGTTTTACCAGCACGCACATTGTACACTTACTTTTATAATATACTAGGTTTTACCAGCGGCTTCTCTCGCGTGAAAATAGTTTCTATAACTGTCTTCGGAGGTGCGCAGTGGAAATAAGTAGCCTATACGTTAATTCAGGTCCTAATCTGTCTACCTACCAAATTTCAGCGAGATACGTTCAATAGTTTTTGCGTGAAAGAGTAACAAACATGTATATACAAACTTTCATATTTATAAGTTAATATGATATAATATAATATAACATAATATAATATAATATAATATAATATAATATAATATAATATAATATAATATAATATAATATAATATAATATAATATAATATAATATAATATAATATAATATAATATAATATAATATAATATAATATAATATAATATAATATAATATAATATAATATAATATAATATAATATAATATAATATAATATAATATAATATAATATAATATAATATAATATAATATAATATAATATAATATAATATAATATAATATAATATAATATAATATAATATAATATAATATAATATACTTAATATAATATTAGTAGGATATTGAATAAGTAATCTAGTAGGTAACTAAAAAAGTTATATATTCTTTTTCATTTATACATAATTTAAGAGAGTATTCACAAAATCAGTTCACATACAAACTTAAAATTTCTACTTCTTGGAAATGGATGGGCCGATTCAAATGAAACTTTACACACTTAGGCAAGTCACGAAATTCTCGTTTGTACTTTCTTTTGAAAAAGATACCGCGGATTGTAAGATTACTATGAAAACCTTAAATTACTATTATTTTGTGAAAAAATATTTTATTGAAAATGTTATCTATCCACAAACTAGAATTTCGTGACTTGCTTATGTGTATAAAGTTTTATTAGAATTCCATAGTATGGGAACGTACCCATACAAGTGACCGTTCAGGGGAGGGGTTCTACAAATACCACGCTTAGTCACAATCTTAGATATTCGTCACTTAGTCAATGTTCTCTCGCGCTTTTTCGAGCTATATTAAATTCAAATTATGGCGCGCAGCGTTCAGCGCTTTTTACTCACTGGTGGTAATACTAACGCACATATACCGGGACGCAGACTTTTTGGCGGGAACTTGTAGCGTCCAGTTATTTTTTTACATTTTGTGGTTTTTTAATGTTTTATAATGATGGTACATTATTCAGAAAAGTATGTACTTTAAAAAAATATAATAATATGTATTTACCCGTGATGTAGGATGTGTCCGAGTCGAACAACACTGGGAACGTGCTCGTTGGAGATGATTCAGATAAAAAATAATTGAGACTAAAAAACAAAAATATTTCTTGTTTGTAAATGAAGTTCCTGTTACAATGTTTTTATATAAGTTTTTTCTTCTTGATAATTATTTTTCACTTTTAATTGTAGTTATGCACGCACTCTTCGCGGCAACCACAATTACCTAATGGTTAGTGACGATAATTAAGTAAGTGTTTGCATGTGTGAGACAGGGAGACGTCATATCTCCGAAACTGTATCTTTGGGGGAAGCCTATGTCCAGCAGTGGACGTCCTTCGGATGATATGATGATTATGATGCCGAAGATGGAAGTGCATTGACCATATGGCTATCTTATCTTCATGCCGGAACACCATCAATGCAATTTTTAATGTGTTCCGAAATGAAGTTTAACAAAAAAAAACTTAGATGAAATGGTGGAGGCCAGCCGGGCCAGTTTAGACACCAACCCCGTCATCCTACTGATTTAACTCCAAATACGGACATGTCGTAGATAATATGCACAGATTCCTTAACAGCATTAAAAAACTTTATTTAAGTACTAATCATTTGAGTTACTTTTTATCGAGTATGAAAAACGATATTATTCTAAAACTATTCGTGTTACTGGCATGTTACGTCATTGTCGTTGACATACTCGTTTAGTCATTTTAATATATTTTATAAATTGAATAGCACTGGAATATAAAATGATTAAGTTTTTATGCTTTAGTAAGAAAAATGCTATCTAGTAATAATATTTTTTCGATTTTATTTTTTATGCTGTCTAGTGCCCTGATATTAGTTTGGTACTTAAAATGAATACGAACCTGGACTATAATCGCTGACGGGCAGCTCTATGGGCGGGGCGTACCACGGTCTCCTGGGCAGCACTTTCTTAGTGTTCGCCGCTCGGGGATCGTCCGCGAGCGTCCTATAGCTCGCCGGCGAGAGGTTCAGCATCTCTTGACATTTGTCGATACCTGCAAACGGAAGGGCTGTGAGTAAAGGGCTGTTTAACTATTATGTACAAACCTAGGAACAAATTTATTTTGTCTAACATTGAGTATAGACACTAATCACATCAATTTTACAACACATTACAGTATGCTTTTATTACAATTTTACTAAAAAATATGAGTGAGTTTAGCTGCACCTCACCTGATGGTAAGTATCGACGCAACTGAGAATATAATGCTAAATCTCGAATAGTGCCTATTCACTATCGTCTTAAAGATTTATAAAATAAACATATCGGGGAACACAGATGCCGGCAGAGAATCCCACTCCTTGGCCGTTCACATAATGAACAATGAAACAGACCGCTTCGTGCGTATAGGTGCAATATTAGGGACAAAGAGGTGAAATCGCCCTTCGCGTCTGGTCACCTGATGATGAAATGGAGAAGGGGGTCGTGAAGCTCCAGGGCACACTTTTTGAAATGAATCCTTTAGAACACCGATAGGCAGGCGACATTGCGGCAATGCTCGAGGCTTTAGAGCTTGTTTGACACAAGTTCCTCGAAGTCGCCGATGAGTCTCCTAGTGCGTCGTCGATACAATCCAAGCTGTTAACGAGCCGATCAGTCCCAGTGAGAGCAGTACCCCATACATGACCGAACTTCAGCTTGGTATAACATTAGAAACATAATAATGAGTCAGATTATTTGAAAACACCTCGTATACCTATACTGTGATGTGAACATGTTGTATAGAATTTAATTAAGTGAACGTTACTACAGGATCAAAGAATACTAAGTCAGATCGAATAATTGTTTTTATTTTTTAAGGAAATAACATAACCAATTTAATTAAAAACCCAAGTGCATAAAAACATTACCGTTACCAATCATGTCACGCATATAACGACTCCTCGTAGTACAAAATCCATTAAGCCATTTAGGCTACAGGCTCAGCCGAACCACACATACACACGAAAAATGCAACCCTCTTTTTGGGCAGAGGGTAAAAACCATTTACAAAAACATATGGCATTGAAACCGTGAGATCGCGTAATAAGGGCTTCGTCGATACGACGACGTGAAGCTCCAAAAAATACCGTGGGAATCAAGGATGCTAAATTAACTATACGATGGTTCTTATTAGCCCTAATGATCGATTAACTAATGTGTACGGGAAACCACACATAATTTAACTATAATAAATAAGCATTTTTGTATTGTATTGGCAGTATTGATCCGATGCGACGCGGTGCGCACGGGCAGATCGCGTTAGGACATGGCAAGCGCTCCGCGTGCACGTGCCGTAACGTAATAAATAATAATTAAAATCAATTATTTTACCAATTTGAAGCGTCGGTGGTTCAACCGGTTACGACTCGGTCCTTCTAACCAGAGGTGCCGGGTTCAAATCCGGACGGCCAGTGTGACAATGAGTTTTTCGAAACTTACGTACATTATACTCACCGATGGCTTTACCGGTAAAGGAAAACATCGTGAGGAAACCTGCCCACACCTGCGAAGAAACTCGAAGGTTGTGTGTGAAGTTGACCAACCCGCACTGGGCCCGCGTGGTCGACTAAGGCCCGATCGCCCTAATTCAGGGTAAGCTCGAGCCCCCTTGGTGGGACGTATATGAGCAGACATGATGATTTTAACAATTCAAAACAACATCAGTAAAGGTTGTAGGTACATACTGGGTAACAGCAGCCCGTACGTAATGACCTATTACGCGAATTTACCTGATCTTACCGACGACATACTCGTATATACCTGATAAGGCTCATTACAACGTAATAACAATATTTTATGTACATGTCGGAAAATGCGGGGCACGAGTTCGTCAAAATTCAATTGTCCCGGAGTCCCGAGAACAACACAGATGATCGATGCGTATGTTGTTATAATAAAATTGGGGCGAAATCGTGCCGCGCGCTCCACAACAAATCACTTTGAGAAGTAATAAAAACGTTAGAAACAATCCACTTCTATTACAAAATTGCGGAGTTAAACCGGCATACGGCGTGGTTTCCCAGTGATCGGCTGGTACACACGTAACAGTAAGATCTTGAAAACTATCGACTTTAACTTTCACTATTTTCTAAGTTGAAAGTTACTTCTTCAAAAATATTGCATTTCAATTTCCAGTTTTCGAGAAATACGTGGATACATGTTATATTTGGTCGAAGGGACAAACATACACTTGTGAAATTTGGTAATTTAGAACCATATATAGACTAACATATAAGAATATTATACAATTCCAACAAAATGGCATACATACTGGTCGAATTGATAACCTCCTTTTTTGAAACTGGTTAAAAATGAGATCGTGACTTATTATATTAATTTCTAAGAAAACCTAAATTAAGAATGTTTGTTAAAATAATTAAAATACAAACTGCTTAACAACGTTACCCCTCTTTTTAGGCAGTCGGGTTAAAATGTACCCTTTGTCACTTTCGGGATCAACACGAATATGACGTCACCTCACACTCCAAAAGACATGAAGACATTAAGGCTACAGTCATACATACACACAGACGTATATACACTTGAAAAACATTACCCTCCTTTTTGGATAGTTGGGTAATCACCTTATTTCCAATACAAATCAACATGTACATGCCCCTGGCTGTTCAGTTAAAATAGCCAAGAATAAAATACAACAAAACACGAGTTCATGGAAGTGTGTTCGTGTACTAAACAAAAAGTTAATTTGAAGGTACAGCTAACATTGAACGTGTGCAAATGATCGAATATAACAAAATTAAAAAGATAAGTACGTACTGAGGCAGAGGGATACCCCGGGGTAGTAAATCAGTGCAAGACTTGACCTGAGGGTTAATTAAATAATTGCTATTATGCCTTTTTCAAGCGCTCCGACCATTATGGGGCGAAATGGTCTAAGATGTGATTGGTGGTGAATGGAATTATATGGCTGGTGTATGTATGCCGATACATCAGCTTTATCCTATGTGTTGTAATGACCGGACATGTTGCTTATATTTTTTTAGTTGAAAAAGCATTGATTCCGGGAACTTTAATCTTGTTGGAGAATAGGGGTTTTTATCCTGTTTTCAAACTAGGATATTATTACCTTAGGCCAGATGGTCCCTTTCTCAACAGCAATGTATTGGTGGGTTCTAAGGAGTCTTATTGCTGAATGTCTGAAGACTGAACCTTTTCAAAAAAGAGGATTGTGGTGTTTCCGTGATCTGGAAAGTATTGATTTCCATCCCTGGCGCAAGTCAATTACAACAGTTCACGGGGGCCTGGGTAAAGAGTTAGTTGCCAGGACCAAGGCGGCGAAGGACGGAGCTGACCTTCTCCCTACATTTCTATTATTCCTTGGGAGTGAAGGGAAGTGGGGTGCGTATTGCTGCGTCTTTGTTCCTTATTTTTGGAACAAGAACGAAGCTCATAATTAAGGTATCGCGTGTCAAACTCCTTGCGAGATACAAATGAGTGATCGATCTGTTGGAGACACAACATAAAAGAACTGAGTTGCCACGGTTCACAACATTCAAAAACGGGTTTTAACCATAGATGATAAATGGCCAAAGTAAATTTGCTAAACACAAATTTTAGAAAGAAAACAATACAAAACTTAATAATTATCTTTGGAAAGATCAACCAGAATTTATGAGGGCTTTCGAATGTTGCCTTCCTACATTTTATTAATGACAAGTCGATAGTTACAAACAGTTCAATAATAATTTACTATGTTGATTTAAAATAAAATAAAAATAAAATGAGGGTAATGTTTTTCCAAGTGTATTTATGTCTGTGTGTATGTATGACTGTAGCCTAAACGTCTTCATGAATTTTGGAATGTGGGCTGACGTTGGATTCGTCTAGATCCCGAAAAAAAAAACGGGGGAAGGCGCCTAGCTGGAGAATAAAACAAGTTAGCGAATAAGTTACAATAGGTACTGCTACCAGAAAGACTTATTGAAGTAAAACTTCTTTACGTACGCTCGACTTGGGCAGTAAGCTGGTGAATGAGTGACGAGAGTTTTACGGGAATTGTCGTCGGGCGAGGCGAACGGAAGTTGAGAGGGAGATATAAAGAAAGTTAGTGAAGATAGAAAGATATAGATTTACGTTTTGTATATTACTATAGGAGCAAGAGAGAGCAGTGCGCGCGCGCATTTTTTTTCTCTCTTCCTCTCATTTGCGAGTTTGCCGCGAACGGTGATTTTTTTGTAATTTCATTTCGTTCTTGAACAATTTTTTAAATTCATATGTGAATTTTCGGGTGAATAAAGTTATGGCAGGTAGTGACACAGACTCTGAGTATGAAGCGGTGCTCCAGGACCATCAACTAAGAAGAAATTACGTTCGGAAATTTTGCATAAAAAGTGTGTGACAACGTGACAACATATTCAAGGCAAGATTTTAAACGTAGTGAGACCCAACCAACTGATACTGAATCTCAAAGTTGAGTGCGAATCTCATTCTGGTTGCTGGCGTCGCGTCGTAGCGTCATATGCAGCTATTACGCCCCATAGCCGAGCACCATTACGAGCCGGGGCTCCCATATTTAGAAAATAATTAGGTACAGCTTTTGAATAAGCAGCATTCCAAAGAGAATGTTACAAAATACGTTTTTAAGAGTCGGGATGTAACTGCCTCTGACATATCATTAATTATAGCCAGTAATAGAACACAATAAAATGTGATTTCATGTATTAAAGATTAAAGTGTGAGTTCGTGTATTAAAATAAAGGTTGTTTTACAAAGTACGAGCCAAGGCATACATATGGTAAAACGCTCAGCACGGCGTAAACCAAAGCATATATAATAAAGATAAGGCTTGACGCGAGGGTGACCATAAATTAGCGAAATTGCTATTAAGTCAATTTCAGGCGCTCAGAACATTTTGGGGCGAGGTGGTCTAAAGTGTCAATGGTGATGCACGGCACCATAAGGCTGGTGTATATATGCCGATATATCGGCAAAGAGCTTGATAAACATTATTGAGAAAATCATAAGGAGAGGCATGGAGGAGGCAGTGATGTTGTGTCGGCCGGTTTACTGACATCGTCGTCGGCCGATCGGTCGTATGGTGTGCGGTGCGATTTCACAATCGTGGTGTACATCATCTTCGGCAGTCTGAATGGTAAACACACATCGGTCGTTTAAAGTTGTCGATGGTGCGCATGGTGTAACATACACTTATAAGCTGCCGTTACTTAAAGAAGCAAAAGATACCTCGAATGACTCGATATATCAGTCTTGATTTAATAGATCATTTTCAGTCACTTCGGGAGGTGACAGGTCTAGAGGTAATATATGCAATTAAAACTCTGACCAACAATGGAAGGAATGCAGTTATTAGTTCAAATACAAACAACGGAAGACCTTGAGTCTTATGTTTGATTTGATAACTCTGACACTAAACTATTGCTGATCGCACGGTTCAATACCGGCGATGCATCTTTGAATTGTCTGCCCTATCAGCTATGATGGTAGTATCTTCGACTGTCATGGTAGTTACGGGTAAACGGGGAATCAGGGTTCGATTCCGGAGAGGCAGCCTGAGAGATGGCTACCATAATAAATATGGCATGTGCACAAGAGTACAACTACTAAAATGTGTAAAACTCACCAATAAAGAAAGCGCTAAGTTGCTAAGTGCTAATTGATAATAAAATCGTAAAGACGAAAGACCGTAAACAAAGTACAACCTATTCTCAATAAATGTGATCACCGAAGATCACATGTAAAAGCATTTAGATGGGTTAAGCCTGATGACCCGTTAATGGCTAAATCCAGTTTATGGAAAAAGACCTTCCCTATCACAGAAAGCTTTATCTCACAACGAGAGGCCCGCCCCCTGGGCAGCGGCTTGCCGTGTGCTAATATTTGGAAATCTCTGTATATACTGCGGACTCAGGTTGGCCGCTGTAGGGAGAATATGTGTCGCTGGGGTTTCTGTGACGGAGAAGAGTGCCCGTGTGAAGTCAGCTCACAAACTATGACGCACTTATTGGCTTGCCCCGAGTGCCCGAACACCTGCACAATAGTAGACCTCTGGAGGGCCACTGATAATGGCATACGCGTGGCTACCTATTGGGCCAGTATGATATATAGATTCGCAAAGAAGAAGAAGAAGAAGTAGGTGATTGCGGCCAAAAACCTACTCCAGATTCAAAGTAGCTCTAACCCGATTACTACTCCCTCCTTACTAATCTTAGCTACACAGCAGGAGGTTCCGGATTCGATTCTCGGCGTAGTCTAACCTTGAAAGACTCGGTTTTGTCGGTATAAGGAAAGTCCGCCTGGCTAGCTACCACCATCTTATCTAATTCTTGCCCAAAACATATTATTCCTATTCTATACCAACAGCCTTTTAAATGCACGCCCGACGCTCGGTCAGACAGTCAGACAGACGGCTAGACACACTGACCGCGTACCGCGACAGGGTCCCGTAACTCGACACGAAACCCTAATTAGTCCTGCCTCCCTTTGGTAGGTACCAAGGGTTTGAAAATTAATTATTATTGTGCTCTTCATAACATCAAATTATAAAATTAATACCTGTATTAATCGAAACTTTCCAGACTACCTGCCTAATTGATCATCTCGAACCAAACAAGCTTTTATTTATTCACAAAGTTTCCTAGGTTAACTACTTTTTCGTCTGTGTGTAAAATTGTTTTCGTAAACAAATAATAACAAAAAAATAAAAACATAGTTATACGATAGGAAGAATGATAATGTCTCTAGTAAGGGTTGTTATTAGTAATACGCGATAGATTTTATTCTTATAGATGACAGACAGCGAATAAATTTACAAATTAAGTTCAAAAACTAAAACCCGACGACTGTTAAAATCACGCCCTAAAAATATATGAATCACAAAATATTGTCATCTGTAATTGTTAAGTACAAACTTTTCAACATTTATCTATTATACAGGGCGTCCCACGGCTACGCCACATGGAGGGCACGTACCTTGAATATTGTAGATGGAACATTTTACTGAAAGAAGACATTACTTTAATTTAAAAAAACAATTTAAACCGCGTTCATAAATTTTTAATAATTACATGGTTGAACCGGGAATCGAACCCGCTATACGAGAAAAAAAACTACCCTGTAGCTTTATCATACCGATCGAAAGGCTTCATCATAAGGATTGTATAGCTTTTATCGCGGGCTTTGAGCGCGGCGACCGAATCATGAAATTCCGTAACGAAAAAACCTAACACCCCACGCTCGGCTGAATTCTAAAAAACTAACAGTGCCATCTATTAGCGCTTTGCGGCATTAAAAGGACTTAGTCTATTTTACTGGTGTTACTTTCTTAGTGTTAATTTATTACATCCCGCGCCCCGAGGACTATATGGTACTGGTAAATACTGCATAAAAAAAAATTAAAAAAAAATATAATTGCATAAGTTGATAAAAAATGCTAAGCAATAGCTTTACCGCGGCAGTCCCCGAGTGCCACACGTTTTTTTTGCTTAATAACACAGTGTCAGAAATAAAAGGAAGGGAGCGAAATAATCAAAAGAGTGCGACTTTGTATTCAACGTAATGGGACTCATTTTCAGCATTTGATAAATTAAATTGTTTAATCTTGAATTTAAAAAAAAATCATAGTCTTTCTTTAAACAGCATTGTAATTTTTTTTTCAAGATTTTATTGTACTACTTTTTTGGCAATATCTTCACGTCCCAAATACCGCAGTGTCTCAAGACTAAGGTCTTTGACCAGTGTGTGTTGCCAGTGATGACTTACGGAACTGAGACATGGTCGCTTACTATGGGCCTCATAAGTAGGCTCAAGGTCACCCAAAGGGCAATGGAGCGTGCTATGCTCGGAGTTTCTCTGCGTGATCGAATCAGAAACGAGGAGATCCGCAGGAGAACTAAAGTAACCAACATAGCTCACAGAATCGCTAAACTAAAGTGGCAGTGGGCAGGGCACATAGCTCGTAGAACAGATGGCCGATGGGACAGTAAAGTTCTCGAGTGGCGACCGCGCACCGGAAAACGTAGCGTAGGAAGGCCTCCCACGCGGTGGACCGATGACCTGGTGAAGGTCGCGGGAAGCCGATGGATGCGGGCAGCGCAGGACCGGTCGTCGTGGAAATCCTTGGGGGAAGCCTTTGTCCAGCAGTGGACGATTTGTGGCTGATATGATGATGATGATAAATTTTTTGGTGTGATTAATATGTATACCCATGTCAAGTTACAGCTTTCAAATACTAATAGTCTCTGTGCTAAGCCGCAGACAGACAGACAGACAGACATGGCGAAACTATAAGATTCCTTAAAATTGTGCCATTGTAAGTCAAAATTGTAGTCGTAAATTACTTTGTATCTTGAAATAGTCACTAAAATGAGGACGGATGGTTCTTGGATGTAATTACATCCGGTGAGTACCTAAGTATTTCCCTTGAAATTCAAGTTATCCACTGTAAGACATTTTCGTTCTTAAACACATACTCATTTCGGTCAAAATGAAACGAAGTAATTTCTATCTTAAATTGAACAATTACAACTTTTCTGGCAAAGGTCCCTGTGGCAATTTATTTTGCGTTTTCTCGTGTTTTTTATATAGTAAGTTTATATAGTAATTTTAAGACCTTTTTTGCATTTACATACATAGTGAGGAACCAGGAATGACCTCTGAAATCCCTGAGGCGAAGCGTTACTCTGTTGGTAATAATACGTTTGATCTTTATATAGGAAATTCCGAAATGCTTGTGTTCATAAATCTTTTCCTCACAAACGGCTTTACAAGTTTTGGTGACTTTTTTTCAGTACATAATATGGTCGCCTGGCTGGTTCCAGCTATAGTTGAAGCCGCTGCTGGCGCTGTTGTCAAGATTTAATTTTTTTCAACAGCGCCACCTGCTTGTTAACACTATAGCCAAGAACCATCCAGTTGACCCTGCAAGTACAAAAAAATACCTCAAAACCGGTCAAGCCGTTTAGGAATCAAACGCGTCCATTAGCTTCACACCATGAAGTTGCGTCTCCATACCCGGCGGGGTTAACTTTGTAAGACTTAGGGCATTCTCATAGCCCGCCTGGCTAGCTACCACCATCTTATCTCAGTCTCACCGCCAAACATCAGTGTTAACAGCATTGATGTGTTCAGCCCTGAAGATAGCCAGATCTCCATTGCGTTGGGCTTAGAAAATGCCATTCCACCAACCAAATAGGAGAAGATATACAAACACAGAGGAGAAGAATTACAAACACACGACAATCTACTGCAAAACGGATTATTAATTTTAGGGTTCCGAGGTCCACAAGGAACCCTTACAGTTTTGCCATGTCTGTCCATCCGTCAGTCCGCGACTTAGCTCAGAGACTGTTAGTACTTAAAGGTAGGTTTATTTTTTTGTTAAAAAGTTTTTATTTTTAATTTTTTTGTGACTAAAATATTCTAATGGGTGCGCCATCTTTTTAAAAGCACTTTTATGTTCTAAATGAAAAAAAAAACATCAAAATCGGACTACTCTATAAAAAGTTTTGCGTGGTCATACATAACCATCAGTGAGTGAACATTCAATCATCCCCTGTTTTCCTGCCCTTAGGGTTGCATTTTATTTCCAAATTTATATGGGACCAAATTCGGGGTATACCCTTTCCAATAAAAAAAATATCAAAATCACACTACTTTATAAAAAGTTATGCATGACTTGAGAACCTCCTCCGTTTTTTCTTTGGTTAAAAATGATACTTATTCATTTCTAAATCTAAAATTTATCATTATTAATAGGTTATCTTCGGAACTACTCATCCGATTGTAAAAAAATCTTTCAGCAATTTTTAGGATGGACTCAAATAACAAATAATTCGTAAAATGAATAGACTTTTTAGTGGTAATCGAATTTGCTAAGTGGGTCGACGAAAAAACGCCGAACGAAAACGTTTCTTTCGAACGCTGCTTCAATGGCGAGAGATATAAGATTGATTTCTATAGAAAAGTGAGCTTGATAATGCCTACAAAAGTTGTAGAGCTTGATAATGCCTACAAAAGTTGTAGAGCTTGATAATGCCTACAAAAGTTGTAGAGCTTGATAATGCCTACAAAAGTTGTAGAGCTTGATAATGCCTACAAAAGTTGTAGAGCTTGATAATGCCTACAAAAAAGTTAGTAATAGCATACAATTTTATTGTTAAAATAAATCTTAGTACATTTTGGCCAGATCACTTTCCATTAGAGGTTGAAATCAGTTACGATGTAATACGGTCTAAATCCTTACTTAATATTATAAAGGTGAAAATGTGTTTGTGACCTTTTCAAGCTTCAACACCTTAACCAATCTTGATGAAATTTGGCATACAGGTAGCCTATGTTACTGGGAAGGACATATGCTACTTTTAATCACGTAAAAATAGCATAATCCGATGCAGTTCTTATGGGAAATGAAAAAATACTCTTTTTGGTTAATTTCTCTAACATCGCAACGGACCAATGGCTTGCTGTGATTTTTTGCACAGATATGGTTGAGGAGGTGGGATATGACATAATTTACTAATTATCATATCCCGACATAGTTCCCGAGGGATTGGGGAAAACTCATTTCCACGCTCGCGCACGTCAGCGTCCTTAAAACGGAGCGACGGATTGAAGTGATTTATGTATAGAATTCGTTGAGAGGGTGGGAAGTGACATAGACTGCTAATATATAGTTGCGGATATAGTTCCTGAGGGATCTGGAGAAAACTCACGTCCACGCACCACTCACCCTCGAAAACAGTCATAAAAACGATGTCCACGCGGGCAAAGCCGCGGCCAAAAGCTAGTAGTGTAATAAATAATACGTCCCAAATGAGGTATGGTGGGGTCACTGGATAAATAGATAAATATAAAGAAAAATTATAAATATAGATTAACTATTAGAGTTAAGATCTTGTTGTGATAATAATTTATGAAATGATAATACACATAAGGCTGTACTGGACGAGATGTACAGCAAATTTGTGTATTCCTTGACGGTAGCCGCCATTCGCAGTTACAGAGCAGAGCAGGGCGTGGGCGTTCTAAGTATGAGTATGTCAGGGAAGCGCACATTCAAGCTAAGCGTTGTTTCGAAACTTGGTTGTTACATGGCAAACCAAAGGCTGGCAGGGTGTAGGAAGAAATGTGTGAAAATAGAAAATAATTTAAATCTGGGCTTAAGCGGTGCCAGGACCATCAAGACCAGATTATTAAAAATAGATCAATTGGCATCTCATAGAATGAAAAATGATTTTCAAAATTTCTGGAAATGTACAAAAGATTGTAATAATAAGCCCTCTTTATCCGCTTCCTTTAATGGTGTAGAAAATATAACAGATATTACGAACCTTTTTAAAAACAATTTGAGGTTGGCCCGCACCTAGAACCTACCTTGGAATATGAGGTGTTCGATACTGAGCCCGCTGCGTCATAGCGATTATAACCAACGACCTTTAAGATTATGGGAGCGATGGCTGACTCTCGCGTTATACTCGTGACCGGGTGCTGTCCGTGTGAACTGGCCTACTCTTGTTAAATGCATTCAATGATTTATAAATATAACTTTTCGTGTCATATTGTTTTCATGTTCTAATGACATGATCTGGTTTATATCAAGGATTTAATTTTGACGTTATTAACTAATTATTGTTTATTTCTTGATTCTTCACAAATCACATTGTTATTATTATTTTATGACTATCAGAAAGTGTGTAATTTGCACTATTTTGAATATATATATATTGAATTGAATTGAAAATTGAACGTCAAAAGAAATTGTTTCAATTGATCGATGAAGCGTGAGAAACCTCCAGGGTACGACGAGCTCAGCGTGGAACATTTACAACATGCAGGGCTGCATTTACGCCGAGTGTTGTCAATGTTTTAGGCATGCTTACCTACCGCAGGACCTCACGATGACAGGTGGTGCCTATAATGAAAAACCGTACGGGGGATATCGCAGACAAGGGAAACTACAGGCCTATCTCTCTTGCTACAATCATAGCAAAGGCTCTTGACCTAGACCTAGACCTGCATGACGCCCAGTTTAGTTTCAGGCGGGGGGTCTCAACTGAAAGTGCCATATTGAGTCTCAAATACACTGTCAAGTACTACACCGACAGGAAGACACCTATTTATGCTTGTTTTTTAGACCTCCCTAAAGCATTCGACCTTTTTCTATGAGGTTATGTGGGGAAAAGTGGCTCGCACGGGGCTGCCAGTGGATCTCTTAAAGATATTAAGGTTCTGGTATAACAACCAACTTAACCAGATAAAATAGGGCAAAGCTTATTCCAAACCGTAAAAACTGAACTGCGGGGTTAGGCAGCGGGCAGCGGGCAGCGGGCAGGTCCTCTCCTAAGTTGTTCAGCCTCTATATGAATGGGCTTATCGAGGAGCTTAGCAGCGTGCATGTCGGCTGACAAATTGACCGCGTCAGCGTCAACAACATCAGCTATGCTGACGATATGGTGCTGCTGAGCTGTGCAGAGTTTGCTAGGGGTCTGTAATGTTTACACTGACAGACATGCCCTTATAATTATACAATACTGCCAAGAGTGTCTGTATGGTCTTCCGATCGGGTAGTAAAAGCTCTAAACAAGTGCAACCTACGACACTTAAATGGTAACTTACCATCATGTAATATGATGCCAAAGGCTTACCAATTGTGAATAAAAAAAATATTTGGGCATATTGTTACTCAAGATCTGAGGGACGATGCAGACATGAAAAGGGAGCGCAGGGGGTAGTCGACCAGGAGCCCGCATGTTTTCTCCTTGTGCAACATAAGTAAAGTTAACCCTTTTAAAGGTGTACTGTATGACTTTTTATACGACCAACCTTTGGGTGTCTTATTATACCCAAAAGGCCTATAAAGCCCTGCGCGTACAATATAACAACTCCCTAAAGTTGCTGTTAGCGCTATCGCGTCACTGTAATGTAGTGCGTCACAGACATGTTCGCGGATGCGCGAGTTGACTGCTTTCAAGCGGTGCTACGAAAACGTGCGGCGACCATGCTCGGCAGGGGCGGGGTGCGGGGGAGCACCAACAGCATCCTGGAAGTCATTGCCGCGAGGTTTGACTCGCATTTCTTGAAGCACTGGGTAGGAATTAGAAAGAGTGTTTGGGAGTTTATTACGTAGGTAGATATTTGTAAATAATATTTATTTTGTGTTGTTTGCATGACATATTTAAATCATGCTCTTTATTCATTGACTTTTCTATCCTAAAATTGGCATACCTATAATTTGATTTACTAACATAGGTTAAGCACACTAAAAAAATGGAATAGTGTATTCTAAAAAAAAAGTCATATTTTATTTTTAAGCCACAAAAACTACTTTTGAACCGACGAAAAAACGGAGGAGGTTCTCAAGTGGACCCGTATTTATTTAAGTATGATTACGCATAATTTTTTACACAATAGTCAAATTTGGATAATTCTTTTATTGTTTACGTACAGTGACACATCAAGAGCTTTGAGTGATATTAACGAGGATGTAAATAGCATAGTGGAGTGGTCAAATCAGCATTCACTAATTCTTAACCAACCACAATCCAAGTACATGCTTTTGGGCACAAATAGCTAAGATATCATCTCAGCGTCCTAGTACTTATAATGGGAGAGAAAACATAAAAAGTGGTCGAAGCACGAAATCTAGACTTGATTTTGGACACTAACCTTCAAGCAGCAGTAGTGCGCAATTGTTTTTACCGTATTAAAATCTAAATATATATAACTCAAAGGTGACTGACTGACTGACATAGTGATCTATCAACGCACAGCCCAAACCACTGGACGGATCGGGCTAAAATTTGGCATGCAGGTAAATGTTATGACGTAGGCATCCGCTAAGAAAGGATTTCGAGAAATTCCCGCGGGAACACCAAAAAACGATATAAAATCCGTATCTATCTGAGTGTCCAATTAAGAATACGATCGAGTGACTTGTCTAGGCTAAATTATGCCGACACAGTTTATGGAGCTCGCCTGCTAAACAAGACTGAGCTCTCAATCAGCGAGTACGAAATTCGACAGCGCCTTTCGAAATGAAATGAAATGAAATGAAATATTTATTTATAACATTGGTTATACGTCAAATACTTTATATGTAGTAATAATAATAAAAATTACAATTGTATATTAAAGGTACCCTTCTTTCCCAGGTACGTTCTCAATAGAATTATTAAAGAATTCTTCATAATTATAAAATAATTGCTCCTGGAGCCACTTTCTTAATTTATACTTAAAGGCAGATGTAGACGCTGCACTCTTAATAGATTCCGGCAAACGATTGTAGACGACGGGGCCGATCACGTACGCCGATCTCTCTGATTTGGTAAGCCTATGTGCTTCTACTACCAGGTGGTCCTTCTTTTTGTTGCTCCGAAGATTAAATTTGCTAACGCCCCTACGTTCGAAGGTATGCAGATTTTCACGGGTGAAAATCGCTATCTGGAGAAGATATAAGCACGGAAGCGGTAGTATTTTAAATTTAGCAAAATATTCGCGGGCTGAAACATCGTCCGTCACTCCAGCCATAGCACGCACGGCCCGCTTCTGCATCACAAACGCGCGACGCCAGTCGGCGGCGCGGGCCCACAGCTCGGTACCGTACGACAGGCGCGAGTGAACGGTTGCGAAATAGCAAGACCGCACGGTGGCGACCGCCGCGGTGCGCGCCAGGCGGCGCAGCGCAAAACAAGAACTTGCCCAGTTTCGCGCACACCTCATCGATGTGGGTCTCCCACACTAATGCGCTATCGATCTGGAAACCCAGAAGTTTTGTGACAGAAACTTGATCGATGAGGGCGCCGCCTGCGTACACGCTCATTCTATGAGGGCGGTGTCCGTTAAGGCTAAAATGCATGAAGCAGGTTTTTTGCCTGTTCAATGATAAGCCGTTAAATTTAAACCATTGGTCTAACCGCTGGACTGTTCTGTTCTGATATACCACTATGAAGCCACGTGACACCCTTCTTTACTGATAGAAACATACTGAAGATGGTTTCACGGGCCGGGATACGAGTATATGCACCTGGCCTCACTTTTATTCTGTGTAATTAAAAATCGATGTCCGCTATAACTATTTTCTAAGCTTAACTGGTCTACTGATTGCAATAAATACTGTATAATAACTGTGTAATAAGAAGCCTGCTTTTAGGGGTAGCTTTAGGTACGCAGCAAGCAAGTGAAACTGTGCTTGGTTTCAAGAGGAAACTAACCTTGTTCTGTCTAGAAGAGCAGAAAGAAGACCCCCCCCCCCCCCCCTCCTATAGATTAATTATATTGTATTTTGGATAAGTATATTATGTAAGGCAACAGTAAAAAAAAGTATAAATTAGGTGAATCTAAGCTAGAAAGAGCAATCTTACATAAATATACCATTGAAAAAGAAAAATATCATTTAAAATAATATGTTTTATATTAAATAAGTAAACCAATACTCATCATGCCTCATTGTGCACGTACATTCCTAAATTATTATTGTACAATAGTAATTTAGGAAGGTATTTGATTCAGTACAAAATGCAAGTATTGTTCAGTCCGTGGGTCTACCCCATACCCACACACTCGTAGTGCCGGTGACGGCCAAAAATCTGCGCTTTGGCTTTGAGCGAGAGGGAAGAATAGCTTCGCGATCCTAACGAAATAGGTATTTGGGAAAACATTTGCTATCGCTCGTGCGCTCATGCCCCCGGGCATCGCGCACAGCACATACAAAGAGCCTCACGCACACATCGACGGACGCTGCCAGTTGGCGAGAAATTGCGACGAAAGGCGGAATGTTTTCTTACGTACCTACGGATAGTGATTGTTGTGGCGTCCCCGAAACCACAGATTACTAATTAGTGCCGAAACTCCGATACAGAGAAATTGAAGTTAATAGCAGTAGGTAATAGTGATAATTTCAAGTGAGTATTTTGTTATGTAGATAATAGTAATTAGCAAGGAGTATAAACTAAATTGATTTTTGATAAATCGGCTTGTTGACGATATGCGCCCTAAATGACTGAAATTTTGTATTGTAAGGTTATTTAGGTATTTGCAGTGTATCTAAAATAAATAAAGTTTAAAAAAAACAAAAAAACACGCTTTAAATGTACATCAGACTAAAAAGTAAAAAATAATTCTTAATATAAGTTGAAAATAATAATTAACGAAAAATATAAATAGAATTACTAAAATAATACTAGATTACTGTGAAAAAGCGTGGGGCGCTCTGTGACATATTTTTCATCTATCGAGCAACCCACACTTTTTCCCAAATAAGACTAGTATTTTTTGTTAATTATTATTTTCAACTTATATTAAGAATTATTTTTTACTTTTCAGTCTGATGTACTTTAAAAGCGTGTTTTTTTAGTTTTTTAAAACTCTATTTACTTTTTAGTTCAAACTTATGAAATTATTATATTGTCGCTGATTCTTGATAAGTCTACAAAGTTTGAATTAAATCTGTCCGTTTAAAGTGGGTCAAAATCGAGTCCAAAGGAGTCGGTTACATACATACATACAGGTGAAGCATTTTTTTTAGTAAAATTTTGAGTGCGTTTGGCTGTACCTTACCTTATAATAAAAGCGTGATAAAATATTATGCTAGTTATTGTGAACGAAACTACTAATGTGATACTATAATAATTATACGAGTATACCTAACGTGACCATCTAAATAATAAGTAGGTTTTATGGGTTCCGTACAAAAAAAAACGGAACCCTTATAGGATCACTCGTGCGCCTGTCTGTCTGTCCGTCTGTCACAGCCATCACAGATCACTGTCCGAATCTACTGGACCATATCAAGTGAAATCAGGTAGGATGGTGTAATCCTATCACCCAAACACAGATGTGCAGTCAATAAATATTTTTTAAAATTAAGGGTATTTTCGGGGGACCAATTAGGAAGTTTAAAAAAAAAGTTTTGCAGACCTTACTGTATCATATATCAAATGAACAACTTCGAACAATTTTACATTATTATTTTTGGTTTTTGTTAATTTTCTAATAAAGTACTACACCGATTTTGATAAAATTTATATGGGACCACATGGGAAGCACTAGCTTTCGAAGAAAAAAAAATCATCAAAATCGGTTCACCCAATAAAAGTTCCGAGGTAACACTTATAAAAAAAATAAAAAACATACAGTCGAATTGAGAACCTCTTCCTTTTTGGAAATCGCTTGGAAAAAGACGAAAATTGACCATTCCCCCCATTAGGTAATTACTCCAAAACTACAAAATATAGTTTATTGCTTGTAGATTACAGGAAAACCTATAAGAATTCTATCAATTGTAAATAAAGTGGTAAACTCAATTTATTACGTAAATTTACGGAAAATAGTTCACTAAAACACCACTAGATAGCGCTAGTGCATCTTAATGTGACGATTTCAAATGTGATATTTTTAATTATTTAAAAATCACCCTAAATGTCTTTGAAATGAACCCTCTCTACGCGAGTTCAACTCGCACTTGGTCGTTTTTTTTAGTTCACATAAGTTGAGCTACTTATGCCTTAGTAAGTAACATGACTTCTAATATCTAAGCAGTTGTTTGCGAGTGAAAAAATAATAGGTAGATACTTCAATTAATTTATCGTTTGGTCTGTTTGCGAAAGTGGGACGTTATTTCCCTAGCTGGGGACAGCGGGACGAACAGCCTGAAAAAGGGACTATGGTCACGTTAAGTATAGGTACCGTATTTTTTTTTTAATTCTTATTCGTGGACCGTTGAAATGAGTAGGTGGATTAGCCACATTACGGTTTTGGTTTTATTAGGGCTCTGAATTTTTTTATTTTTTTTTCGAAATGACAAGCTTGTTGTTGGCCGTGGGGGCCTTTACAACTTCACCGGGCAGGGGAGGCGAGTACGGAAGGCACTCAACCTAGTGCAAAGCAAAAAGATAAGGGCTCTGAAGCAAAACAACGAACTCTAATGCTAGTACATCACATCGCTATTCGTGTTCGCGTATTCGTCTTATTCGTCCAAATGCGACGATGGAAAATTCGGCTACATTCACGAACATGTTTAGCTGCTGTGACGTCTTGGAACAGCGAAGTACAAACACACAATCGTTTATAAAAAAAAATCAATGTAATCCATTTTGAGTTAGGAAGAAATAAAACAATAATCACTGGTCAATCTTTTTCTTGAAAACCTACTAATGTTAACTTTTCCCACTCCCAGAATTTTTTAAACAGATAGATATCGATAACGTGGGTGGGATCCCATCTCTACTATCGACTTCACCATCGACATCTCTATTGTACGTGTGCTTTGCTTTCCCCCCGACCCCCAATCGTGCGATAGAGAGCGTTGCAGCTCGCAACTGACAATAGGTACTTTTCTGGACGAAATTCCCATTTCGGGAGAAAACGGTTTTCACTAACTAAATCTCAACAAATCTCTTTGATTTTGATGTCGATCGTTTCAGCACAATATATTCTAGGTTTATAGGTTTCGCTTTTTAAAAAAAAATACATTGATTTTGTTCAAAAAACGGCTTAATTCGACACAGTTTTAATCACAAAAATAACGTTACTTGAGCTCCCTATAAGTCTGAATCTATAGCAAATTTTGAAAAAAGGAAAAGCTATAAACCTAGTAATTCATTGTGTCAATAACATACTAAAAAATCATGGTGATTGGAAAATATTTAGAAGTGGAAAAACGTTTTCTCTTTTTGTATGGACGAGCACGTACTATTCTTCCCTCTTATGCTGTGACGGCGGCGGCGCCTTTTGGCAGAGTATTTAAATGTATAAAATAAGTATTTAAGTATAAATATTGTACTCATACTTACTTGCTTGCCAAATTAAATTAATTTTCTTTGTTTCTTTTCTTTCTTTTTTTATTGGATAAGGTACACTTCGAAATTGGTTCCATTTAAATTGGAAAACGAAGTTTCACCCCTAAGGGTAGAAAAATAGGCAATGACTGACTGTTCACCCCGGGAATGTTCACCTGCGAACCGATTCTGTTGAAACTTGGCACACGTAACTAGTTCTTCTGACCCTTGTTAGCGTCGTGTTTGGGTTTGTTCATTCAACTTTATGATAACTTTATACCTTACTTATAATTTGTGGGGTCATGACTATGACTACTATCGAGGGTCCGATGACGGCTATTAAAAGGTAGGTAGGTCATCAAAAAAGAAGTAGCTAAGTATTATTTATTTATTTATTTATGTATTTATTTATTTATTTACACTTAATTAATGTATACTTTAGCTACAAAAAATATTTTTTTAACAAACAAATAAACCCAAGAAAAAAGAAAAGAAATGATAAGTAAATAATAATAATTGGAAACGCTAAACACGTTAAAAAACGGACTTTAATCGAAAAAACTAAGTTTTTGGTTTTTTTTGATTAAAAAAAGGTTCTACACCGATTTTTATTAAATTTATATGTGACCGATTCGGGAGCATATCCTATTGAATAAAAAAAGAATCATGAAAATCGGTTCACAATCTGCGAAGATATCGCGTAACAAACATACAAAAAAAAAACGACGGGTTGCACTCCGGGAGTGCCGGCAGAAGTGAAAACTTGAATATTAACGTTGTGCATTTATATTACATTAAAAAGTTTATATCTCAGAAAAATCAACAAAAAATCAACTCCATCCGTCTTACGAATTTTCGATCAGGTCACGTGTCCTGACGCGAGTTTAACATTTTTTACCCATTACAAAAAAAGTGCACAACGCCGCTAAAGAAGTTTTTACTTCAAAAACTACATTTGTAATTTAAATCATAAAAACTGGTTGACTGTAAAGTCGGTTTATGGACGATAGTTTTACGTGATAAAGTGTCACAAGCCGAACGCTTGGGCCGATCGTGCCTCTCTATCGCGTGTTCCGCGCTCTCGCTTGCACGCTCGGCTCAGGCGGGACGTGACAATGAGGAGGTGACAAGGACGTGACACTTTTTCGTGAGTGCAGCCGGCGTTCATCGATTTATAAGACGTAATTACGTCAAAAATCTCCTACTTTTCAGGAGTCGGTTGAAAAGAACCCTTTTAGTCTTATTAAGCTCCAACTCTAATGTAAATCCTTACAAGTATTATAAATAAGGAAATGTGTTTGTTATTGTTCGTTTGTTACCTTTTCACGCTTCAACACCTTGACCAATTTTGATGAAATTTGGCATAAAGGTGGGGTTAACGACGGCCACTCTGCTGAACCTGTAAAAAAACTTAATACTAATTTATAGAAATAAATATTTAAAATTAAGTAGTTGTACCTACCTTTTAATGAAGCTTTAGTCTTGACCCCTGAAAAATAATTTAAAATTTCCAATTTGGAAACAATTAAAATAGCGAGAGACCGCGAGGTGGCTACTTACCAAACATTTTACCCCGCGCCCCCGCGCAGCCCCCTCTTGACCCTGCGCCTGCGCCGCATCCAATAACCACCGACGACGTCACAGTCGTGCTTTGGAACACACCACAGTAACTAGCCGCGCCGCGCAAGCTCTCGCCTTTATAAATAAGTTGCTTTCTTTTATTTTAATTCTTTCCAAATTGGAAATTTCACATTATTTTTCAGGGGTCAAGACTAAAGCTTCTTATAAAGGTAAGTACAACTACTTAATTTTACATATTTATTTCTATAAATTAGTATTAAAGTTTTTACAGGTTCAGCAGCGTGGCCGTCGCGTCCTTAGCAGGCGGCCTGTGTCACGGGCCAGGGAGGGATATTAACTACTTTTTATCCCGTGAAAATAGCATAGTCCGATGTAGTTCCTAAGGGAAGTGAATAAATACATTTTTTTTAATAATTTCTATAACATCGCAACGGAACAATGGATTGTTGTGATTTTTTTGCACAGAGATGTTTGAGGTGGTGGAAATGTTACGATGCCAATGGCTTACCAATTGTGAATTTTTTAAAAATATTTTCTAATTTACATCCTGACATAGTTCCCGAGGGCTCTGGGGAAAACTCATTTCCACGGTCGCGCACGTCTTCGTCGCAACGCAGCAAAGGATTTAAGTGATTTTTTTGTATAGAATTGTTTGAGAGGGTGGGATAAATGCCATAGACGGTAATCCGAATAACCCGATCTGGGAGAGGGATCTGCAGAAAACTCACGTCCACGCTCACTCCACCACTCACCCTCAAAGACAGTCATAAAAACTATGTTCACGAGGGCGAAGCCGCGGGCAACGGCTAGTACCTAAGCAATTTAGAGTCGACACCGAACAAACAAACGGAACCTTCAGCAATTTCCAGCAAAGGAGGCTTCGCGGCGCCCGCGCCGGCCGCCGCGCATTTCCCTGCCATCATTTCACTTCACGTAATAATTAATTTGCTTGTTTGATCGGCGCCCACTCCAAGACTCCTGAAGTGTTTACATTACATTAGTGTTGGGGCTCAGTTAGACTGGAAACGTTGTTTTTATCTTTCACTATTCATTTTCTTTCTTTTTTTTCGTCGGTTAAATTTCTTGTTAAAAAGGTTTTTAATTAAAAAATAGTAATAATCGCAGCCTTACAGAGATCACATACAAACTATTATAGAAACCCTTACAGTTTCGCCATGTTCGTTTGTTTGTCCATCGGTATGTTACAGCCATTTCACTCAGACTATTATAGCCAGATACAAAGCTAAAATATAGTAAGGTGGTGGTGGTGGGTTGGTTGCGTTTAGTTCGCGTCCCCTCACCCCGAAACACTTCCCGTTGCAGTTCAAGCGCGTGCACATTCCTGAGAGCATCTGTTTTGCAATGACAACCCACAACTGCTTTTTTATATGATTTTTCATATTTTTTAGGTTCCGTACAAAAACAACAAAACGGAACCTTATAGGATCACTCGTGCGTCTGTCTGTCCGTCCGTCTGTCTAAGCCAATTGCTCCGACTCTACTAGACTAAATCAGATGAAATTTGGTAGGATTGTGTAATCCTATGACCCAAACACAGGTGTGCAAAGTATATACATATTTTTTTTAAATAAAGGTTAACTTCGAGGGACAAATTAGGAAATTAAAAAAAAGGGTTGGAAACCTTATTGTGTCATATATGAATTAAAAGGGCTCGTTATCAGGATTTTAAATATATTTTTATTTAAATTGTAAAATAAACAGTTTTGATTTTATTCATAAAATAAGACGAAAATTGACCATTCCCCCCTTACTGAGCCTAAAATTTTGAAAAAAAATACAAAATATACTACATGGCTTGTAGATTACAGGAAAACCTATAAGAATTCTATCAATTGAAAAAAAAGTGGTAAACTCAATGTAATACGTTCAATTGTCATTGATGTTCCACCTTAACGTACCTACAAAGCGTTTTGCTTCTTCGTTCATTATGCGAACGGGCAAGAAGTGGAATTCCCTGCCGGCGTCTGTATTCCCCGATTCGTATAATTTAGGAATCTTTAAAACGAGAGTGAATAGGCACTTTTTGAACTTGCGTGTTACATCCTCGGCTGCATCGGCACCTACCATCAGGTAAGGTGCAGCCAAACGCACTAATTTTTTTTTAAAAAAAAAGAAGTTCACTAAAACACCACTAGATTGCGCTAGTAGTAGTTAACTGTATGGAGTACTGCTCTCACTTGTGGGACGGATCGGCTCGTCACCAGCTATATGCCTTGAATTCTATCGACCGACGCGCTAGGAGACTCATTGGCGACAAGGAACTTGTATCAAACAGGCTCCAAAGCCTCGAGCATCTGCACAAAGTCAGGCAGGGCACATAGCTCGTAGAACAGATGGCCGATGGGGCAGTAAAGTTCTCGAGTGGCGACCGCGCACCGGAAAACGTAGCGTAGGCAGGCCTCCCACGCGGTGGACCGATGACCTGGTGAAGGTTGCGGGAAGCCGATGGATGCGGGCAGCGCAGAACCGGTCGTCGTGGAAATCCTTGGGGGAGGCCTTTGTCCAGCAGTGGACGATTTGTGGCTGATATGATAATGATGATGAAAACATAAAAACTTTGACGTGATACTGCAGCATCTGCATGATACCCAACTCTTCATCAACTTACAGCAGAGGCATCGTGTTTGGGATATACAAGTTTAAAAAGCATAAATTAAAAATTAATTTGAAAAGAACCCCGCCAAAAAACCTCTTAAAAGTAGAAAATAATAAGTTAGTTATATTTTGAACTGAGAGTCGTCGCGTAGAGGGACCGCTAAGTAAATAAGTTTACTACAACTAATAACTTTACTACAACTAATTACTAATAACTTCACAACTTATTAGTCCCTATACGCAACGACTCTTCGAACAAATTTAGATAACTACTTAAATTAAACTGCAAAACTTATTATTTTCTACTTTTAAGAGGTTTTCTGTCAGGGGTTTTTAAATTTTTAATTTGAGTTTTTTATCCACAATTGGTAAGCCCTTGGCATGGCGTCATCTCACGTCCTGATGGTATTTAGTGACGATGACGCCGAAGATGGAAGCAACCTTACGCTCAACGCAACGGGGAGCTGGCAGCTGGCAGCTGGCAGCTGGCTATCGTACGCCAAAATCTTTACGCCAAAACACGCCAATGCAATAAAAAATTGATAATTGGCGGCATCATTCTTGATACAGATAAACAACCTTTGACATCACTCCACTCTAATCACTACAAATCAAATGAAGCGTCTCACAAGGGATATACATTTGTGATGTGATCTCGTGGCTCGTTCGTCTGCTAATCAATGAACGTAGCAACCCTGACGTGTTGACCTTTAACCTTAGCCGTAACATGCCCTTTGCGAGTGCTCCACTAGAGAGCGCTGTGACGCTGTACTTGGAGTAGCTGTACTCACTCACAGGCCCTCCTCGGATAAACTACTAAAGGGATAAGACAAGCGGCTATTTGTGAGTAAATCTAATGCCTGCTCTGTTCACATTTAGGAACACTTAAAGTAAAAATGTTTTCTTTTTATATTTTTCTTATAAAAATCGCTTTATCATTAAGCATTGTTTACTCAAACTAATCTATATATCTATACCTTTATATGTAAATCTATATATGTATATGAAAGAAAGTCGTGTTAGTTACACCATTTATAACTCAAGAACGGCTGAACCAATTTTTATGATTTTTGTGTTTTTGCATTTGTCTTCGTCGGGAATAGGATAATAAGTATTAAAATATGATATTCATCAATAAAAAAAAATAACAGTCAAATAAATAATTGGTTTTAAGGTAGGGTAGTGTTGTGTAGTGTAGTAAGGGTAGGGTAAGATAGGGTAGGGTAGTGTAGTGTAGGGTAAGGTAGTGTAGTGTTGTAGTGTATGTAGGGTAGGGTAGGGTAGTGTAGGGTAGGGCAGGGTACTGTAGGGTAGGTCAGGGTAGTATAGTGTAAGGTGGAACGAAGTTCCCTGGGACAGCTAGTATTATATAAAAATAAAAGTTTAAAAAACTTAAAAACCGACTTCAAAATGAAATTCACTCAAAAGTATGAAATAATATTATTATACTAGATACACGACATTAACCAACAATAACGAAATCAAAGGTGGGTACGAATTACATTAGGGGCGTAAATTTACTTTTGAGGTCGGTATCAGCACACAGCTACTTACGTATCAAATGTTTTAGATTCGATGGCATTGCTGACACCGACCTCAAAAAAAATTTTAGGCCCTAATTTAATACCTACCCACCTTTGATTTCGTTATTGTTGGTTAATGTCGTGTATCTAAGTATAATAATAATATTTCATACTTTTGAGTGAAGTTCATTTTGAAGTCGGTTTTTAAGTTTTTTAAACTTTTATTTTTAGTGATAATGCTGCTATCTAACAACGTTATACCCAATCACCCACTCGCCAATAGGAACCATCAAATCATAACTCATAATGCATGTGTTTCATTAACAGATATCTACAGATTGCTGTGGCTTCCATCATCATCTCAACAGCATGAAAGTTAAGAAGTTAAATCTTCCATCATTAGGTCATCTGAATAACCTGAAAGAATACGCGGGCACCCACTAGTACGAGTATAACATAAAATAGTTTTCGGGAAAGAATTCAGTTACACAACCTGAACCCGGTCTAAATCTTAAGGAGTTTATGCTATTAATTGGTGGGTCCGTCGAACGTACACGGTTTCAGCAACACATGTCGTCCAGCAGGGCGACGGTGACGGTGCGATCCTGCAAACCTTTATAGTCAATAATCCTTCTCATTTCTCCAGGACCTACCTGGACAGTAGGTAGTGGTTCTCTTCCACGAGGCACTCGCCTTGCAGAGTACTAGGACAAGCATCTTGGCGGCGAGACATACCGTAGTTGGTCCTCGCCCTCGCCTCACGGCGTTGTTAGCAGGAGTAGCGGCCCTCACTACATGACCTAGCTGTCGGTGAGTGAGGACGCTATATCATAAACCTGGTAGTTTAGAGTATCTGGTAGATGTACGAGAGGGGAATCATTCTCATAAAAATGAACAACTCTGCTAAAATCCCTAAAAAATGTCGACTTCCTGTATAAAATTAGTTAATTCAAATAAGGGATGTTGACTGCTAGTCATCTGGGTTACTTTTATTCATGCCTATATGCACGAAGCGTTACGCTTCCTCATTTATTATGCGGACTCCTTGCCTGCGGCTGTGTTACAACAATTTAGGGATTTACGATTTGGGGATCTTCAAGGCGAGACTGAATAGGCATTATTTGAGTTTGAGTGTACTCTCCTCGACTGCACCGTCACTTACCATCAGGTGAGATGTAGTAAAACGCACTCAACTTTTAATTGAAAAAAAAACTGTCAAAAATGTCATTTTGTTCTAAAAATGTTCGAAATGCCTAGGCGCGACGTCATAGTTTTGCAGCGTCGTTTAAAAACTCATTTTGTGATTTTTGTTCAATTGAATTTAAAATTAAAGACTTAATGAAAAACAAAGCGAGTAAGGTTTTTCAAAGTTTCAATAGGACGGCATTTTAGTGATCAAGAGTTCATAATTTATTTTTGATGCTGTCGTCATTATCCCAATTATTAAGGGATGTCATATTTGTTCTGTTTCATGAGCTAAATCTGCAGGTGTATTGTATGTTTAGTCATATTACATTACCGCTAGCTGTTTTACAATACGGAGCTGCATTACAATACAGCGGGTCGACGATAAGGCAGATTGCTTTACCGCTGGCATTGTGTCGCAGGCATACTGTATGACTCGTCATTTTACATACGGTTAGACAAATTACACAATGGCGAGGGCGGGGAGCCTGGCTTCGCGAGGCTCTTTGACAGTTAAATCAATCAAACCTGACCGAACCTAACATCGCGGCATTTATTTTGCCTGTCTCGGCATTTTGCAATCTGCGTACATAATTTTACAATTTGCCTAACCGTTTACATAAGGACGAATTATACAATTTGCCTGACCGTATGTAAAATGACTAATCATACAATTTGCCTGCTACATATGTCGCGATGACGATGCAGCGTATCGTCAACACGCTGTATCGCAATGTGCCTCCGTATTGTAAAACAGCTAGCGGTATTGTAATATGGCTAAATATACAATCCGCCTACGGACATGTATACTAGTTAGTTACAACGACTGGGGTAAGGTAGTTCTGGTTGGTTGACAAGTTATTAAACTGTAACAATCACAAAGGATTTTCCAATGTACATCATACAAGGTAAATGTGGTAAAATTAACAATACGACAAAACTCTATAGTAAACGGTCCCTTTTACCCGACTGCCACAAAACGGGGGTAATGTTTTTCGGGTGTTTGTGTGTGTGTCAGTATCTTTGGCTGAGCCTGGAGCCTAAACGGCTTGATGTACAGTGGAGTGCGAGGTGTCGTTAGGTTTGTCTTGATCGCGTCAGTGAAATAGGATACATTTTTACCGACTGCCCATAAAAGATAGGTAATGTCTTTATACAGTCGGGTTTATAATTTTTATTTAATAAATTGGTCAGGTTATTAGGGTTCCGTCCGTACACTCAAGGGACGCGACGGGACTCCCTTACTAAGCCTGCGCTGTCTGTCCGACTGTCTGTCTGTCTGTCTGTCAGCGGGCTGTAGGTATTACATCAACTGTAAAAGGTAGACACTTAAAATTTCTCAGAATGAGTATTTTTGCTGCCGCTATAACAACAAATACTAAAAATTTGAAAAAGTGAATTAATGTACATTAAAAATTATCTAAAAACCACGTTTTATTACCTACTTTGGGGCCAGATGACCATGTGTGATTTGTCCCAGAATGTTTATTTATTTATTTTATTATTATTTGCCTCAAAAATAATAAAATAACCCTCTGGGGGTCTCGATGACCCAAGAGGACATACACAAATACGACACACACCACCACCACATACATGATTACAGGTGAACTCGAATAACGTGAAGCGCATCTTTCTACAAAGATATTAAAAGCTAAGCTTTCATGCTCGTCATTAACTTTAATGCGCCTCACGTTTTTAAAGTTCACCTTTAACCACGTAGGTGTTTCATAGTGGTGTGTGTTGTATAATGTATATATCCTCTTGTATTGTATCAAGAATCAAGGTATATATCCTCTAGCATCATCAAAACCCCCGGAGGGGTTTTATTTTTTGAGGTAAATAAACCGTGGTTTTTAGATTATATATTTAATCTACATTTAATATTTTCTTCTTTGTCGTTTTTTTATATACCTATCTGTCTGTGTGTTATAGCTTGTTATGTCCGTTATTTTGGATTTTGAATAAAGTGAGAAGTGTTATTGTTTTGTTGTGATATCCATGTCGAGGGTCGAGGGGGTTCTAAGAAACAGGTAGCCCGCCATTTTGTGGAGGCGGACATTTTGGATCTACCGTGATATTGAATATACTATATTGTGTTGTCATCGGAACTGAAGCTGTTTGTAGAATTTTTGCATGATCGTATAACAGGAAGTATCTAAAAATCCGATGCAAGATTCCACGGATCAGATAAATAAGGTTGGATTGGAAATGTGGGCTGGGCAGGCGCGCCTCAAGTATGATTAGACAATCATACTTACCGAAGCACGCGTTCATACTTTTTAATTGCGTGTGGTTGTGTGTAACGTACAGACTCTCGAAATGGTGTGAGACACAATTGCAGCCCTGTGTTCTAAGTGTGTTTTGTTTATTAGTGCGCGCAATTCGTGTATATGTGTTATTATTGCTTGTGTAGTGGAGTTGATGGGTGGGAGACAGGCGGCGACGCTGGTTTTTAAACAAAAGTGTGACTATTGCCAATCCAACCTTATTTATTTTATCCGTGCAAAATTCCACCCGGAACGACAGACAAACAAGAAAGTAACTTAATAAAAATATGTTAAAAAATAAGGGGGGTCTCCATTCAAAAAATGATATTTTTATAGGCATCTCAGATGATTTAGCTGTATGGTAAAACGGCAATTTATATAAAAGCTTGAAACTTGGTGTGATTACGCTACCTATACTTAAATAAAATAATCCTTTCCTTACTTTAATATTATAAATGTGAAAATGTGTTTGTTTGTTTGTTACCTTTTGACGCTTCAACGCCTTGACCAATGTTAATGATATTTGGCATGCAGGTAGCCTGTGTTACGAGGAAAGACATAGGATACGTTTTATCCCGTGAAAACAGCATAGCCTGATGCAGTTCCTAAGGGAACTAAAAATTTACTCTTTTTTGATTAACTTCTTTAACATCGCAACGGAACAATGGATTGTGTGATTTTTTGCACAGAGATGGTTGGGGGGTGGGAAATGACATGATTTACTAATAAGCATATCCTGACATAGTTCCCGAGGGATCTGGAGAAGAGTCACGTCCACGAACCACGCACCCTTAAGACAGTCATAAAAACGATATCCACACGGGCGAAGCCGCGGGCAAAAGGTAGTAAATAATATATAGGCCAAGTGTGAGTCGTACTAGCGCTATGGAGAATCTAAATGACAAAAAACGAAAATTTCGTCGCTCGCGTTGATGTATTTTTTTGTAATGTGAAAAGGTATAAATATTATAGTTGTGTGGAGAGATGTAGTGGTACGAAACCCTAGGTGTGCGGTGTGCGGTGTGCGGTGTGCGGTGTGCGGTGTGTGGTGTGCTGGTCCGACTCGCACTTGGCTGGTTTTCACTATAATATTATCTAATGTAATTGGATATAATTGACTTTGACCTCAATTTAATGTTTATCCTCAATTGATATGCCCTTGACATCATCTCACCTGATGGTAAGTGACGATGATGCCCAAGATGGAAGCAGACTTACCACGATTCCCAACGAAACGGGAAACTGGCTATCTTATTTTTAATAATGATAATAAGATGGTAAGATTTAGATAAGATTGTGGTAATTAGCCGTATGGGCTTAGAAAATACCCTACCACAACCAAACCAAGTCTTACAAAGCTAGACAGACCCCATCGGGAACCGAACCTACGACTTCCTGGTGAAGCGAATGGACTAAAAAATACGTCACCAGGGCGACGAAAGCTATAATTACTTAATGAAAACTAGAAGACTGGAATGTTCTTTTTCTTGGGCGTTCCCTCACTTCTGAGGATCGCGTGACCCCGTCTTTCTATAACTATCTACTGGACGGACATAGCCTTACTTCCAGTGTACTGGACACCACTATAGCTACTCTTCTTCACAGCATTGAAAAACCTAGCTGGTGCTCTTTACCGTTATTTACCCTGCCTGAGTGTTTTTCCTCTATACCCTAAAGTGCCCATCTAATTGTAAAGTATGTATTAGTAGTAACATATAGTATGGCCACTCCCTGCTGCTCTCCACTTCTCCAGGTCCCGACCTCACCCGCTCTGTCGCCCAGGTGGCTACAGCTCAGTACTGGTTTGTAAAGTATGTATTAGTAGTAACATACAGTATGGCCACTCCCTGCTGCTCTCCACTTCTCCAGGTCCCGACCTCACCCGCTCTGTCGCCCAGGTGGCTACAGCTCAGTACTGGTTTGTAAAGTATGTATTAGTAGTAACATACAGTATGGCCACTCCCTGCTGCTCTCCACTTCTCCAGGTCCCGACCTCACCCGCTCTGTCGCCCAGGTGGCTACAGCTCAGTACTGGTTTGTAAAGTATGTATTAGTAGTAACATACAGTATGGCCACTCCCTGCTGCTCTCCACTTCTCCAGGTCCCGACCTCACCCGCTCTGTCGCCCAGGTGGCTACAGCTCAGTACTGGTTTGTAAAGTATGTATTAGTAGTAACATACAGTATGGCCACTCCCTGCTGCTCTCCACTTCTCCAGGTCCCGACCTCACCCGCTCTGTCGCCCAGGTGGCTACAGCTCAGTACTGGTTTGTAAAGTATGTATTAGTAGTAACATACAGTATGGCCACTCCCTGCTGCTCTCCACTTCTCCAGGTCCCGACCTCACCCGCTCTGTCGCCCAGGTGGCTACAGCTCAGTACTGGTTTGTAAAGTATGTATTAGTAGTAACATATAGTATGGCCACTCCCTGCTGCTCTCCACTTCTCCAGGTCCCGACCTCACCCGCTCTGTCGCCCAGGTGGCTACAGCTCAGTACTGGTTTGTAAAGTATGTATTAGTAGTAACATACAGTATGGCCACTCCCTGCTGCTCTCCACTTCTCCAGGTCCCGACCTCACCCGCTCTTTCGCCCAGGTGGCTACAGCTCAGTACTGGTTTGTAAAGTATGTATTAGTAGTAACATACAGTATGGCCACTCCCTGCTGCTCTCCACTTCTCCAGGTCCCGACCTCACCCGCTCTGTCGCCCAGGTGGCTACAGCTCAGTACTGGTTTGTAAAGTATGTATTAGTAGTAACATACAGTATGGCCACTCCCTGCTGCTCTCCACTTCTCCAGGTCCCGACCTCACCCGCTCTGTCGCCCAGGTGGCTACAGCTCAGTACTGGTTTGTAAAGTATGTATTAGTAGTAACATACAGTATGGCCACTCCCTGCTGCTCTCCACTTCTCCAGGTCCCGACCTCACCCGCTCTGTCGCCCAGGTGGCTACAGCTCAGTACTGGTTTGTAAAGTATGTATTAGTAGTAACATACAGTATGGCCACTCCCTGCTGCTCTCCACTTCTCCAGGTCCCGACCTCACCCGCTCTGTCGCCCAGGTGGCTACAGCTCAGTACTGGTTTGTAAAGTATGTATTAGTAGTAACATACAGTATGGCCACTCCCTGCTGCTCTCCACTTCTCCAGGTCCCGACCTCACCCGCTTTGTCGCCCAGGTGGCTACAGCTCAGTACTGGTTTGTAAAGTATGTATTAGTAGTAACATACAGTATGGCCACTCCCTGCTGCTCTCCACTTCTCCAGGTCCCGACCTCACCCGCTCTGTCGCCCAGGTGGCTACAGCTCAGTACTGGTTTGTAAAGTATGTATTAGTAGTAACATACAGTATGGCCACTCCCTGCTGCTCTCCACTTCTCCAGGTCCCGACCTCACCCGCTCTGTCGCCCAGGTGGCTACAGCTCAGTACTGGTTTGTAAAGTATGTATTATAAGTAACATACAGTATGGCCACTCCCTGCTGCTCTCCACTTCTCCAGGTCCCGACCTCACCCGCTCTGTCGCCCAGGTGGCTACAGCTCAGTACTGGTTTGTAAAGTATGTATTAGTAGTAACATACAGTATGGCCACTCCCTGCTGCTCTCCACTTCTCCAGGTCCCGACCTCACCCGCTCTGTCGCCCAGGTGGCTACAGCTCAGTACTGGTTTGTAAAGTATGTATTAGTAGTAACATACAGTATGGCCACTCCCTGCTGCTCTCCACTTCTCCAGGTCCCGACCTCACCCGCTCTGTCGCCCAGGTGGCTACAGCTCAGTACTGGTTTGTAAAGTATGTATTAGTAGTAACATACAGTATGGCCACTCCCTGCTGCTCTCCACTTCTCCAGGTCCCGACCTCACCCGCTCTGTCGCCCAGGTGGCTACAGCTCAGTACTGGTTTGTAAAGTATGTATTAGTAGTAACATACAGTATGGCCACTCCCTGCTGCTCTCCACTTCTCCAGGTCCCGACCTCACCCGCTCTGTCGCCCAGGTGGCTACAGCTCAGTACTGGTTTGTAAAGTATGTATTAGTAGTAACATACAGTATGGCCACTCCCTGCTGCTCTCCACTTCTCCAGGTCCCGACCTCACCCGCTCTGTCGCCCAGGTGGCTACAGCTCAGTACTGGTTTGTAAAGTATGTATTAGTAGTAACATACAGTATGGCCACTCCCTGCTGCTCTCCACTTCTCCAGGTCCCGACCTCACCCGCTCTGTCGCCCAGGTGGCTACAGCTCAGTACTGGTTTGTAAAGTATGTATTAGTAGTAACATACAGTATGGCCACTCCCTGCTGCTCTCCACTTCTCCAGGTCCCGACCTCACCCGCTCTGTCGCCCAGGTGGCTACAGCTCAGTACTGGTTTGTAAAGTATGTATTAGTAGTAACATACAGTATGGCCACTCCCTGCTGCTCTCCACTTCTCCAGGTCCCGACCTCACCCGCTCTGTCGCCCAGGTGGCTACAGCTCAGTACTGGTTTGTAAAAAGATTTTGCCGTGATGTTGTTCGTGTTGCCATTTGCTTTTAAAATGTCGTTTCTCGTCCGTTGATGCACGAGGTGTCCGGTGTGCCAATAGATACGAGTAGGAGACTTTGGCGCTCCCTCGTTTACAAATTTCTTACTTCATTCTTTACGTATATTTTTCAAGTTAGTTTTTCGATAAGTTTCTATTTTAGTAGTTTCCTAACTTTTGGGTCGTTTTTCAATCAGCTGTTAGATGGTTTGCGTGATTTCCGATATAACCTCGACCCCATTTGTAAAATAAGAAAAAAATTCAACAAGGGCACTTGATAAAGTATCGATAATTTTTCTAATAAGACAAGAATTCTTGCTTGCCCGGCTTTCGTTTGAAAAATTCAGCAAGATATCAATTTTTGTAAATTAGGTCAAATATAAACTCTCATTCCTCGTAATAACCTATACAGGGTGTAACAAAATTGGTGCAGGACCCGTCAACTGGGGCTTCTACTCATCGTACTGAACAACTTTCCCCAAGAAAACCATAGTCAATTCTCAAAAAAAATTTTGATTCTCCATACAGTTTTTTTATCCACAATTGAAAATCCCGTGGCAGTTTCACCTGATAATAATATACTAAACTGGTCAATTAACTAATCAATTTGTATTTGTAAGTTATTTTTTTTGCGATTTCAGCAAAGTCATAGAACAAAAGTTGTTCAGAATGATAAGTAGAAGCCCTAATTAACGGGACCCACACCAATTCCGCTACACTCTGTACACATTCCATAAATGTACAGAGTTTTACTTTTATTATTTTCGCTAACATTATAACGAACGAAATTATACACATTACAAAACTCACGCGCAACTATTCCGAATTACTTCAAAAATATGCGTTATTGAGTGGATTGTTTTTTAATGAAAATTAAGTATATTTGTGTCTTTTTTTCACCCAAGAAGTAAAAAATAAAGTAGTTATTTAAAATATGATGTCCAAACAGCCGGGAATCCAATAATTTTACTAATATCTGGCGTCTGCGTAGACCGTCGACCAAGAATTTCAAAAACGGCCTGTGGGAAAATGTTTGTAATGGGAAAGCTACACACAAAATGTAAAATTATTTTCACCCAAGTAACGTATTGGGAAATGGCAAATAATAAGAAATCAATATAATTTCTGAAAACTAAATACTTCATATCTTTTTTGTCCTTCTGAAATCGACCATTCCGGCTGTAGGCAGATTCTAGGGAATAGACGTTCTTAATCTTCGTTTGAAGAATTGAAAATGTTCATAACTTTTAGACTTTGTGACGATAACATCTTGTTAAAAAAAACTATTTTCTTTGAAGAAATTTTCTACATTGAAGGTTAAAATACAAAATGATGACGTCATTTACACGGCAAACACCCACGCCATCCGTGACGTCACGGTTTCCGATCCAAGAAACGCGTTGGTTAAAGTGTAGTAGTTCAGAGACATTCAGTACAAACGTAATTAATAACAGTACACAGGTTAAGATAAATCAGTATAATACGATTTTCCGTGTAGTAGCCCTTCATGTTGTCCTGAAGCTAAAACTGTATTATGCCGTAATACAAATTCTCTTTAAATCGCAGACAGAGAAATCTCCGTTTACGCGTTGTCTGCATTTCAAATTAAAATATACTTTCATTTGGAATTGGACATGTCGCACCCTAAGCTGACACTCATGTAATCATTCATCATCTGGTGAACTATTTCATCATATTAGCCGAAAGACGTCAACTGCAGGACAAAGGCCTCCCCGTGTATTTCCACGACGACCGTTCCAGCGCGGCCCGCAGCCAGCGGCTTCCCGCGAACTCCACCGGGTCGTCAGTCCATTGAGTGGGAGGTCTGCCCATGCTGCGTCTTCACTCGAGAACTTTGTTGCCCCAACAGGCGTCCGTTCTAAGAGTTATGAACTAGTTGCTTAAATTAAAATTTCAACATCAAAGGTTTACATTAATTAAAAAACCATGAAACAGAGTCATCGTTCATGCAACAAGGAACAACAGGAAGTCCGGCCAGTCCCTACATTATTAAGCGCCGAGAAGCTACAGGTAACAGTTACTTACCTCTAAACAACAAATCACAGGTCACAGCTATTAAACAGGGTTTTTTAATTTTCTAAAACACACATCGACATGCTTTCTCTACTGTGAATGCTTACATAGCACTAGTTGCTTTATATACTTGGGTTAAAAACGCGCGAGCGGTCGCGGGCCCGTCGAGCTTGCACGCGCTCGAAGCTTCGCGTTGCCGCGAACGTACTGAAGGGAATAGGGAGTAGGGAGCCAACCGCCAAAGTTAGGGAGGATCCGTTACTGCGCATGACCTGGACGAATACCGTCACTGCACGTACTCGTACCGGCTCCCGCAGTACTGCAACCTTAGTGATAATAAATGTCAGTAGTAACTTTACAGGAAAACTTTCAGACCATATTTTTAAAAGTACAAACTACAAACTAGGGTGTTTAGGTGTACGTTTTTCTCATTGTAGACAAAGTCACAGATTACTAATTAGTACAAAGTATATATTAATACTAACATACAGTATGGACACTCCCTGCCGCTCTCTAGATTGCGACCTCACCCCCTCGTCACCCAGATTGATACATATTGGTTACAGTTTAGTTGTCGAACGTATAAGATTTCGCCGCCATTTTCTTTGTTCCGTCATACCATTTTTGAAATGTCATTTCCGGCCCGTTGTATGAAGTGTCCAAGGTGTGCTGTAGACGTGCTTGAAATGTTTTGTTCAAGTGCCCGCGCGTTTATTTCTAAGGGTATTTGACAGTGTCTAAAATAAATTATAAAGTATTATTTAACTACTTACGTGGGATAATGGTTAAAGCCATTGGCTTCACATCAGAAGGTCGCGGGTTCGATTCTCGGCGGAGGCTAACTTTGTAAGACTCGGTTTGGTTGGCGGAAGGGAATTTTATAAGCCTAGCTAGCTACCGCCATTATCTAGGTCTCGCGCCACAAACATTAATAAGGTTAAAAACATAATGGAACAAGTGGATAAGGTATCGCGATGACAACAAAAACGGAAGTTAAGATTTTGATGAGGATCGATTGTCTTACACTAATAGAGTCTAAAAATGTTTCAAAAAGAAACTCACTCAAAATTATGAAATAATATTTTTAGGTGTAAACACACATAATTAACCATGATTGACGTAATCAAAGGTAAGTACGAAACAAACTAGGGGCGCACAACGTGTTCGAGGGCGGCAGTCGGCAGTCGGCAGTCGGCAGTCGGCAGTCGGCAGTCGGCAGTCGGCAGTCGGCAGTCGGCAGTCGGCAGTCGGCACCAGCACTAGAGAAACGTATACTTACCTATCAAATGTTTCCGATTGGATGGCTCTGTTAGGTACTCGTCGGTCCTTTAATTTCGTCATTGTTGGTTTATTTAGTGTATTTATAAAAATATTAATTCATAATTTTGAGTAATTTTTTTTTAAGTCCGTTTTTAGTTTTGTTTAACTTCTATTTTTATTTTTTGTAATAACAATGTTAATTTAAATCACCCGTTCGCCAATAGGATATCATCAAATCATAATGCATGGGTTTTATTACCGGTAACAGAGTCAGGTGGCTTCCATCATGAAATCCATCATTCAAACTTTCTATCATCAGCTCACCTGAATAACCTGGAAGAATTTAACTATTGGTCTATAAAATCATAACAGCCTAAAGACGTCCACTGCTATACAAAGGTCTTCCCGAAATTTCCACGACGACCGGTCCTGCGCTGCCCGCATCCAGCGGCTTCCAGCGACCTTCACCAGGTCGTCAGTCCACCGTATGAGAGGCATGCCTACGCTACGTCTTCCGGTGTGCGCTAGCCACTCGGGAACTTTACTACCCTAACGGGCATCTGTTCTACGAGTTATGTGCTCTGCGCACTGTCACTTAAGTTTTGACAGTCTATACATACCTATAACACCTTGTTGTACCTTCCATCATCAGCTCATCAATATGAGATAATGACTACCAGACGCAAATACATAGCTTTCGAAAATATACGAAACACGTAATACGTGTCTAAAAAATTTGAGGTTTGCCTTCGATTTCCGACTTGGCGACAATGGGACCGTCTGGGAAGAATACCCTATCAAACAAAAAAATAATTTTCTAAATCGGCCCAGGCGTCTTGACTAATCGGGGAACATGCATATAAAAATAAAATCAAAATAAAAGATTCCGACGAATTGAGAACCTCTTCCTTTTTTGAAGTGAGTTAAAGACTAGAAATAAAAATGTATTACAGACCACTTCCGAGTGACTTTTTTACGAGATTTAGGATCAAAGTAGGTTATACTGAGTATACGAGTACACCCAAAAGAAAAAGAACAAGAAAAATACCGGCCAAGTGCGAGTCGGTTTGCGCGCAGAGCGTTTTGCACAACCAAAAATATATCATTCATTATGTCTATAACTTGAATAATATAAATGAATATTATTATTTTACAAAAAATAATAACATACCAACAAAATATAAACTTGAAAGGGAGTTAAGTTCGATATAAAAAAAATACAGAGATCTAAAAATGAGTTATTATCAAGTTCTATAGTGGTTTCTTAAATACTTGCTACGGCACTTCAAATTGAAATATTTTACTTAACTTCTCCAAATAATAGAAAGTTTACAACGATTTTCAGTTCTATGTAAGAAAATTCCTTATGTTCTGTGCCATTTAATGGTGTAACTTGGCAAGTTTACAATTACGTTTTGACACCCAAAGTGGGCTTTTACAAATTTTTTATTTTGCTTTTTATTAAAAACTTTTTAGAGAGTGCCTACGTTCAGTAAGTTGTCCTTCCCATTCAAAGCCTTGAACTACTTACTCAAAAAGGTTTTGTTACCCTATTCTACAAGTTTTTCACGAACTTTTATAACATATTATGCATGCTTTATGAGTTTTTCTTAAGCTGCAGCGCCCCCTAATGGTCTACGGCTATACAACATGTCTAGGCTTGCTCTGAATAACCTAGCCTTTTTGTAAAATTAAAAACCCGACTAAAAAATAATACCCCTATTTTAAAATTAATTCTATATCACTTTGGGGATCAAGAAAAATCAAAAATCCATCACACCGTTCAGGCGACAGGTTCAGCCAAAGAAATGGACATACATACACGACAAACATAACCTCCTTTTGGGGCAGTCTGATAAAAATGACGCGGACTTGGTTAAATAGTTCCTGAGAAGCCCTGAAGCGCCAACAACCTGGCTACTGCGGCGCCCCCTGGTAGTCTGCAGCTGTAAAACATGTCGGAAATGGCAGCTATTTAATGCAAAAAAAGGCATCGGAGTCGGCTGGTTTATTTTGAAGAAGCCCTCAAGCGACGACTATGCTGGCTGCTGCAGCGCTCCCTGGTGGTCTACCGCTATAAAACAAGTCTAAGAACCTGCCCTGAAATGATACTTTTTAAATGCAAAAAAACCGCAAGAAAATCGGCCCAGTAGTTTTTGAAATAAATGGCAACATTAGCATCAACCATCCTGGCTGCTGCATCGCTTCCTGGTGGTCTACCGCCATAAAACATATTATATAAGAACCTACTCTGAAATGATATCTTTTAAATACAAAATTACTGCAAGGAAATCGAACCAGTAGTTTTCTAGATAAATGGAAACATACGTTTGCATACACAAACCAACAAACAAACAACCTCTCACCCTAAATGCATAACCCCTCTCCATTCCGTCGTCGGTAAAAAATAGAGCAAACCCTTTTTAATTTTACTGACAAGGCTTTTTGTATAAAAATAAAATAAATATTCTAGGACAAATCGCACATGGTCATCTGGCCCCAAAGTAGGATTCCCTGTGTTAAGAGAACCAGAGACTGATATAAATACTTATATACGTTTAAATACATACATATATAGATATTTAACACCCAGACACAAAGCAAACAAATCTGCTCATCACACAAATGTTTGCCCTGGGTGGGGATCGAACCCACAACTCTCGGATCAGCAGTCAAGAGCACTAACCACTGAGCCACCGAGTCAGTATCCTCTTAATCCCTTTGCGTCCATTATGAAACAAAACATAACATGAAAAAACGTGTCTCGACTTGCTCTGAATAACCTAAACAAATTAATTATAAAAATTAAAACCCGACTGCAAAATCTGGGGGCACGGAAGTGCTCCCGCCAAAACGAGCCAAGTGAAGCGTAAGGGCACTACATACCTTTTCTCGAAGTGCTTCGTTGTTTTTTGAACCCTCATAACCATATAAACAAAACAAATTTTACCAAAACATAATTCTCGTGATATGATTTCAATAGTAGACTCATTATCATTCCGTCGCGTGCGCTCTTAACTGTCAGTCGCGTGTGCCTCGCTACAACAAAGTTTTGTGAAGTACCCTCACTATGGCTACTAAATGTGATATTTGTAATAAGAATATTACTAAAACTAAACCAGGATTAGAATGTAATCGATGTGAGAAATTAGTGCACCTTAACACCCAATGTACCGGGCTAACAAACAAGCAACTCACTGCTGTGCGTGCAACGGACTTCCTTGGATGGACTTGTCAGGAATGTCTCAATCAATCGTCTAAACGTCGTTCGGTTGTGATTCCAAGTGATGATGATGGAGAAGAAGATGTTGAGCCTCCAAATATGCAGATTGACATTAAACGACTACTCTGCGATATTTCAAAGGAGATGGAGAAAACGATCCACAAAGAGCTAAGAGAAATAAAGCAATCTCTTCAATTCCACTCCGAAAAGATGGAGGAACTTATCGATAGTCTGGATATTATGAAATCCAATATAAACAACCTACAAAAGAAGAATATTGAGCTTACGAACAAAAACAACAATCTAGAAACGAGGGTAGGAGCGTTAGAACAGCGAATCCAAGAGATTGAACCGCAGAAATTATCCAAATGTATCGAGATATATAATATACCATTTATCGAATCGGAAAATCTTCAGGAAATTGCCAGTAAAGTAGCTAAAACTCTGCAACAAGATACCGAAGATATAATGGAAGTTAAGCGACTCCCAAGCAAGAATGACCGTCCAGGTCCTATTCAGCTAGAACTAACAACGGACCAGAAGCAAACTTCTTGGCTTGCCGCTTCAAAATCTAAAACAAAAAAGATAGTCGTTTCTGATATCACTCCACAAGCCTCCTCCACCAAAATACTCGATACTCTTTTCGTGTGTGAAGCTCTCACACCGTACAATAAACATTTGCTGTGGTCCACTAAACAGGAGCTCAAAGACACCTATAGGTACATATGGATCAAAAAAGGAATATTACGTATCAGAAAGGAAGGAGATAATCAAAGAGCGTACATCATCCGGTCAGTAGAAGATATTCAAAAGTTCAAGGAAAGTGCCTCTTCCAACCCAACAAACCAGTAGGTAGTAAGTTGATCATTGCTGTCTATCTACTTACCTTACTCTATATATCCGGTTGTTATCTCCCCTTCATAATAATGGATATAAGTCTAGATGATATAATAGAAATGAAAAATTGTATAGATCTGAAATCATTTTTGAAAAATGTCCCTAAAGCTATAAACTTAGTATGCATTCATTTGAATATCCGATCAATAATTAAAAATTTCTCATCACTTGAACAATGCCTTAACTCCTCAGAACGCAAGGTCGACGTAATAATGTTAACCGAGGCAAATATCTCAGATTCTTTATGTAGTTTATACCGCAGAAAGGGCTACAATATGTACACAAAACTGAGGAAAAATAAAAAAGGTGGTGGAATAATAATATATGTTAGTGAAAAGCACAAATTCCACATTAAGAACTACTCTTTAAACCACTGTGAAAACTTAATCGGATCAATAACTACGTCATCTAATATTTCCGCCGTTTTGTGTTGCATATATCGCCCTCCTAGTAACAGTAAACACTTGTTTATCACTAAATTGAACACTCTGTTGAGCAAAATAGACAGCAGAAATGATATATACCTATTCGGAGACATAAACATTGATTTAAAAAAGGACTGTCCTGTAAAACATATTTATAATACAGCTATGTATAACCATGGACTAGCGTGTGGGATCACGGAGTACACACGTATAGAATTAACTAAAAACAGAATAACTAAAACCTGCATTGATCATATCTATGCACGATCCCACACGCTAGATGTATACACGGCGGCGCTCGGTACTACACTGGCCGACCATCGCACAACTGCGCTCGCAGTCGTCAATACATCAGGCTGTGCATCAGGCGTGAACACACGGGCGGAAACTAAATATATTTTTAAATACGACTGTAAAACGCTTATTAAATTATTAAAAAGTATAGACTGGAAACCAGTGCAACAAACAGTATGCCCCTACAAAATATATAAAATCATTGTAGACAATCTTCAAATGTGCTATGAAAAAGCGAGAGTTAAAATAAAAATAAATGAAAAAAGGATACTTCCCAATAACAAAATAATTAACCAAGCATGCAAACATAGAGACAAGTTATTTATAAAATGGGTAGCAGATCCTACAAATAAAATATTAAAAAAAGAATATAATATATCTAGAAACTATGCAAACAAAATAATTAATAAAAGTAAGAATTCAAAATTACGTCAAGATATATACAAAAACAAAAACAATCTTAGGATATTATGGAAAATACTGAATGAAATTACTGGAAGAACTAAAAGTATTGTAGATACTATGATTTCAAATTCATTTCTCAAAAATGACAACACCCTACTCGAAATATCAAATAATTTCGCCGATAACTTCGCAAACAGTGTGAAAAATATTGCCCCCAAATGTAAGTTAAAACTGATTGAGAAAGAAACATATTCTATTCCATCTCAAGTTTCCTGCAGATTTAAAACAGTTACTGAAGAAACAGTACTAAAAGAAATAAAATCACTTAGCAACCTTAAAGCGCCAGGCTTAGACAATATAAGAGCAGTAGATGTGAAAAATATTGGTACAGAGATAGCGGGACCTATTGCTAAATTCATAAATGAAACGGTCAAGCAAGGCAAATACCCAAATGAACTCAAAACTGGCATCGTCCGCCCTATATACAAAAAAGGTAGGCAAAACGACTATGACAACTATCGTCCGATAACCATACTACCTACTATCGATAAAATTGTAGAAAAAGTTATATCTAAGCAAATGAACACATTTTATAGGAAAAACAACATAATAACGGACAAACAATATGGATTTCAGCCTGGAAAAAGTTCGACACAGCTACTATCAAATTTCACTGATGTTATATTAAGACATCTCAATAACAAAAAACATATTTTAATCACCTTCATTGATTATAGTAAGGCGTTCGATACATTAGAACATGAGACACTTGTGGAGAAACTAAACGATTGTGGCATCAGAGGACCATTAAGTAAGTAGTGTCAAGATTATCTCAATGGGAGATCTTATATAGTAAAAATCGGCAACACAAATAGCAAAAGGATCTCAGTATCAGAAGGTACAGCTCAGGGATCCGTACTGGGACCATTACACTACATAACGTATGTGAACGACGCTGTCAATATTATTGATACCTGTGAAATCTTTCAGTTCGCTGATGATACGTGTCTTATATCAGCACATACAGATATAAATATAGCTCTAAATAACCTACAGAAAGATTTCACATTACTAACGAAATGGTCCCATGATGCTGGTCTCGTACTTAATGCTGAAAAAACAAAATTAATGTATATTAGCTCTAGCCAGAACAGAAAAGTCCTTAATCGAAAATTGATAGCCCACACTCATTCATGTCTACATAATGACACTAGTCACTGCTGCTGCACACCAGTTGAACTAGTAAAAAAACATAAATATCTTGGTCTCATTATTGACGACCGACTTAAATGGACCGAACACATTAATTACGTAAGTGACAAATTGAGGGCAATCCTCGCGAAGTTTAAAATAGTGAAAAGTAAAATTCCGTATACGACGCTTCTCTGTCTCTACAAAGCCTTAGGTGAAACAATAATTTACTATGGTCTTAGCAGCTACGGTAGAACCTTTAGATCCCATCTCGATCAAATACATAATTTACAATTAAGAATCCTTAAAGCTATAGTACCTAAGAATATTAAAAGTAAATACAAGGACAAAGACTACTCAGAACTCTTCTATCATTGTAAAATATTACCTGTCCACGACCAGGTCAAATACATATTGCTCACTGAACATTTTTTCAATCAGAATATACAAAAAGTCAAATATTCTAAAAACAATCCACGAAACGCTTACGCAGGTATAACGTTAAGTTTACCAAATTATAATAATTTATATGGAAAACAATTACTTGAGTATCAAGTACCTAAATTAATGAATGACCTACCTCTAAAAATAAAATCTGACCTGACAAGCGAAAATATCAAAAATAAATTAAAAGAGTATTTCTTACTCCTTCTTAATGAACCATCGAACACGATCTCATATAATACCTGAAATAAACCTAATAATAAGTCCATATAAATCAACCAAAAATATCGCCCCGTGTGTCGCAACACTGACGATCACGCGCACACAATAGCGCAACGCGTGCGCTGCTCGGCTGGTGCACTGGTGAATGCGTTTTTTCTATAAATACCGACGTAGTATGTAGCCTACATTAAACTGCGTAACGAGGCAAGAAAAATGTTATATTATTTTAACTTGTTATATTGTACTCTGCATTGGAAAAACGCATCACTTTAAAGAGCAGAGTGATTCGAATCTTGTACCTGGAAGGAGTTGAATTACTTATTCAGTTCAGTAAAAAAAATATTGTCATAAGCAACTTACAAAAAGAAGTGAAAGCCCACCAAAAACATTTTCATATAAAATGTTGCCTCGCACAGTTAAAAAGTTATCAGATCTTATGTAAAGCCAAGCTTCAAACTCTGCACGCCCTAATTCTACAAGTCCTAACTTCACAAACTCCACATTTAAGTCAAAATATGTGACTTGGCCGTTTCGTTACTACAAGAAATATTGTATAACAGAAATGTTGGCGGACTGGAGATTTTGGCGTCCTAGACCTAGGTCAGTCTCTTTCAGGTCCTTTTGGACCGTCGTCGTTAGCCAAGTGGTGGGCGGCCTTCCGGGGCCTCGTTTCGTCATTGGCAAATTTATGGTACGCCTAAGAATATGGTCGCCGGGGCGTCTAAGGACGTGTCCGTCCGTACCATCTTAAACATTCTGAACATTCAACATGCAACATACAACATTTTACATGCAACATTCAACATTATACACGCAACGTGCAACATACAACCTAAGTCATGCAACATACAACATGCTACATATAACATGTGACATGCAACATAATACATACATCATGCGACAAGTGACATGCAACATGTAACATGCGACATGCAACATAAAACATACAACATGCGACAAGTGACATGCAACATGCGATATGCGACATGCAACGTGCAACGTATGTCTATATAAAATAGTTTTAAAGTTTATAATTCGAATCATACGATATGAGGTTAGATAAAAGATATATAACAGGCTTTTACAAAATTGGTGCAGGTCCCGTTAACTGGGGCTTCTACTCATCACACTAAACAATTTTTGTTCTATGACTTTGCTGAAATCGCAAAAAAATTCAACTCTTCATCTGATGGCATAAGAGTAAAATTCAGTGCTATGAAGCGGAAAGTACAGGAGGGATTCGTTTGTTACTTTATTTTAAAAATGGCTTTAAATATTTTTATGAAACTTTGTGTCTAACAGGACTTAATAAGGCTTACTAGAGACAGTTTCAACAAACAGTTCCTATAACGTCATGTTGACTAAATTGTCTATTATGCATTCATTTTCTGTGCATATAAGTCGGGGGAGCCATTACACTGGGTGGCGCAAAAGTAGTGACCCTATTTGGTTCAGCTATAACATCTTTTCTAAATTAGAAAACTAGAATTAGTTTTATATTTATGTATATTTGTGCCATTAAAATTCGTACCATTAGGATTTTAAGATGATGCCTTTTAAATGGTGACCTCCAGAGTTCATGACCATTTGAGCCGTATTTAAGACATTTTCCATAACTTGCCGCAACACTTCCTGCGATATGTTCCTTATTTCCTGATGAATGTTTTCTTTTAGGGCTGCGAGACTCAGTGGCTTGTTCACTTATATCCGAGATTTTAAATAACCACAAAGAAAGAAGTATGGACTGGTCAGATCGGGTGATGTTGCAGATCAAGGCAAATCGACAAAACGAGATAATACGGCCTGGAAAAGCGTCCCTCACTAATTCCATAGTTTCGCTAGCTGTGTGTGCCGTGGCGCCGTCTTGTTGAAACCAGATGTGCTCCAGCCCCAATTCATCCAAACTGGGTATCAAGACTCACGTAACATGGTTCTGTAGCGTTCGCCAGTGATAGTTATCGCATTGCCTGCAGCGTCTTCGAAAAAAAGGGTCCGATCCCTCTTTCAACACAGATGCCACAACATATAGTAACTTGGGTGTTAAGGTGTTTCTTGAGTAATGCGCGGATTATCAGTGCCCCGAGAGAGGGAAATGCGCTTCGTCACTCGTTATTTTGAAGAAAAATTATCTTATTCAATATTCTGGCTGTACTCTAGACGAGCTCGGTGGTCAGTAGGCAGCAGTTGATGAGTCATCTGAGTTTTATACGGGAACATTCAAGTCTTTCCCCAAAATGAGCTGCAGAATCCGCATGGAAATGCCCAATTGCGGGGCACGTCGCCTCGTTGATGTTTCTGGACACTCTTCCACATCTTCACGCACAGCATCGATACTTTCGGCTGAACGGCCTGTTCTGATCTGGCAGACTCACAAATGAAGCAACTGGGCTTCGAGGCGTGTGGCAAAGCGTCGAATTGTGAACCAATCGGTGCCGGACGGTGGGGTAATCGTCGACGAAATTCACGTTGTGTTTTTATCACTGATGAATTTATTCCATAAAAATATTGACACGATTATTCCACATTCTTCGGGAGTGAAATGCTCCGTGTTTATTATCAGTGTATTTTACATTTGTTTACTACACAATTTCTAACAACTGATTGATAGGAGATGTCATAAAAACTATGAGTATTTTCTATAGTGCCATTACTTTTGCGCCACCCAGTAGTTGATTTGCGTTTGCAGCCCGACTTTAACAGACGATGAACGCTTCAAAGTAGGTATGCACAGCTTTGCGTTGTAATAACAGGTTCGTGGTACCGTATTTAAGCAGAATAAATCCCAAAGAAGTTCTATCATGTTAATTAGAACTTCTTCGGAAATCGCTCAGACAGAATGACAACACAGAAAAGTATACTATCTTTTCCTTGGTAAGAGATATATTATTCTACTCTTTGACGCAGACGACTATGTCCAACATGTCCGATGATTATATTGATGTTGTTTTACAAATTCTTACATTTTGCTTTAGCAAAAGTTACTCAATTATTCTAGATAATGATATGTATTGACTTCTTGATCGTAATTTGAGTTGAAAATTGGAATTGTAATCACTTGTCTCCATTGTTGCAATACGTAGTATACTTCAGAATGTGAGTTGGTTTTACTTTATATTAAAAATTTTAATATTATTTAGTCTACCATAATAATCCTTACTAATATTTTAAATGTGAAAATGTGTTTGTTGGGTTGGCATTTAAAATTCGCATCCCGAATTTAGGGTTGATGAGGGGTGTTTTTTGGAGGGGTTGGTTGGCCCTTTCAAAAGACACCCCCCTCCCCCCGCGGAGACACGTAGTTTTTTTTTTATGCGTATTTAAAGTTACGTGTAACGGAGCGTCATTTTATGTTATTTATTGTTATTTTTCACCTCAAATTGGATTGATAGTGGGTGAGGTGGTAGGGGGGACTGAAGTGGACCCCCCCTAGGAAGGGGGGTGCGCGGAGGCTCACCCATTTTGAGAAAAAAAAATTGAATTTTTGTGGTTATGTAGGAGCAAAGATGACCTATAATTATACTGTCTTTGATTAGGTAAGAAGAAATATATGAAAGCGATAGAATTCGATCCCAAAGATTCATAATAAGGGGTCCGCTCCCCTACAAATGTCATCATTAAAAGTCAAAATTTCAGCCTGAGATCCATTAAAATCCTTTTTTGCAATCCATTCATCACTCTATCGATCTTTTTGCACTTTTATATCCACTTTGCTCCATTATCCAGGATTTTTGCCACAGTAGATTTTCCAGAACTAACGCCTGTCTGAAAATACATTCTAACTAGTGACATTACAATAACACTAAGCGAAGTGAATAACATTAAATAAATGAGCGAGCGAAGCGAGTGATGTTAGGTTCGGTCAGGTTTGATTGATTAAACAGTCAAAGAGCCTTTCCCCCCCTCTGGGCAGCAGAATGCTTCGCAGAAGAAGAAATCAGCAGTTTTATTCGGATGGTGTCATCCATCATTGCGCTGCTCGAGTTGTGTGTGTTAGGGAAGTAGCATATTATGTCACCAGATGGAGCGTTGTAAACTAAATGTCCGTTTTTGTCCAATAAATAGTAGCGATTTTCTGACCAAAGAGTACCTAATAAGACAAATTTAAAAATTCATTTTCTCATTTTCTCCGCGGGGGGGGGGGGGAGTGGCACCAAGGGATACCCCTCCCCCTCCCTCTCCCCCTGCCCCCTTAAAACCCCCTTTATAAAGATGCGAATTTCAAATGCAACCCCTGTTTGTTTATCTTTTCACGCTTCAACGCCTCAATCAGCCTTCACAAAATTTGATATAGCTTTGTAGCTTGTGTCATGGGGAAGGGCAAGGGCTACTCTTTATCCCGTGAACGCAGTATAGTCCGATACCGTTCCCGAAAGAACTGAAAAAAAGTGTCTTTTTTGGTTCATTTCTTTAAAACCACAAAGGAGCAACGGATAGTTGTATTTTTGCACAGAGATGTTTGAGAAGGTGGGAAGTGACATATACTACTACTCAGAATAGCCCGATGTAGTTCCGGAGGGACCTAGAGTGAACTCCTGTCTATGCTCGCGAGCCGCGCACCACTCACCAGTCATAAAAACGATGCCCACGCGACCGAAGCCGCGGGAAAAAACTAGTATCACATATTCAAGCTAACTATAATTTAAATTTAAGCTAACTATAAGTTAAATTCAAGCTAACTATAATTCAAACGGTGCAACCCTCAGCAACAGGTCAGACAGACGGACGGACAGCAGACGGACAGGGGACAGGGCAGGCTCAGTGTGACAGTGTGAGGGTCCCGTTACTGTTTGGTGCGGAACCCTAACAACGTTAAACATTCTACTTATTACGGTGTTTGGTCTCAGGCCAGAGTTCTCCATTTCTCTATCTCTATCTCCTCAAGGCACCCATACTCATTTTTATTTAATTGACGCAAAAACGGAGTAGGTTAGTCGTCGACCCGTATATTTTTTAGGTATGATCACGCATATCTTTTTACAGAGTAGTCCGATTTCGGTAATACTTTATTTTATTGGATAGGGTATACCCATAAAATTAGGTCCCGTTAAATTATCAAAAGAAAATTTCACCCCTAAGGGATCCTTACTAATATTATAAATGTGAAAATGGGTTTGTTTGTTTGTTACCTTTTCACGCTTCAACGCCTTGACCAATCTTTATCAAATTTGGCATGCAGGTAGCCTGTGTCACGGGGAAGGAAACTTTAGGCTACTTTTTATCCCAAGAAAATAGCATAATCTGATGCAGTTCCTGAGGGAACTAAAAAAATACTCGATTGTTGTGATAGGCTTCTTTTTATCCCGGGAAAATGGCATAATCTGATGCAGTTCCTGAGGGAACTAAAAAAATACTCGATTGTTGTGATTTTTTGCACAGAGATGGTTGAGTAGGTGGGAAACGACATAATTTACTAATCACCCTTAAAGACAGTCATTAAAACGATGTCCACGCGGGCGAAGCCGCAGGTAAAAGCTAGTAATTGATAAATATGGAATGATTGATAGTCCATCCACTGAATTTTCATCTGTGAAATGATTCTGTTGAAACTTAGCATATATAATTACTTCTAATAACCATTAGGCTTATGTTTGGGATTATTCATGAGAACATTATCTCTAACTTATGATTTAGAGGTAATGACTATCATCATAGATCTGATGATGGAGAAGAAAGCCTGTTAAAAGAAGGTTTAAATTGGACCTCGCATGCAGTCTTTTTTCATAAGAAAAAAATAAACCTTGCATCCAAACCTTGAATCGCCTTCTTTTAAATAGCTGTTTTTGTCGTTGTCCTCTAACTTACTAGGTCAGCGACTATTTGTGAACATTTAAAAGTTTTTTTTTTGCCTACTATAATTATAAAAACAAGCATTAGTAAATATGAATTAACAACGCAACCCAGAGCAACGATTCTGATCTGAAGTAACCGTTTGTCAGCGTTGAGGTCGATACATGAGTAGAATTGGGTCTGGGTGGGGCAAGGTCGGCTGGTTAGTTATCCAAGAGCGAAGCCACGAGCTTGTTTGGTTTGTCAGCGTTGAGGTGGATACATGAGTAGATTGGGTCTGGGTGGGGCAAGGTCGGCTGGTTAGTTAGCCAAGAACGAAGTCACGAGCTTGTTTGGTTTGTCAGCGTTGATGTGGATACATGAGTAGATTGGGTCTGGGTGGGGCAAGATCGGCTGATTAGGTAGCCAAGAGCGAAGCCACGAGCTTGTTTGGTTTGTCAGTGTTAAGGTGGATACATGAGTAGATTGGGTCTGGGTGGGGCAAGGTCGGCTGGTTAGGTAGCCAAGAGCGAAGCGACGAGCTTGTTTGGTTTGTCAGCGTTGAGGTGGATACATGAGTAGATTGGGTCTGGGTGGGGCAAGGTCGGCTGGTTAGTTAGCCAAGAGCGAAGCCACGAGTTTGTTTGGTTTGTCAGCGTTGATGTGGATACATGAGTAGATTGGGTCTGGGTGGGGCAAGATCGGCTGATTAGGTAGCCAAGAGCGAAGCCACGAGCTTGTTTGGTTTGTCAGTGTTAAGGTGGATACATGAGTTGATTGGGTCTGGGTGGGGCAAGGTCGGCTGGTACTCATCAGACAACATCACCAGAACGAAGGTCAAAGGGAAAACGTGGGAGACCGAAGAATGTACCGACCTCTTCTGCAATAGGTACGTCAGCACAAACATTACTAGTATCCAATCGCACACAACGCGCGGCCGCTAGAAACGCGAAACAAGCAAATAACCAGGTTATTGAGGGTATTCCGACATCAAATCAACCTCAGACACCGCCCGCCAACCGCACAGTCGCTCCAGTGCCGGGCGCCCCACGCAAGACCCCCAAACCACTAGCGAATACTTGTGCAGAACAACTCGCTAGGCCTGATAAGGGTATGGCTGCGGTGGCAGCGGCGGAAATATTTTCCGCGGCAGCTACTTCTATTAACACTGTAGAGATAAACGATCCTGCTGACCTGAGAAATAACGCAGAATGGCAAGATGTGCGCCGTAAGCGTTCCAATAAACAACGACACCCGACCACGGTATTGGTAGGCGCTGGAGCCGCCGACACGGAAATTCAGTCCGTTGAGAGACTGCGGTATATTCAGGCGTGGTCTTTTAAGCCTGAAACTACTTCTGAGAATGTCATCAATTTCCTTAATAAAGTGGCCAAGCACGAGGACTATGAAGTCACGAAACGGGAAATCAAGAGTCACAGACACTCTTCATTTATCATAGGAATACCCGAAAGTCTGTACGAGCAAGTAATCTCGCCGTCAGTGTGGCCACACGGTGTGAGGTTTGCGCAGTGGTTTCTCGTCAGACCCCGTGCACATGCGCGGGGAGGACCCGAGCACGAGCAACGCGAGCGCACCTCTCGCCCCTTCACCGCCCGCGCCGCCGCGGTCTCGTGATCAGCTGACATCGACATCGGACCATTCGCGCCGGCGTACAACGCGTGCATGTGTTGCCCCGCGAACTAATAAACAACACAATAGCATAGTACTATGTCTACAAAATATGCAATCATTAAATAATAAAACTCGACAGTTAGAAGTTCTATTGCAAAACGATTTGTCATGTGACGTGCTGTGTTTAACTGAGCATTGGTTAGAATTAGATCAATTACGATGCATACATATTAATAATTATGTACTTACCTCAAACTATTGCCGCCAAAGATCTCAGCATGGAGGTTCGTGCATTTATGTTAAGAGCGGTGTTAAAGCTACTGAATTAGATGACCTAAACAGCTTGTCACAAGAATTACATTGTGAAATATCTGCTGTGTTACTGATTGACTTCCAATTAATTATTGTTTGTTTTTATACGAATATGACTAATAATTCTGAATTTATGTACACATTTGAATGCCTGCTCGATGAGATTGATATCATTGGTCTCGATTGCATAATCGTAGGTGATTGTAACATTAATTGGCTTGTCGGGAGTTCGGAGCGGAAAGCTTTAAGGGATCTTTTGTGGAGTCACAATTTTCATAATGAAGTAGACTTTGCGACGCGCGAGATTGGCACATCTTCGACATCTCTTGATCATTTGTATACAAACATCGATACAATATGCATCGATGTGTGTGCCGTAGTTTCGCGCATCGGAGACCATCATGGAGTGCGCGGCGAGTTGAGACGCACGCCTGTCGTCGCGCCGCTGCCGACTCGCTTCGTGCGCGACAGGTCGCGCGCGGCGCACGCCGCCTTTCAGTGTGCCTTACTCAGCGTCGATTGGGATCCAATTTATGCTCGCTCTGTTACGCCTCACGTGCTTGCAGAATCAATCGTGAATCTTATTATTGCAAAAATGAATATTTTTTTTCCTTATAAGACAAAACACAGCACGTGCGAGCACAAAACATGGGTTACTCAGGAAATAATCGGACTGAAATTATTTTTATTCAATATTACAGATGTTATGAATAAATTTCCGGATGTCGAGAGTATTAAAAACATATTCGATGAAGTCAAAACTCGTTACGAAAAACTATTACGTAGTGAAAGAACACATTTTTTGGTAAAGTCTATTGAGGAAAGTAGTAACGTTGTTAAATCTATGTGGCGGGTTGTAAATACAGAGACTGGTCGAAATAAGGTCAATACAGACTTCACAGACATAATTAAGCGTCCTGATGGATCACCATTTTCTTCCGATCTAGATTTAGTTAATTACTTAAATCACCAATTCACTTCCGCCGCTCGTCTCAGCGGTGCGCCGCTCGCCGATGTGCCGCGGGCCATCGCCGCGTTGGTCGCCGCGCGCTCCGCTTTCGATCGCTCGCTCCGCTTGAAACCTTTCTCGGCAGGGGAGGTATACACCATCATCACCCAAAAAGTTGCCAACAAACCAACAAAAGACCTTTATGGTATATCCATAGAATTATTATATTCAATAGAAGAGTCTATTGCAACGCCCCTAGCGGTACTCTTCAATAAATGTTTTAGAGATGGTGTGTATCCTCAACCGTTTAAAGAAGTTAAGGTTTGTCCTTTATATAAAGGCAAAGGTAAATCCAAGGATCCCGGCTGTTATAGGCCCATATCTATCATCCCGGCCATCGCAAAAATATTTGAGAATGGGCTTACCTCACGCCTGACGCACTTCTTCGAAGACAACAATGCGCTAACAGACCGGCAGTATGCCTATCGTACCGGGCACTCCACGACCATGCTTACGCGACGGGTAGTGCGCTGTGTTCTAGAGGCGAGAGAGCGCAAGCAGCAAGTGGCCCTACTGTGCTGCGACCTCTCCAAGGCCTTTGATGTCGCGGACCACAGCGCGGTGGCCGCGAAGCTCAAACACTACGGGGTGAACGGACCGGCTCTCGAAATATTAAAGGAATTTATGGGCGCGAGGCGTCAGTATGTGGTCGCTCGTGGTGGCACTCTTAAATCGGATGCAAAGACGACTGAAAGGGGAGTTCCGCAAGGTTCTTCCCTATCAAACTTAGCATTTTCTATGCTTGAAGTTGAAGTTGAAGTTAGGGGCGGGCTGATTTCCGCAACCAGGCGACCACTGCGCCCATTTTGCGTGATTGGCCGGCATCACTGCCAGCCCAGCTCCTCCAAGAAGCCCAGTAGCCCCCGTAGGTTGCCGACGACTTCCTGGAGTGACCTCGGGTCACCGAGGTGCACGACCCTGTACTGTGCTAGCCCCTCGCAATCCAGTAGGATGTGGGCAGCAGTCTCCTCAGCCTCCATACACGCTCTGCATAGGGGGCTGTCGGTGATACCTAGAGCGAATAGGTGTTTGTTAAAATGGCCATGTCCAGTAATAGCGGCTGTTACCTTGCGGAGCTGAGCTCTCCCAAGTCTCAGAAGCTTTCTGGACAGACCAGGGTTAGTAACCGGAAGGGCCATCCTCGCTTGCATGCAGGTTTCCAGACCGGACCAGTACAAATTGTGTTCATTTCTTGTGCGATTCCTCAGGGTGGACCGTAGCCAGCCATATGGGAGGGGTATTATAGGTTCCGGTCCCACGGCCATTAGCTCTGACCCTCTCCTGGCAAGCTCATCCGCCGCATCGTTGCCGCGTGAGTCGCTGTGCCCCTTAATCCACTGCAGAGTTACGCCGCCGCGGTTACATACCTCTGTCAGTTTTTGTTGGCACTCCAGTATGAGCCCCGATGTGATCATGCTGCTCTGCAGGGCCTGTAATACGGCTCCATTTTCTATGCTTCTCAATGACTTGCCAGATTCGGTACCCGAAGCAGACATTTATATGTACGCAGATGACGTCGCCGCAGTCGTGATAGCTCCTACGCTTGCTGGAATGGAAGAGAAATTGAACGCGGCTGCCCGTCAGCTGCTCACTTGGTTCCGATATAATGGACTTATGCTCAATGTCACTAAAACCCAGTTTATTCACTTTAACCTTTCGGGCCGGGAGCTTCGTCCATTAATTGTTGGAGTCGAGGGGGTGGTAATTGAGCAAGTTTCAGCGATGTCATTTCTAGGCGTTCAGGTGGACCAGAGCCTCACGTGGGAGCTTCACATAGACAAGCTGTGCGGAAGACTTGGGAGTGCATGTTTTGCATTGGGTCGGCTTGCCTCAACGCTTCCTAGGGATATGGTATGTTCTTGTTACTTTGCCACCGTGCAGTCGCTCCTGCAGTACGGCGTCGAGCTGTGGGGCCGCGCTGCCGATTGGGAGCGCGTCTTCCGCATGCAGAAGCGGGCTGTGCGAGCGATTGCACGAGTGGCACACGACGAGCCAGCTAAGGGGCATTTTATATCGTTGAAAATAATGACCCTTCCCAGTATACTGATTTTCCAAGTGGCTGTGTACGTACGAGAAAATCTGGACGTTTATTCGCAGGTAGGTGTCTGTCACACGTATAGGACGCGACATGGTAGCAGAATCGCTCCTATTCCCCACGGGTTAGCCAAGAGCGGTAAGACGATCCATGTATTAGGCCCCTCCGTCTACAACAGGCTCCCGCTCGAAATCACTAATGCCCTTAGCTTGAATTCGTTTAAAATTAAATTGCGAAACTGGCTCGCCGAGCAGGCATTCTACTGTTTTGACGATTTTTTGAAACTAAGTGTAATTTAAATTCGAATACCTTTAGTTTATATGTAAATTTAATTCAATTTTATTTGAAATACATTAAATGTATTGCATTTTGATAATATTGTTATTTAATAATGAAAATGATGTTTTTTTTTAAATATTATTATTTTATAATGAAAATGACAATGTATGTTGACCAACTATTCGACTATTTAGAATTTAAAATGTTATATTTTACATTTTACTCTATTTTATATCATGACGTGTAATTTACAATTACCAATAAAAATGTCTATGTCTATGTCTATGTCTAGGTAGCCAAGAGCGAAGCGACGAGCTTGTTTGGTTTGTCAGCGTTGAGGTGGATACATGAGTAGATTAGGTCTGGGTGGGGCAAGCTCGGCTGGTTAGTAAGCCAAGAGCGAAGCCACGAGCTTGTTTGGTTTGTCAGCGTTGAGGTGGATACATGAGTAGATTGGGTCTGGGTGGGGCAAGGTCGGCTGGTTAGGTAGCCAAGAGCGAAGCCACGAGCTTGTTTGGTTTTTCAGCGTTGAGGTGGATACATGAGTAGATTGGGTCTGGGTGGGGCAAGGTCGGCTGGTTAGTTAGCCGAGAGCAAAGCCACGAGCTTGTTTGGTTTGTCAGCGTTGAGGTGGATACATGTGTAGATTGGGTCTGGGTGGGGCAAGGTCGGCTGGTTAGGTGGCAATGAGCAAAGCGACGAGCTTGGTTGGTTTGTCAGCGTTGAGGTCGATACCTGAGTAGATTGGATCTGGGTTGGGCAAGGTCGGCTGGTTAGGTAGCCAAGAGCGAAGCCACGAGCTTGTTTGGTTTGTCAGCGTTAAGGTGGATACATAAGTAGATTGGGTCTGGGTGGGGCAAGGTCGGCTGGTTAGGTAGCCAAGAGCGAAGCCACGAGCTTGTTTGGTTTGTCAGCGTTAAGGTGGATACATGAGTAGATTGGTTCTGGGTGGGGCAAGGTTGGCTGGTTAGGCAGCCAAGAGCGAAGCGACGAGTTTGTTTGATTTGTCAGCGTTGAGGTGGATACATGAGCAGATTGGGTCTGGGTGGGGCAAGGTCGGCTGGTTAGTTAGCCAAGACCGAAGCCACGAGCTTGTTTGGTTTGTCAGCGTTGAGGTGGATACATGAGTAGATTGGGTCTGGTTGGGGCAAGGTCGGCTGGTTAGGTAGCCAAGAGCGAAGCCACGAGCTTGTTTGGTTTGTCAGCGTTGAGGTGGATACATGAGTAGATTGGGTCTGGGTAGGGCAAGGTCGGCTGGTGAGGTGGCAATGAGCCAAGCGACGAGCTTGTTTGGTTTGATTTGAAAAAAGCGCAAGACGAGCGAGCCTAGCGAAAATAACAAAATTGGTATGTCAGCTGATCGATTTGTATGAAGAGCCGAATTTTTTTTAGACGACTTCCCACAAAAAAAGTGTATTTGTTTTAAGTTTAATGTTTGTACGTATATTTGTTTATCCCGTGATATCTTCTAAATGGCTTTATAGATTTTAGAGTGCAAGGTATCGTTATATTTGTATTGATCCCGCGAGTGACATGTAATATGTGAAATGACATATGAAGAGACGACTAAGGGACGTAACCGGACGTTGGGCACCGTCTTTTCCGCGTGCTTTGCCGCTAATGCGCCTGCCAAGCGTGGCGATTACGGTAAAACCCCCCAACTCAAGGGAGGCCTGTGTCCAGCAGTGGCCGTCCTTTGGCTGATGTGATAATGTTGATATTAATTTTGTTACACCGTTCATATCTTTCACCTGATAGAAACTCGTATGAATTAAAAAAAAACGTGTGGCACTCGGAGACTGCCACGGTAAAGCTATTGCATGGCATTTTTATCAACTTAAGCAATTATAATTATTTATCTATTTTTTATTTATGCAGTATTTATTCACTATTTTTTGATCTTTTACTGTTTTTGTGTGCTCCTTTTGATTAAAGGATCATTATATAGTTTTGAACTTTTTAGTTACTGGACTGATTGATTCCAAAATCGATATCTGAGTCTGATGATATCGATATCGATGACTGAAGTCCCTTATCAAGAATCCGTTACCAGAATTTAAAAAAAGTGACCGACAAGTTTGGAAGCAAGCGGTCCAGTAACTAAAAAGTTCAAAATGGCGGTCACTTTTTTCAATTCTGGCAACGGATTCGTGATAAGGGACCTTAGGGACCCCAGATATCGATTTTGGAAGCAATCAGTCCAATAACTAAAAAGTTCAAATGGCGACCACTTTTTTCACTTCCGACAACGGATTCGTGATAAGGGACCTCAGGGACCCCCAGATATCGATTTTGGAAGCAATTAGTCCAGTAACTAAAAATTTCAAAATGGCGGCGACTATTTTCAATTCGGGCAACGGATTCGTGATAAGGGACCTCAGGGACCCCCAGATATCGATTTTGGAAGCAATTAGTCCAGTAACTAAAAATTTCAAAATGGCGGCGACTATTTTCAATTCGGGCAACGGATTCGTGATAAGGGACCTCAGGGACCCCCAGATATCGATTTTGGAAGCAATTAGTCCAGTAACTAAAAAGTTTAAAAATGGCGGCCACTAATTTCAATTCGGGCAACGGATTCGTGATAAGGGACCTCAGTGACCCCCAGATATCGATTGTGGAAGCAATCGGTCCAATAACTAAAAAGTTCAAAAGGGCGGCCACTTGCGGCTAGTCCTTGGGGCGCGGGATGTTTATGTAATAAATTAACACTAAGAAAGTTACACCAGTAAAATTGACTAAGTCCTTTTAGTACCGCAAATCGCTAATAGATGGCACTGTAAGTTTTTTTAGAACGCGGTAACGTTACGTCACGCTCGGCCGAGCTACATGGTAGGCGGAGTGTGGGGTGTTAGGTTTTTTCGATACGGAATTTCTTGATTCGGTCGCGCGCTCAAAGCCGCGATAAAAGCTATGCAATAGCTTAAAAACATATATCATTTATTTAAAAATCAATCAGTTTAATGTACTCGTATGTTTTAACTTTCAGGGCGGCCTTTGAAAGAATTAGTCGGATCGTGATGTTCCCTCAGGGGCGCGAGACCGCTATAGACGTAAGAATTGCAAAACTGCCCGAAAGAACACCATCTATTGGCGAATTTGATCCTCGGGATTACAGAACGCCTGCAGACCCTATTAAGTATGTATAGAAAAATTCTACAGGTCTTTGTGGCATTCACCCATACACATACATTCATTACACAAAACAATTAACACCTACCTACTTTTGCCACCCACCTGCAACGACCTACGTCAAATTTGAGTTGCATCGATAATGTTGAGTAGCTAGATTTAAGGAGTTATTGCTTGTGTATTTGTTGTAATTGTACATCGTTTGTGCCTAAGTGCCAGCAACAGTCCACAGCCAGTGCTTAGATAATATAAAAACATGCTTTAGACTGCGAGTAACACCGGTAGGTGACGCCATGTCCCCTGTTTTAGATAGATAGATAGATAATTCATTTATTCATTGACAGTTGACAAGGAATAACTTTACGGCAACTTCGTGTCCCCTGTGTTATTAAACTCAGCTTGTGTCTCTAATCTGATCTACCTCTAGTCTCAATATTTACGTATACCCTGTATATTTTGACAAGTTAGTATTGAGTTGAGGCATACCTAGTAGGTGAGGTAGATTGGTCTAAAGTCTAGAGTTTATTATGTTATAATTTATTTAGTAGGAATCCATAGTCATTTGTTAAGCGCCTATCCGATAGTTTGGTTGGTAGCTGATAAAATAAGATTCCGTACAATCCTAAGTTAGGCTGATAATGAGCTAACAAGAACAACTTCTAGATCTAGCAAATAATTAGTACTTGATGGTAAGGTTGATACAGGGGTGAGACAGGGAGACGTCATACCTCCAAAACTGTTCACCGCCGCTCTGGAAGATGTTTTTAGGTTTTTTGACTGGAGTGTGTAAATTACATTGTGACTGAAAGTGAAAGTCCTTGGAATAATCCTGTTAAAATGGTTTCTAAGACTGATGGCACATGGAGATTTTATCATGATTGTAGAAAATGAAATTCAGTATCTAAAGGCGACGCCTATGCAGTAACTTGCATTCTCAAATATTTGATAGATTGAAAAATGTTTTGAAAATTATGTACTTCTAGCTCACGGCATTCCTGAAACCGTAATTACCGACAACGGGGTTCAATTCACGGAATCATAGCTTCGTAATCCGTTAGAACGTTATAAAATACCACGAGTTCAATACCGAGATACACGCCACAAATAAATTTAGTTGAAAGGTACAATAAAACAGTGTCGTCATATGCAAAAGAACATCACAGTACTTGGGATTTAAATCTGTTTAAAATACAATTTGCTTTAAATAACGCCGTAAATGAAACCACCGGGTTTACACCGTTGTTTTTGACGTGATAACGTCTTATAATTCGATGGAGCCGGCTGCACGCACGAAAAAACATGACTCATGCGGCGTTACCTCGCTTTGAGGCGTTCCATTTAAGGCTTGAAGTGCAAGCGAGAGCGCGCAATGAGCGACAAAGAGGCACAATCGGCCTCCGCGTTCGGCAGCGTTCGACATCTGTCTCTCTCCTACTTGAGTGAGCGATGCGTCCGCGTGGACAGCTGCTATACATTAATACATTTACATGTTTTCGTCAAGTATGAAGTGCAGTGAAAAGTGAATGTGGTGTCAATTGTTTATAGCTACGATAATTGCGGCGATAAATGTAATGATTCGTTCGATATTATGAAACCATTCCATCACTATTTTCTTATGACGTTGTCACGTTCAACTATCGTCAGTAAACTGACATTATAGACAACCGATTTTTTAGTCTAAGGTAGGGAAACAATTTTAAATGGTTCATTCCACAAGTGTTCTCAGGACGCAGACTATGAAGTAATTATACCTAGAGAGAAATGTGCAGGAAATTTAGGAGTCCTAAAAGATGTATTTGATAAGGTCCGTTCCAACATATTGAAAGCTCACAGTGCAAACGCCAAATACTATAATTTGCGCAGAAAACATGTTACTTTACAGGTAGGACAGGAAGCATGGCGAAAAACTTACATACAGAGTGACGCTGAAAAGCATAAAGCGTCTAAATTAGCACCCTGTAGTGTTTAACATTTCTATCTGTCAATGTCAAAAGAGGTTTTGACGTTAGATTAAAAATGGCGTCCTGAGAACGTACTTGTGTTTCGTTCCTCTCCTGCTATTTCTTTAATATCATAGGGATATTGCACTGGCGACGAGGATACCTGTTGATAACTAATCATTTGCGAAGTGTTCAGTTGTGTAGTAATGCCGATTTTTTTATTTAAAAAGTGATAAGTGCCCAGTGCACGTGGCGCAGTTACAAAATTTCTTTATTGCGAACGGTGTTGACGATCAATTTGATTCCAATGATGTTAAACGACGAGCAACATTACTCAACTGCTTGTCTCAGGATTCTTATCGTCTAACTCGTGACCTTTTGTTTCCTGTAGCGCCCGAGGCTTCTAACTACACAGTGAAACTTGAAACTCTCCGTGCTCATTTTAGGCCTAAAAAGTGTTTACATGCAGAGTGACAACAGTTTTATAGTGCGAATAAGGACAAACACGAATCCATGCATGAATACACTGCAAGCTTACGCGGTGTGGCTTCGGAGTGTGACTTTGGCGCTTCTTTGAAATGTGCATTACAGACCGGTCGTCGTGGAAATCGTTGGGGGAACCCTTTGTCCAGCAGTGGACGTATTTCGGCTGATATGATGATGATGCTTCTGTCGTTCGTCAAAGGCTGTTTTGTGAAAACAGGTTCAGGTTAACAACATTCATACATACATAGCATATCTAGTTAATGAGCTCTTTTTTAGGTTTAAAACATTCATACATACATACATAGCACATCTAGTTATTAAGCTCTTTTTCAGGTTAACAGCATTCATACATACATAGCATATCTAGTTAATGAGCTCTTTTTTAGGTTTAAAACATTCATACATACATACATAGCACATCTAGTTATTAAGCTCTTTGTCAGGTAAACAGCATTCATACACATACATAACACAACTACTTATGAAGCACGTTTTCGGATATCTGTATGGTTTACTTTTCATAATGTATGATTTTTAAACAAAATGTCGGCATATGGTAGAAAATAAAATTGAAACTAGTTTTGGTTGGTTTTAATAACATTGTGTTTATTACCGATGATAAGTAAGACATAAAGACATAAAAAGACATACAAATTTTATTTACGAAGTTATCTTATCTAATAAATACAAGTTAACTGTGACCCCACACTAGGCTAGGCCTGTCTCGTGGCGGTCAAAAGAACATTAACATAAAACAAATTTAACAGGTGGCGGCCAAGCAACTTAACAGAAACTAAGTGATTATTACAAGAAGTGGAAAAATAAAGAAAAATAAAAATAATATAAACAAAGAACATATAACAGAACATTGTGTGTGTGTTTGTGTATGTGTGTGTGTGTGTGTGAGTGTGTGTGTATGTGACAGGAGGCTACTATGTATTTTACTAAACAAATCTTAGAAGGCTCTCCACATCATCTTAATTCATGTCTTGAAGCAAACCCCGAATAACTATTTTTATTTAGGTTGGTGAAAAATCTAAAGTCACGCCACTATCTTTTTTCTTTGCAGTGGATCGATTTTTACAGGTATTTAACACGAATTTTTGGATTGTTGTTGGGTACCTAGTCACAATTTCGGCACGTGGTCGTTGCATCTAAAGTAAGTGGCCACACCAAGATTTTTTAAGGCAAGATCTGCACCTTTGTGCGCAAAGGTATCCTCAGATCAGTCACATATTCTAAGTGCGCGTCCCCCATCGTTGCTGTGCTGAAAAATAATGACGTGCGTATCTGTGGCGATTACTCTGTGTCCATTAATAAGGATTTAAAGGTAGATTCTTACCCTCTGCCAAAGATTATATTAGCCTAGGTGGGAGTGGTTGGTAACTCTTTAAGCCTTAATTTGCCCAAAAAAATTACAATAGTTATTTATGATACAAGAGTGGTAAAAACGTCAATAACAAACGAGTGACATTTGTGAGCCCGAGCCGCAGGCGAGGGTTTACCATCGTCACGAGTTTGTTATTTCTTTTTACACCCATGTATCATACGAAGTTTTTCAATACAGTTGTGAGAAAATAGATAAAATGAAAAAACTACCATGACAAAAACAAAATACATGGGTAAGTACATACCTATCAAGGCTTCAGCAACCAAAGTTTAACTTACGCGACTTGTGGCTTATTTTAAATGTCCGGGGAGCAACCTCACTTTGTTTTTTCTTATTTCTTATTAACTATTAATATATTTATTTTCACAACTAAAACATCTTAATTCAGTTATACGAAAATTGCGCCATATTTTAGCTAGCACACGTACTCATGCGTAAGTTTTTTAAAAATCATAAATAGACTACAATAAGGCTTGGGATAGTAAAATGGGACGCAGTAAAGTTCTCGAGTAGGCGACCACACACCGAAAAGCGTAGTGTAGGCAGGCCTCCCACTCGGTGGACCCATGGCCTGGTGAAGGTCGCGGGAAGCCGCTGGATGCGGGCAGCGCAGAACCGGTCGTCGTGGAGATCCTTGGGGGGAGGCCTATGTCCAGCAGTGGACGTCCTTCGGCTAATATGATGAAGGCTTGGGATACTAAGCCTCTTTGGAAAAGATGACCTAGTCCGTGGTGAAACCGGTTCCACTTCATTCATATTTTTTCTCTTTTCTTCACAAAGATATAACCCAAAGAAAATGTAAATAGCTAGCGTTATGTACTAACCTCACGGAGGTCACCTGTCTCTTTTAAATTCTCCTTTCAAAAGTCCTTAAGAAGATTCTGTAACTTTGGTCATTATATTTTTTAATATTCAATTATACTTACTTACTTATTTGCTAGAAATGTCTTGTTCCTCCGAGCTAGAAATAAAAAAAAGTGGTAAAGTAAAAGCACGTGTGCGGTAAAATTAATTATGCGCACACTTGACTGGCATATAAAGGACTACTTTTGGAGCAACTGTATTGAAAAAATATTTTTAGTATTTATTGAACTAAATCGTCAACAGCAGCAGCAGCAGCAGTGTGCCCCTCTCCAAGTTGAGCAGACAAACGCAGCCGTACACCCTTTTCTCGAAGCCACTCACCGCATTTTTGCGCTCTTAATATCTTTATTACAGACTTTATTTCATTTAATTTATAAATATATTTTTAGACTTGCAATACAATATAATCATTTATTACTAAAAGCAAATTTACACGTCAGTTATTTCTAAAATAATAATAGTTATTATACTTAATTAAGTACATATACTTTACAAAAACAATAAAAAAGTAGATTTTTCGTTATTATATATTGGGTGGATGAAAAAAGTCCTTCAAAGCAATGACAACGGTTTTTAAAATAGCGTTTATTGAATTTTTGATATTCCTTCACTCACTCACTGACTGACTCTTTGTTCATTAAAAAGATAGACCAGATCCAGGTGGCATAGAAAGAAACTGGTATGGCGACAGGTGATTGGAAGATTATAAAGGGATATAGAAAATATCCGCCCTAAAGGGGTGAAATAGGGGTTGTTGACAGTTTTGTATGGAAGTCGTACATTTTCAAAGTATGAGACATGAAGTTGTACGACATATTTATAGAATTCTAATATGGTTTAATATAAAAATTTAACAGTTGAATCAAAACTGTCAATAAAAATAAAATTCCTAACAAAAAGAAATAAGATACAGTACTTTTTAAAATCAATATCAAATTGCACCTTAGTTATCTTTTTAACATTCTGAGTTAATAATAATACTTAAACTTAATAATCATATATTTTATGCACCTTTAATGCATAGAACTTTATTTCATTTCATTTATTCATTTATAAGTATACTTGCTTTTTCCCACGGCTTCGCCCGCGTAGACATCCATTTTATGACTGTCTTTAAGGGTGATTAGTACCATCTCTGTGCAAAAAATCACAACAATCGAGTATTTTTTAGTTCCCTCAAGAACTGCATCGGATTATGCTATTTTCCCGGGATAAAAAGTAGCCTATATCCTTTCCCGTGACAAAGGCTACCTGCATGTCAAATTTCATAAAGATTGGTCATGGCGTTGAAGCGTGAAATTTTCACATTTATAATATTAGGAAGGATTTACATTATTTCAGAAAATTATACCTTTCCTTTGATTTAATTATTTATTTTCAGAATGTGGATGGCTTACTTCAATCTCCTAAGGATAGGCTTCGGCCCCGGGATGCTGGGCATGCCCCTGGCCATCAGCCAAGCCGGAGTGATCTTAGGGCCCTTGCTGTGTTTAGCCATTGGGTTGCTCCTCATACACACACATTTAGTTTTGGTAACTTGTCAACAGTTTATTCATACATATTATATATGTATATAAGGTGTAACAAAATTAGCTGAAACTATTTTAACTGGTGCTTCTACCCATGAAACTGAACAACTTTTCCCATGGAACCCATAGTCAAATCGCAAAAAAAATTGGCTCTCCCATACTAACTCGATCAGCTGATCAGCCAACTTAGTATGGGAAGTTCAAATTTTTTTTTGAGATTTGACTATGAGTTTCATGGGGAAAGTTGTTCAGTTCCATGGGTAGAAGCACCAGTAAAAATAGTTTCAGCTAATTTTGTTAGACCTTTTATATACATTAAATAATAATTTTGATATAATTTTTAGTTCATTTAATTGGTCCTGTATACCAACATAAAAACGTGAAAAGAATTTTCACTCGCTGGACATTTTTTCACTAAAATTCATTTATGAAACAAAACATCCAAGGAAAATAAACAATCGTATAGCAAAAATAAAAATATAATTTTTGGGACAACAGGTTCCATTTTAGTTAGGTATATCAAAATGAAGAACTCCTTTTTTAGAAAATTTACAAAAAGTAAACTCCTTGCTAAGTTGTTGCGATTGAAGTAATTATTAAGTAACTCGTTGGTCGAGTGGCAGCGCTGCCGCCTGCCGGGCTGCGTGTCGCGGGTTCGATACACACCGGGGCAGGGGCACACATGCGTGTGACGAACTGGTTAGTTTGCTCTGTGTCTGAGTGTTGAATATCTACATGTGTGTGTGTGTGTGTGTATCTCAACGTATATAAGTATGTAAATATATCAGTCTCTAGTTACAAGGAATCTTGTTTAAGGCCAGATGACTTTGGGAAATTTATTTTTTCTGTGGGAACGGTAGACTTTCCTGTAATCTATGCATTCAACCTCATTTTTACTTCACAGTATGAAAGTTACTTCACAGTAGGCTTAAAATCTTGGAACAATCACTTGTTCCAAGATTTTAAGCCCAGTAGTTTCGAAGACAAGGGAGTATTGTCAATTTTAGCTTATTTTCATAACTTCAAAACAATTTATTTCTAAAATAAATTAAAATAAATATTTGTGAATCTCACACACAAGCCCTTTGTCACACATTAAAGTGTGTAAAACTTTTTTTTAATTTTCTAATTTTACCCACAAAAGTGGCCACCATTTGGTACCCACAAAAGTGGCCACCAAAATTCACATTGTTACGTTGCACATCCATCTTTGGGTCACCGACTTACATAATATGTTTAACAAATTTCAACTCAATCAGTCCAGTAGTTTCAAAGAAAATTGACTGTGACAGACGAACGGATAGACAGACACACGAGTAATCCTTTAAGAGTTCTGTTTTTACATCTCGAGCTACGGAAACCTAAAAAAGGCCAAGTGCGATTTAGACTCGAGCGGAGAAGGTTACGTTAAGCTTCCCCTCGATTTCTCTGGGTTGCCATCATCAGATCCTGGTTTCCTTATCACGGTACCACCCTGGGGATATCTCCTTTCCAACAAAAAAGAATCATCGAAATCGGTGCATAAACGATGAAGTTATCCGCGAACACACATAAAAAAAATTAAAAAATATATACGGTCGAATTAAAAACCTCCTCCTTTTTTCAAAGTCGGTTACAAAAGTGTTTTTTCTTTTAATCTTTCTAAAGAAATTGAAAAACGATAATTAAAAAATTACGATTCAATCACCAATAACTAAAATATAACAAGATACAGCCTGTATCTGCGAAAACTGTAAAAATGCGATACAAAAAAAATTTCTAAAAGGAGCGATGTTTGTTTTTCAAATGTATGCAGTCGAGAAGCCTTCCTAGCGGCGCGGCTGTCACGAACTATGATATGTCTAGTAAAACCCAAAGAGTACCTCCCATACGAATTGAGTAAAGGCAGACGCTCGCTCCTACAAGAAGGTATGTATGTATAGTTTAATTTTATTGTGACAGGACTATACATTTTTACGCTGCAAGAGACCGTAGACCTTAGTAGTGTTTTAATATTCATTTCAACTTGATACCTTTCCCGTTCCTGAGATGGATGGATGGATGAACAGATAGACGGACAACACAGTGATCTAATAAATGTGAGGTACTGAACCCTAAAATTACGTTAAAAGTAGTTTTTTTTTACGAATTGGGATGATGTAAAAAGCGGTCGCGGAATATGCGAATGAAATAAAAAACACTTCGAAAAAAAAGGTTCCACTGTAACCTCCAAACTAGCCATTCGATTGAGTAAAACCTTCGACCAAATATAACGGACCGGCCCTATCCATACACTTATCTCATTAAAAATTAGTCAAATACAACTGCATGCAAATACACACACCGCTATAGCATAAAGTCTACCGAATCTCGTTCAATTTTATAGAATGCCAAAAATAGAGAGACGTACTTCGACTTTCAACCGATTTGGAGAATACTGATCCAACTGAGACGAAATCGAATTCGCTTATTCTGTAGTCATTAAAACCGATGACAAATTGAACACGGGACTTGACGTGATTTTACATAATTGATGTGGTTTTTACCTCAACGTTTCGACTATGGGTAGATAGCCGTGGTCGCGAGTTGAAACGTTGAGGTAAAAACAACATCAATTATATAAAATCACGTCAAGTCCCGTTTTAAACTTTTCAGTATGAATAATCGTGAAAGTTGGGCGCTGTTTGCGTAGGCCGGTCCATAGCTGTTATGTTGGTTAAATATTAAATTACCATAAGTTTATTTTAATTTTTTTATATTATTTGCTGCAGCTGTGGTCTTTGACAGAAATAGCACGTCAACTGCACCTCCCACACATTCCGTACCGATATGGATTCAGAATGGCTCTGCTGCGTGGACCAGCCGTCTTCCACGGACTGGGCCGCCAAGGACCGTAAGTCTGTCACGATTTTGTCACAATGGATTAGAACAGTCTAACTTGGTTATTCCTGTTTAGGGTTCACTCAAAGGGTGAACGACGGGTGCGTAATTCCGAAGTTCTGCGACGAGCCAATGTCGTGGCATTGAAGCCTATTTAATGCGTCGGCAGCTTCGGTGGTGCGGTCACGTGTCACGTATGAAGGAGGAGAGAGTGGCGAAGCGCATCTTCTATTCTTAACTGGAGGAGGATAAGCGGAAACATGACGGACAGCTCCGCCGGTACAAAGATGTTATGAAGCGACATATTATGAAAGGATGCAACATAGAACCCTCTCAATGGGAGAGTTTGGCAGCAGAACGGCCTGAATGGCGCAGAATTGTGAATAGGCAAGTGTGCGAGTTCGAGGATCAGCGTAAAGCCGACCTTGATACCTAACGCGACCAGTTAAAGGCCCGACCACCTGCGACCATTTCATACAATAGATCATCATACATACGAACAACGGGACCCTAGTGCTGTTACTAAGCCTCTGCTGTCTCTCTGTCTTACTATCAGCGATCTGTATGCATGGACCGTAATAGGAAGACGTTGAAATTTTTACAGTGTTTTTTTTATTGCCGCAATAACAACAAATAATAAAAACAAAAAAATGGGTAGTAAAAAATCGGCAAAGTGTGAGTCGCACTACGATGGTTTCGTACCAATACACCTCTCCATGCAACTATGACAATTATACCTATTTACATTACACAAAAACATCAACGCGAGCAACAGAAAATATTGTATTTTTCATTTCGGACTCCTTAGCGCGAGTTCGACTTACACTTGACCGGTTCTTATTATTTGTAGTTTTACTTCAGAATTAGTTCACCAAGGTAAACGCTTGTATATTATATATTACCGTTCTTACGAAAGAGCTAAATCAAATATACATCTAAAATACATGGAAAAAACATTTTTGGAAACTTATTGTGGAATTAAAATTTTATCCCTTCCAGCGCCCGCATGGCCTATAGGCCATGGCCTATATACCGGCTGACCGTTGCGCGCCCCCGTGGCCGATTGGCCATGGAATTTAGTTAGTTTGATTACGTTTGAAAAAGTATACAAAACTGTTGCCATCTTTATCAAACTATACCATAATACTGGGGAGGGATTGATGCTTCAATATTTATCGTTTATTTGAGTAATTTCATAGATATTTTTTACATAATAAAAGTTTCTAAACTTTAGTGTCAGATTTCATATAGAAGTCAAAGAAAATCAAATTGTTTGCAAAAAGTCCGATTTGGATGCTGTTTTCTATAATGGGTTTGTGGTTGATTAGTGAGGATTGTTAAATAGGTGTTACGGTAGCAGGTGGCGCTGCAATTATCTAGTCAGATTTTGGTGCGGTATTGAGTATAAATAGTAGTGGCGACCGCGCACCGGAAAACGTAGCGTAGGCAGGCCTTCCACGCGGTGGACCGATGACCTGGTGAAGATCGCGGGAAGCCGATGGATGCGGGCAGCGCAGGACCGGTCGCTGTGGAAATCTTTGGGTTTTTTATGAAGTTCATAGGGAGTTGAATATTTTATTGCCACATCTACATCTTCGGGAATCAAATAGGTACGTAGGGAAGTGCTATTAAAACTGATACTCTGTTGTTATTATGTCCGACTCTGCGAGAGATCGAATCTCCTTATAAAAGCTTTTTACGTTTATTTTCACTAGTTACAGAAATGCTTTAAGTCGGGGTTATTAATTATTTTATCCTTTTCCAAATTCATTATAAACGTCGTGGTTTTAAAAAAAATTACATTTTTTTTTATTTGAATATGAGCACAGTCTGTATTTTGTCACATCCCATGCGCATAAGCCTTTCCATACCTGTGTCTAATGGTAGGTTGGTATGTCTGGTTTTGGCCATTTCAAAATTTGACATGCCATTTAACGATAACCTGGGTAGGGCCTTGGCAGTTATGATCTAAGTACACATAGGGACAGACAGACAGCGGGAAGTGACTTTGTTTTATACTATGTGTTTTATACTATGTTTTATACTGCATTGTACTCGTAGGTAGCACTATGAGATAATGTAACAACTTCATTGCGTCACATTAATCCCGGATTTCACAAGTAAAGTGGAATATAACCGTATATCCGGTTATAATTTGTTTACAAGTCCCTCTGACTCAGTTCATATGAAGTATAAGTTAACGCTCGTTGCCCCGATTCCTAATAAAGGGTAAAAACTTTGTTATTTTTTTAATTTTCAGAATCATAATTGCAGTATTCATGGTGATGAGTCAAATTGGAATATGTACAGTATTTGTTATATTTATAACAGACAGCATAAGAGATGTAAGTCTTAAAATAAAACATTAGTAACTAGATATCCCACCAAAAATGTAATTGTGAAAATGGCCAAGTACTATACAAAAAATGTGCAGAGGTTTTAATGGGTACCAAGTAATATAGTGGTTTCTTAAATCATAGCTACGGGAATTAAATTGAAATGTTTATTATAGACTTCTCCAAATAACCACTAAAGAACTTCGTACAAATTTAGAACTTGGTTTCTTTTCAATTTATGTTTTGGTGGGATATGGTTACTTTGTAAAGTTATTAAATTCACCTATTATTTTTTGCATGTAATGAACAAAAATTTTTTCTTAAACAAATTATTTTTAATATAACGGTTGTGGTGCGGAACCCTTAATGTACGAGTCCTACTTGCACTTGGACGATTTTTCTATTTTTTTCTTTGTATACGCATAATAACCTACCCCGTTGCCAAATTTCAAGTTTCTAAGTCACCTGGACAACGGCCAAGTGTGAGTCGTACTCGCGCAGTGAGGGTTCCGTACTACTACCATTCATCAAAATTATAGACTACTAGCTTTTTCCCGCGGCTTCGCCCGCATGGACATCATTTTAATGATTGTCTTTGAGGGTGATTAGTAAATTATTTCGTTTCCCACCTCCTCAACCATATTTGTGCAAAACATCAGAACAATCCATTGTTCCGCTGCGATGTAAAAGAAATTAACCAAAAAGAGTACTTTTTTAGTTCCCTCAGGAACTGCATCGGATTATGCTATTTTCCCGGAATAAAAAGTACCTTTTGTCCTTCCCCATAACACAGGTTAACTGCATGCCAAATTTTGTCAAGATTGGTTGAGGTGTAGAAGCGTTAAAAGGTAACAAACAAACAAACACATTTTCCCATTTATAATATTAGTAGGGATAATACGGAACAAAAGTGTCGGTGGCTCAACCGGTAACGACTCGGTCCATCTAACCAGAGGTACCGGGTTCAAATCTGGACGGCCAATGTACCAATAAGTTTTTCAAAAACTTACGTACATACTTACCGATTGCTTTAACGGTGAAGGAAAACATCGTGAGGAAACCTGCACACGCCTGCGAAGAAACTCGAAGGTTGTGTGTGAAGTCGACCAACCCGCACTGGGCCCGCGTGGTCGACTAAGGCCTAGTCGCCCTGATTCAGGGTAGGCTCGAGCCCCTCGGTGGGGACGTATATGAGCTGCAATGATGAATACGGAACCCTTTTTGGAACGGAATGGAAAGGCCGTTTAAGTCTACAAGCAACTAATAAAGTTTCGCCGTGTCTGTCCGTCTGTCTGTCCGCGGGTTAGCTCAGAGATTTTTAGTAGGTACTAGAAAGCTGTAATTTGGCATAAGTATACCATATTAATCACGCTGACAAAGTGATTATTATTGGGTAAGAGGGGAATAGGACGAAAAGAGGGTCCTAATGGATCACCGTGACCTACAAGATCTATTGTGATCACTGCCCCTGTTATATAATTTCCTCAAGGCCAATAGTTCTGATGAACTGGACGATGCACTTGGGATCGAGATCCCTGATGTCCTCTGGTGCTATCATTGGCCCACCCAGGGAGCGACTTCTGGCTTGGACGAGTGCCTCGCACTCACAGAGTAAGTGAAGAGGTGTCTCCTCTTCTTCGAGGCAAAATCGGCACTCGTCTGAGACTGCAAGCTTCATTTGATTTAGGTGTTTATTAAGCTTGCAGTGGCCTGTCAGAGTTCTGACGAGAGTTCGAAGTCCAGGCTTTTGCAATTGCAGTGCTCTAGACGTATACCCCCGAGAGAAACCAGAAATGAGCATTTTTGAATGCTTTTGGCCTGGAGAATTTGCCCAGAGTGCTTTACTCTGTTCATTTGCCCATTCCTTTAGCATTCTTTTCCCCGTGCAACGTGACACTCCCACTATTGGTTCAGGTCCAATAGCTGGTGTCTCTGCTCCGGTTCTTGCAAGCTCATCTGCTATTTCGTTACCCTTGACGCCGCTATGTCCCGGCACCCAGTATAAGGTGACCTTGTTTAGTCTCCCCAGCTGGTCGAGGGCAGCAGCGCACTCAAGGGTTAACTTGGTTTTTTTGTTAGAGTTTATTGTCCTCCCCTCCCCCTCCCCCTCTCCCTACCAGGTAAACAGCTATTTCAGGACATTTGAAAAAAAATGTGAATAGTACCTAGGACATGTAAACAATTTAAAAAGAAAATAAAACGTATGGCACTCGGGGACTGCCGCGGTAAAGCTATTGTATAGAATTTTTTATCAACTTATGAAATTATAATTATTTATTTTTTTTTTATTTATGCAGTATTTACCAGTACCTTATAGTCCTTGGGGCGCGGGATGTTTATGTAATAAATTAACACTAAGAAAGTTACACCAGTAAAGTTGACTAAGTCCTTTTAGTACCGCAAATCGCTAATAGATGGCTCTGTAAGTTTTTAAGAACTCGGCCGAGCGTGGGGTGTGAAGTCCTTTTAGTACCGCAAATCGCTAATAGATGGCACTGTCAGTTTTTAAGAACTCTGCCGAGCGTTGGGTGTAGTCCTTTTAGTACCGCAATCGCTAATAGCACTGTAAGTTTTTTAGAACTCGTGAGGTGTTAGGTTATTTTCGTTACGGAATTTCTTGATTCGATCGCCGTGCTCAAAGCCCGCGATAAAATCTATGCAATAGCCTATCACGGCTAAGTTAGTTTTCTTAGTTGAGTAATAGTCGACCAACGTAAGATGTGGAGTTAGATTTGTAAAAAATTCTAGATTTTCCATACAAAATGTTCTTTACTTAGTACAAACTGATATAATAATTTTGTCTTCAAATATATACATTAATTTTTTGCAAAGACTACGGAATTTGTGCGAATCTGATTCGCACTATGCCGGGTTCTTTTTTTGATTATTGATTATCTGTGGTCTGTACCTACTAAGCCTTTTCCATTGTGCTTCTCTAATTTCACTTTATTTTGTAGAGCTGTTTCCTTTTGATTCAAATATTTATTAATTCCTCAGATCTGTGATTGGCCTTCATCAAGGAAAGCAATTTTAGCATTTTTTGTTCCGTGTTTGCTGTTGGAGCTCTTCATGAAGTCTTTGAAATTCCTAAGCTACATAGCGATGTTTGGTAAGGAATGGTTTTTATTCAATTTTTTATTAAATTCCTTTCTATCTAATACATTTAAATGAGCAATTATTGTATATATGTATATAATGTTAATCTAGGAAACTGCTTTAACGATTTGCTTGAAAATTAGTATCGATTTAGATAGGTCTCATCACTGGGAAAACGTGATTTTCTGAGATTTTCGCACTGGAGTCGGGCGCGAAACAAAATATGCTGCACAAAGTTTATCTTAGGTAGCGTGTTTTCAAATGTTCTTAACGGCTCTGGGTACTTTGCCCCGAGCAAAGCTCGGTCGCCCAGGTACTTCTATTTTAAACTGCGTAACGCATTTTTTGGAATTTACGCAGGTTTTTAATACGAAATTCTAAAAGAAAAGCGTTGGTGTCTCAATGATAATGACTCGAACTTCCTAAGCAGAGGACCCCGGTTCTAACTCGGGGATGGAGAGAGTACCAATGAGTTTTTCGAAGCTAACATACATTTTATTTACAAATTTGCTTTATCGGTGAAGGATAAAATTGTGAGAATCCTGCACATCTGATCCCACATATGTAGGAAAGGGGCGTAAGAAACGTGCACATCTGATCCCACATATGTAGGAAAGGGGCGTAAGAAACGTGCACATCTGATCCCACATATGTAGGAAAGGGGCGTAAGAAACGTGCACATCTGATCCCACATATGTAGGAAAGGGGCGTGAAAAACGTGCACATCTGATCCCACATATGTAGGAAAGGGGCGTAATAAACGTGCACATCTGATCCTACATATGTAGGAAAGGGGCGTGAGAAACGTGCACATCTGATCCTACATATGTAGGAAAGGGGCGTGAGAAACGTGCACATCTGATCCCACATATGTAGGAAAGGGGCGTAAGAAACGTGCACATCTTATCCCACATATGTAGGAAAGGGGCGTAAGAAACGTGCACATCTGATCCCACATATGTAGGAAAGGGGCGTAAGAAACGTGCACATCTAATCCAAGATATATATGAAGGTCGCGTGGTACACGTCTGTAGGTGTAAACCTACGAGTAAATGCCATACATGTTTCCGTTGGTGATGCTAAGTGCAACACTAAGAAATCGCTATCTTTATCTCTTGGATCGTATGAGCTCATATACATCGCCACCACGGGGCTCTAGCCTACCCTAAATTAGGGCGATCGGGCCTTAGTCGACCACGCGGGCCCAGTGCGGGTTGGTCGACTTCACACACAACCTTGGATAGCACGGTTAATTGTGCCACACCATAAGAGAGAAAGAGAGAGAGATATAAAAATGTAGGGGGAGGAGAAAGAGACATAGGGAGAAAAAGGGTGTGTGAGAGAGAGAGAGAGCGCAATCCTGTATTATAATATAATGTCAATATTTGTAACTTTTAGGAAATTTCATGACCTGGGCGGGAATGGCGCTGGTTTTCTACCACATCTTCAAGGAACCAAGGAAAGAAGTTGAACTTCTGAGCAACCAGAGTTTGCAGTACTTGTTCGCGATAGGAAATATGCTGTTCTGCAGTAGTTTTGTTGGTGTCGTGAGTACTAGTTCGTTACCAGTTTGATAATAATTACATAAGAGAAGCGTCGGTGGCTCAACCGGTAACGACTCGGTCCTCCTAACCAGAGGTGCCGGGTTCAAATCCGGACGGCCAATGTACCAATGAGTTTTTCGAAACTTCGTACATATACTCACCGATTGCTTTAACGGTGAAGGGAAACATCGTGCGGAAACCTGCACACACCTGCGAAGAAACTCGAAGGATGTGCGTGAAGTCGACCAACCCGCACTGGGCCCGCGTGGTCGACTAAGGCCCGATCGCCCTGATTCAGGGTAGGCTCGAGCGCCTCGGTGGGGACGTATGTGAGCTGATGATGAAGAGAAATTACTAATTATGAACTGGGGAATGAGCCGACGTAACTTACTATTCATTCATATCAGCTCATACACGTCCCCACCGAGAGGCTCGAGCCTACACTGAATTAGGGCGATCGGGCCTTGGTCAACCACGCGGGCCCAGTGCTGGTTGGTCGACTTCACACACAACCTGCGAGTTTCTTCGTAGGCGTGTGCAGGTTTCCTCACGATGTTTTCCTTCACCGTAAGAGCCTCGGATAAATATACTCGTACATATGAAATCTTAATTCGAAATCACATTGGTACGAGGCAGGTTCGAACCACGACCTCCCGGACAGGAGGCGGAGGCACTAGACATTACGCCACCTACGCTGAGTGAGTGAGTAACTCACTATACAACTATCTAATATAATTTAACGCACAGCTCAAACCACTGAATGGATCAGGCTGAAATTTGGTACAGATAGCAATAATGACGTAGGCATACACTTAGAATGGATTTTTGAAAATTAAACGCTAAAGAAGTGTAGCTGGGGTCAAAAGTTTGTATTTGTATGGAGAAATCATGTAAAATTGATGTTTGCTTGTTTTAAACCGTTTCGATACCTCAACCAATCTTGACGAAATTTGTGCATGCACGTAGCCTGTGTTATGGAGACGGAAATTTTATCTAGTGAAAGTAGCATAATCTGATACAGTTCCTGAGGGATTTAAAAATAAAAAAGGCATATTTTGGTTGATTTCTTTAACATCGCAACGGAGAAGTGGATTGTTATTGTTTTTTGCACGGCGATGATTGAGGGGTGGCAAATGACAACTACTAATTACTATAACCCGACAGAGTTTCGGAGGGATCTGGGAAAACTCATTTCCATGCAAGTGCACGTCGCAACAGAGCAAGACATTGTTGTGGTTTTTGCACAGACATGGTGGATGGGTGGGAAGTAACATAGACTACTGATTAGCATAGCCTGACATAGTTCCCAAGGAATCTGGGGAAAACATATAGTTCATAGAACAGATGAACGTTGGGGCAGTAAAGTTATCGAGTGGCGACCGCGCACCGGAAAACGTAGCGTAGGCAGGCCTCCCACTGGGTGGACCGATGAATTGGTAAATTTCGCGGGAAACCGTTGGATGCGAGCAGCTCAGAACTGGTAGTCGTGGAAATAATTGGGGAAGGCCTATGTCCAGCAGTGAACGTCCCTCGGCTAATATGATGATGATGAGCTGACTGGGAATAGGAAGTGACATAGATTGCTAATTAGGATAGCCCGATATTAGTACCCAAAGGATCTAGAGAAAAAATATTTTACACTTTGTGATATTTTGCACAGAGATAGAGGGTGATAAGTAAAGTAGCATACTCCAACATAGTTCTCTGTGCATGAAGTGCACGCCGCGCGCCGCGCACGTGGGCATCGTAACGAAATAACGGATTGACGTGATTTTTGCATGGAAATAGTTGAGGGGGGGGGGGGGGGGGAATGACATGCACTGCTAATCAGGATAGCCCTTATAGTTCCCGAGAGATCTAGAGAAAACTAAGTTTCACTCTTTATGATATTATACATAGAGATATTTGATGGGATGGGAATTGAAGTAGCATAGCTATATATAGTTACTGAAAGATCTCTGTGCATGAAATATTTTATCGTAAATAGTAACCGTGGAGGACAAATACAGTACTTAATGTTACGTCATTTACTCAATCTAGGATAATCAAGTTCTCCGCAATTGCTTAACATGTTTCTGGAATGTTAAGATGAAACTTTAACTGTTAGATTAGGCGTGTCAAAGATGTTAACACCTGATTATAGTTATGAAATTACACTTTTGATTCCGAAAAATCGAGGGGTTCCCGAAGAATCGAAATAATACATTGTTTTTCCTTCAATTTGTCGAATATTGCATAGGGGAAAAATACGGTATTTTACGTGACGTCACAAACGATACTTAAGTCCGGATAATCAAAAGGTTTTCGCAGAATAGGAAGAACATTATATTTCTGGAGTGGCCTTATGTATCAAGATAAAATTTTCACTCTTAGATTAGGTGTAAGTATTTAATATTTTAACACCTGTTTATAGTTACGAAATCATAATTCTGATCCCAGAAAATCAGGGATGGGTTCCCAAAAGAATCAAAATGACCCATTGTTTTTCTTTCAATTAGGCGTGTCTAATATCGCAGGTATGGCGGCAAGTACATTGGGCACGTTAAACTGTGAATGTTTTTTTTTCATAACAGTTGTATAATGTTCAACATACACCTACTTCCCGAGATAAGGGTAATATAAAGTTTCACCCAGAGAACTATCACCCCAAGTCGCTGGCACCAGCTATACAGTCATTATAACGATATTAACAGTATGATCTTGACTTAGTTAACAAAAAATATGTATTATTTTTATAAAAAAAAATATCCAATATTTATTATCCTTCTCCAGGCTTGAGGTGCCAAAATTAATTGTACAGTGGATACCTACATACCTACACAAAGGAACAAATAAAAAGTAACGGTAAATGAAGATTACCGGGCAGAACGTGTCCATCGCAATGGAAAGGTCTTAATTAGAGCTGTACAGTGTACATGCACATCCCGTTAGAGATCCCAATAGATTGGCTCCCAGAATTGATGTATATGTTTCAGAAATTATTATAACACTAGCTTTTTCCCGCGGCTCCGCCCGCGTGGACATCGTTTTTATGACTGTCTTTAAGGGTGATTGTAAATTATGTCGTTTCCCACCTACTCAACTATCTCTGTGCAAAAAATCACAACAATCGAGTATATTTTTTTTAGTTCCCTCAGGCACGCAAAATGGGCGCAGTGGTCGCCTGGTTGCGGAAATCAGCCCGCCCCTAACATCAACTTTAACTAGTTCTCTCAGGAACTGCGTCAGATTATGCTATTTGTCCGGGATAAAATATTGGCAAAGGCGTTGAAGCGTGAAAAGGTAACAAACAAACAAACACATTTTCACATTTATAATATTAGTAAGGCGATGGAAGGCAAGGGCTTATCATTTGTGGATTTGATGAAAATAAACCCTTAATTTTAGTATAGCAGATGACTGTGCAAATTATCAAAACAAGAAAAATTTTAAAACGATATTGAAAGTATTTATTTATCATCTTCCCTCAGATTTTACAGTCAGACAGGTCACTGATACGGCCTAAGAAGCTGACGGAGCCGACTGGCCCCATCGTGGTGTCCATGTCAATCATCACCGCGACGGCCACCGTGTTCGGCACCCTGGGCTACTGGGCCTTCGGCACTATGGAGGAGAACGTGCTCAGGTCGCTGCCGTTCGATGACGTGTACGTGTCCTTGTTTTGTAGGTCTTCGTTAACAATACATAAATGTCCTACTGCTGGGGCTCGGGTCTCTTCACAAACTCGTGAAAATATAAATGAAAAATAAAAATGGTTATTTTGGCACTTACAAGTTATAAACACATTTAATTAAGCCCTAATTTCCAAACTTGTCGTCAGACTGTGTCTTGGAAACTAGTTCCTTCCCTTTTTATTGGACTACAATCAGGTAAGTATCTATACTTACTTACATATTTTAAGTCTTAAGTTTCCTTATTTATTATAATTTAAACAAGTGTGACGATTGTGCGTGTGTGTGTGTGTGTGTGTCTGTGTATGGTGGTGTGTGTGTGCGTATGTGCGTGTCTGCGCGCGAGTTGTGTGTACACCATAGTAGATGATAGATTTAAGAAAATCTTCGGTGGAAAGTTAGGCCATACTCCACATACGGGTGACAAGTCCAGGTGGCTGGGCTAGTGGCGAACCTCTCTGTCGGAAGTTTTCTAGCCGCCTATAAATAAGGCATCTGACACTACTTAACGACTGCCATCTAGTGATTACATCCGGCACTAACGGATCAACCTGCCTTGCGAAGCACGGAAACTGTTTACCTACGTTACCGACGCAACCACGTAAATCGGACTGATCTACGACTTGTAGATGTTTATCAGCACCATACGACATTAGCCTAAAGGCGTCCACTGCTGAACAAAGACCTTCCCCAAATAATTCTACAACGACCGGTTGTGCACTGTCCACATGCAGTGGCTTCCCGCGACCCACACCAGGTCCGCCAAGTGACGATGTTCTTGTTCTCTTAATAAGACGCCAGGTGTATCAAAATGGTGTAGAAGCCGTTCTGGTTACACAGTTTAAAAACAATTGATCTCACAAATCGTCCAACTGATTAATCATTTCTGTGCATTTTAACCCCCAACGCAACGCAAGCCTGTTCGTGGTCATTGCTGAGACTATTGGAGACCTAAGCACAATGTTCGATAGCCTCAGTAAAGTCTCTCAACAAGTAAAATAAACATGGACAAGACGAAAATAATGTTAAATTTACGTGTCGCACCCACCCCTCTAAAGGTTGGAGACTGTACTCTGGAAGTTGTTGACGATTATTTCATTTAGTTCATTAGCAATTATATCGTTAAGATGAACACGTGAAGGAATGGAGGAGGACTCTATAGAGTTTGTTGTCAAAGTTTTAAAGTTGTTTGTTGTCCTTTAAAACTTCAAGTGAATAGAAACATTTATATTGAATGTATGTATATTCAGGATACTCCGTCTCTAGATATGTACCTAGCGCAGATACACGGCGCTCAGAGGAATAAAATATTAGGATTTTTACTATTTCACTGAGGGCACCACGGCCAGATGCCCTCAGTGCAATTCTAGGGTGCCCTTGGAAAATATGACTTTAACATTGGTGCCCTCGTGGAATACTTACAGAAGAGTAAACTAATGATGTGAGTGAGAGTGAGTGAGACCGACTTATACTTATCCGTTATTTTCTTTTCATTTCAGTTCCACGATGGTGTGCATGGGACTTTACCTGACCGCCGTGGCTGTGACCTACCCGATGCAGTGCTACCCCGCCATGCATATCATTCTACAAGTGATCAGGAACGCAGACTCCCCCCGCGGTGCGCCGACCGAAAAATGTTTACAAATCGTCGAATATATAATGAGGCCAACATTCGTGTTTTTGACATGTAAGATTTTTTATTTAGAAGCAAGTGACTTTCAAGTTTATTTATTACTTTACTTGGAATTGTTTGTCTCCAATCCCACCTGTGGAGTCAAAGGTGAAACGCGCAATCACAAATAAAACAAAGATCGCTAGGTTGAACCACTCGGGGAAAAAGTGATCTTATCAACTAGGTTAAACCGCTCGGGAAACAGTGATACTGTTATTAGCTATGTTGAACCACCCGGGAAACAGTGATGCTGTCAACAAGGTTAAATCTTTCGGAAAACAGTGATGCTGTTAACTAACTTGAACCTCTCGGAAATCAGTGATGTTGTCAACTAGGTTGAACCTCTCGGGAAATAGTGATGCTGCCACATTCAAGGAATTTCACATCTTAAGAGTATGACTGTATACGTTATACTTCTGTTTGATTTTTCACAAATTAAATTATGTTATTATTATTTTATGACTATCAGTAAGAGTGTAATTTGCACCTATTTTGAATAAATACCTTGAATCTTGAATCTTATACCAAAATATTTATGTTGTATAACAAGGTTGGGAAAACCAAGCAGGTTTAAAATACCTGTATTAAGTAAACCCGTATTTCCATATCAAATTAATTTAATATAATGGAACAAAAACAAAGTAGGTAGTAAAAAACGTTGGTGTTTATTGTAGGCTTAAAGTAACTTTAAGTATATTTCAACAAAAAGGATTTTTACAACAGAAAATTTATTGAAAAAATTACTCATAAATTCTATAGGCCTTCTAAAATATTTCAATGAAGTATGCATTCCATTTTATATAGAATGTTACAAAATTAATAATAAACCTGTTAACTGGAGCTTCTACTCGTCATACTGAAAGCTTTTCCAATGAGACTTTTTGCAAAAAAAAATATTAAACAGTTCATATGAATATATCAGCTGATTATGATGTCTAAAACCCCTCATTATGGCTCTCGCAACAATTTGAATACAGTATGTCAAATCAAAACCTAAGATTGAGGGCCGATACCCCTTACACTGGTTTCGGTGTTCCGTAAATAAATACAGCCAACTTTCGCGGTTCTACATAAAATTGTTACCTATCACTAGCCAAAAAAGTGAACTATAACATGAACAAGAAAAATTGCGGCATAATGTTAGCGATTGTGTTCCATTTGCAAATAAGTCTAAATTCCTGTGGCGTGAAATTGCTGTTCGGTCATTTTTATTGAATTTCACGAGCATTTTTTGACGTCTTCATAAATTTTAACCGATTTTACGTTACACTTACTCCCTTTGACAGCTATTAGTGACAGTTTTATTTAGAAACATACATATCTTATTTTCACGGAACACCATTAGGGGGGAGCTGACCCTTACAATTACAACTATAATATTATGGTAATCGACAATCTGTTCTTTGCAGTTCTGATAGCGTTCTACGTACCGTTCCAAGGTCCATTCATCGCGTTTGTCGGCAACCTCTGCACCACCATGATATCGGTGGTCTTCCCGGCGATGATGGAGCTCAGCCTCAAATTCCCTGATAACTACGGCAAGTACAAGTTCTACATGGTGAAGAATTTGCTGATTATTATTTTTGGTACCTTGTCTTGGATACTGGGAGCCATCGTCAGTGGCTACATTATATACATTAGGATTCTGTCCAAACAGTCTCCAAACGACCGTGAGTTCCTCTAACATGTTGTTGTTGGTATTTATCTGTATCATATTTTGTACTGTGTGTTTATCGACTTTTAATATGTCTGTATTTTATGGATTCTGATTGTAGAGAAATGACCAAGTTGGTAATAAAATAAACTTTAAGTAATTGGTATTGACTATTCCTTCAAAATAATAGAAGTGAAAAACAAAGTATAAAAATGTATAGACATTGTACACGAATACGTACAATGTCTATACATTTTTATACTTTGTGTTTTATAACGTCCAAAAACGCAATTCCTATATAACCAAAATATAAAGTATCACCTGTATAATCTTCTTTTATTAAATGCAAGCCTTCTTCTAGTTGGATCTACCTAACTGGACTGGAAGAAGGCTTGCATTTAATAAAAAAAATAAACTTCAAAAAGAGATCAATCAACGAATCAAACTCGGCTGGGCAGCATTCGGGAAGCTTCGTAACGTCTTCATATCCCAAATTCCGCAGTGTCTCAAGACCAAGGTATTTGACCAGTGTGTGTTGCCAGTAATGACATACAAAACTGAGAGATAGTCGCTTACTAACGGGCCTCATAAGAAGGCTCATTCAAAGAGCGAGGGAGCAAGCTATACTCGGAATTTCCCTTCGCGATTGAATCAGAAATTAGGATATCGGTTATCGATATCGGATATCGATATTAACAATGACATTGATATTATAAATTTAAATAATCAGACTTTTTCTAACCCTATTGACATATGTAATGTTTTTAATAATTTTTTCACAAATTTGACGAAACTGCAATATCCTAATAAAGTAACTAAAATAAAATCATTACCCTTCAACCCACAATCAATGTTCTTAAAACCTGTAGACAAGCATGAGATTTTCAAAATTATTATGTCATTAAAAAACACAAAAACTAGTGGATATGATAGCATTACTACAAAAGTTCTAAAGTCGTGTGCAAATTACATTAGTTTTCCTCTAGCGCATATAATAGATCTATCTTTTGTAGACGGTATCTTCCCGGAACAGCTAAAACTGTCAATAGTCAAGCCACTCTTTAAAAAGGGAGATAAAGAAGATCCAAATAACTATAGACCGATAACTATTATTCCAATCCTGTCGAAAATAATAGAAAAAGCTTTTCTTGCACGGCTTAGTGACTTTTTGGACAAACATGAAGTTTTGAATCCCCAACAATTTGGTTTCCGCAAAGGAAGTTCAACTGCCCTAGCTTGTTTTAACCTTGTAAAGTTTGTATCAGAATCAATCAACAAAAAGTCCAACGTAGTATCCGTCTTTCTAGATATGAGCAAAGCTTTCGATTTTGTAAACCATTCAAAGTTACTTCAAAAATTGGAAAATTATGGTGTAAGAGGTAAAGCGTACGATTGGCTACAAAGTTACTTAACTAATCGGCAACAATGTACAGAAATAACAAAACTCTCAGAAGCCAACCGTAAATTAACTAAGAATGTTTACAGATCTGATTTTGTAGTCAATACAAACGGGGTTCCGCAAGGCAGTATTCTAGGCCCTGTTCTTTTTCTTCTCTACATAAATGACCTGCCAAACTCGTCTTCGGAGAATTTTATACTTTTTGCGGACGATACTACCATCATTGTTGATGGGAAAAAATATACAGACTTAGGCCCTGGTGTGAACCAGGCTATAGCAGACATCATAAACTGGATGGAACAAAATAATTTAAGCATTAATATGACTAAGACTAAAGTCATGCAATTTCAATCATATAATTCTAAGATATTACCAATCTATGTTCATCATAATCATACTACTGTAGAGCAAGTAGATTCCATGAAATTCTTAGGAATGACTATTGACAAACACTTGAATTGGAAACAACACGTAGAAATAACTTGTCAGAAACTAGATCGGTTTGTTTATGCGTTAAAGAAATTAAAACAAACGGTATCTGCTGAGGCTGCATTGACAGCCTACTATGGGTATGTAAGCTCAGTGCTAAGCTACGGACTTATCATGTGGGGAAATTCTGTAGACGTGGAAAGAGTCTTTAAAACACATAAAAAGTGCATTCGAGTAATTGATGGAGCTTGGTTTCTAGATAGTTGCAAGCCCTTGTTTAAAAAATATAAAATACTGCCATTGCCCTGCATGTACGTCAAAGATGTCTGTATTTTTGTTCAAAAGCATTTACACTTTTTCAAAAGGCGTGGTGAAGTAATAGAGCGACAGACACGGGCTAAATATATGAACTTACTACATCAACCTCTTTGTTGCAAAGATATTTACCGTAGAATTATTTATAATATGTGTATTTTAATTTATAATAACCTACCTGACGAAATTAAATCACTTGACATCAAATATTTTAAGAATGAATTGACCAAATGGCTATTAGGACATTGTTTTTATACTGTTAACGACTTTATTAGTTATAAGAAAAATAAGAAAATTTAATCGTTAGTTGATGAGATAATTGTATTTTTTTTTGATATATTTTTGTAATTTTAGCTATTTTTAACTGTTTTTTAATTAATTTATGTTTGCACACCTGCCTGCAGGTTGAACACTAGCACTAAGAAAATAACAAGATCCTGTACCTACAGTGTTCTAACAAATAAAGCCTTTTGAGTTTGAGTTTGAGTTTAGCGCTTAGAGTCGCTAAACTTAAGTGGCAGTAGACAGGGCACATAGCTCGTAGAACGGATGGCCATTGGGGTGGTAAAGTTTTGAGTGGCGACCGCGCACCGAAAGGCTGGCCTCCCACACGGTAGACCGAAGACAAGACCTGGTGAAGGTCGCGGGAAGACGTTGGATGCAGGCAGCGCAGGACAGGTCACCGTGGAAGTCCTCGGGGGAGGCCATTATCCAGCAGTGGACATTTTTCAACTGATATGATGATAAATAGTAAATAAATCGGTTCCTTAGGTTTCAATATCATATTCACTGTATTTAAAAATCAAGTTATTTTTCTCACTTCCATTTTATTGTTAAAGTTTGTGTAAGGCCTCCCGTCGGCACGGTCTATCTTGAAAATAGCGTTTAGCTAAATGGAAACACATTTTTGAAAATAACTACTACTCATGAAACTGAACAACTTTTGTTTTACAGTTTTGCTGAAATCCTAAAAAAATACTGAGTTCCCATACAAAGTAACTAAGAAAACCATTTTTATGAGAATTATTTGAAGGTATGAGATTTGGATCAATTTGTATGTTTGTATGTTTGTATTTCAGTAAAGGTGTATAACAAAAGTTGTTCTGTTTCATAACCAGAAGCCCCCATCAAGAACGTGTTCCGTTCTACCTACATCCTGCATTTTGTATAGTATACTATGTTATTATAAAAAAATGTTTGCTAGCGTTAATTGTTTATTCTTGTTTTTAGAAGATTTGCAATAACTTGCCCTGTTCAGTAATTAAATAGTTTGGGAAAATCTTGGAAGCTAAATTAGAACCACTTCACCACTTCTCTGTTTACGATTTGAACTGAAATTTTACATACAGCAGAATGCATGGTTACCTAAGTGACGTCATTTGAAATACAATATGGCGGACTGCCAAAGATGACGTACCAGTTAATTTTTATGCACCCCATGATATGAGTATCAAATGAAAGGGTTTGCCGAGAATAATACGAAATAAAGTTATTTTCAAATTAAAGCTCGTATATTTTCTAAAAGTTTTAGGTTGTTCGAAATTACTTATATTCCTACGAACAATTTCAACCTTGCATCGTGTGTAAATAGATACTCCTTTTGGTTTTTTCTAGATAAAACTTGTTTTAGAAGTAAATTCAGTATTCATTACAAAGGAGATAAGTTTAACGGCTCTAAGGAGCTTACCTTACGAGACAAAATTACCTACACTAATACCTTTTGATTTTTCTTTTAACGAAGTAATTGCTACAGATCTAAGGAAATAGCATTAAAACGTAAAAAAAAATTGTGAGAAATCTATTTGGACTTGAACATGTTTGAAATGAAATAAATAAAAACACACTCACTGAAGAAAAAACCTAAAATTTCATTATGACGACGAATGAAGGAAACTACTAAATACAAGATATCTGAAGATACTGTCTTATAAACTAAACAATAGAAAAATATGTCACTAAAGACAGGGCGTTATGGCCATGGAGCTTTAGCCTGCTTTTATAAGGGCGAAAAACAAAATTGTTCTAGAAATCGTCCACCGAATACAAAAAAATTGCAGAATTATCTGAAGTTCAAAAGCTTCGAACAAATACAGTGGACCGGCGCTATCCACACATAAATCTCATTGAAATGAGTCAAATACAACTACACGCAAACACACACTCACGTGGTGTAGTGTACCAAGTCTCATTCAAATATAAACAATGACAGACATAGAGAGACAAACTCGGAATGTAGCACGAAAGAGATAATCATCATCACATCAGCTGAAAAACGTCCACTGCTGGACAAAGACCTCGCCTAAGGATTTCCACGATGACCGGTCCTACGCTGAGTAAATTTCAATAATTTCGACCTTCAACCCATTTAGTGAATATTGATCGACGAAAGTGAAATGAGCGAATACGCTCATTCTGGGGGCATCAAAACCGCTGTTTGTGTAGGCCGTCTATAGCTGTTATAATGGTCGAAGGGTACAGTGGACTGTGGTGTGGCATCCACATGAAGACGGGCCTCGCGTAGATAGCGTCGCGTCGTGTGGCCGGCTTAATGCTGGCAATTTAGCTTGGTGTGGCCTCCACTATACACGTGGAGCATTATTTCCTCTATTTCAAAACATTCGGTTTCGGAAAACTTGACTGTCAAGTTCTGTAAACAAATCATTTTGAAATATATTAGTAAAACCACATCGGCAACAATTAAACTTATAGGATTCGAACGACCATAAGTTTTGAGGGCACAACCCATTGATGTAGTAACCATGGTATACGTAATTGTAATTGTAATTGTAATTGTAAGGACGGGCTGATTTCCGCAACCAGGCGCCTGAGCGCCCATTTTGCGTGGTTGGCCGGCATCACTGCCAGCCCAGCTCCTCCAGGAAGCCCAGTAGCCCCCGCAGGTTGCCGACGACTTCCGGGAGTGTCCTATGGTCGCCGAGATGCTCGGCCCTGTACGCCGCCACCTCTCTGCAATCCAGGAGGATGTGGGCGGCTGTCTCCTCGGCCGCCATGCACGCGCGGCACAGCGGGCTGTCTGTAATCCCCAGGGTAAAAAGATGTTTGTTAAAGTAACCGTGACCGGTAATGGTCGCTGTTACCTTACGGAGCTAGAGTCTCCCGAGTTTCAGGAGCTTCCTAGTCAGGCCAGCATTTGGCGACGGTAGCGCCTGTCTGGCCTGGCGACATGCTTCCAGTCCTGTCCAATATCGGTTATGTTCTGACCTTGTACGCAGCCGTAAGGTGGATCTGAACCAGCCCGAGGGGAGGGGTAAAATAGGTTCCGGTCCTACAGCTACAAGTTCTGACCCTCTCCTGGCCAGTTCGTCGGCTGCGTCGTTTCCACGCGAGTTACTGTGTCCCTTGATCCACTGCAGAGTTACATTGCTGTGGTAACATACCTCTGTTAGTCTTTGGTGACACTCGTGTATTAGCCCCGAAGTGATGACATTACTTTGGAGGGCCAGTAAAACCGCTCGACTGTCTGAAAGGATACGAATGGAGTAGCCCTGTACCCTTCTAGCAGTGATTGCATTAGCAGCCAGAATGATGCCCATACACTCCGCCTGAAAGACTGTGTTGTACGCACCAAGTGGTTTGGATATTTTTATGTTTAGGTCTTCTGAGAAGACCCCGCAGCCGGTCCCAGCTCCAGTTTTGGACCCATCGGTAAAGATTCGAAGGTCCGATAGGTTCTGGCCTTCCCAGGGGTCCTCGTAGAGCTGAATTTTGTATTTTTTTATCAAAGACGAACTGTTTTGGGATTCTATCGTTGACAGCTGCGAACAGCGGTTCTTCCGAGACAATATTGTCCAGAAGTTCGACGTGAGGAATCCCTTCCTTGGTCCAGAGGTTCAGCAGCTTTAATCGTACCGCAGCGCTGGCTGCCTCTTGCTGGATGAACAGCTGCAGGGGCGGCACGTTCAGCATCGTCTCCAGGGCTGCTGTTGGTGTTGTTCGCATGCAGCCGGAGACCGCCATGCATGCTGTCTTTTGGAAACATTGAAGTTTACTTACGACAGTCGAAAGTTTGGTGCGTGGCCACCATACCACCGCGCCGTAGCTTACCATAGGGCGAATAACCGCTGTATAGAGCCATAGCATGATTTTTGGGGTAAGGCCCCATTTCTTACCCACCATTCTACGGCACTGCCACAGAGTTATTGTAGCTTTATTTAACTTGCAGTTTAGGTGACTGCTCCAATTCAACTTGCTGTCAAGTATGACCCCTAGGTACTTAACTTCTGGTGAGAGTTGGAGATCTGTGTTGAATAGCTTGGGTAAATTATAGTTACCCAGGTTCCGCTTGTTGGTGAACAATACTAGTTCTGTTTTCTTGGGGTTCACTGACAGTTTGAACTCGGTGCACCAGCGTTCCACGATGCGTAGCGCGGAGCGAGTGACATCGCAGACTATGTTTGCGAAATTTCCTGATATAAGGATGGTCAGGTCGTCTGCACATGGTATACGTATTACTCACGCATTACAACACCAATGACACAACTGCTCCACACCCGCCTACCAACGCATCAATCTTGTTTTTAAACCGAATTCAAAAAAAGAGGAGGTTTCTCAATTCGACCGTATATATTTTTTATTTTTTTTGTGTGTGTTTGCGGATAACTTCGTCGTTTATGAACCGATTTTGATGATTCTTTTTTTGTTGGAAAGGAGATATCCCAAGGGTGATAAAATGATAAGGAAACCAGGAACCTATGATGGCATCCAAGAGAAATCGAGGAGAATCTTAGTTTCCTGTTTAAAGTCGGTTTTTTTTCTTCCAAATTATTGTAAATTTAAATGTCAAAGTCTTATCAATTTAAAATCAAATTAACTGAAATGTCAAATTAAAAACACCAATGTCTACTAGCTGGATATCTACTCAACCGTTTGAAAGTATTGTACATCGTTAAGGCGCTATTTATTTAGGTTAATGAGTCGTAACGCGGGATTTAAGTAATTAAGCGAGCGCTCGTTACGAGCGAAGCTATCTATTGAGTTTTACATTCACTAGTACTTACGTATCTTAATTGAGATCTTAAAATTTGTCAAATGGGTCATTTCTATAGAAATAAATATACTTAAAGATTTGTCACCCGGCGTAACCAGTGATGGTTAAGATTATCATTATATCAGCCGAAAGACGTCCACTGCAGGACAAGGGCCTTCTCCAATGATTTCCACGACGACGGGTCCTGCGCTGCCCACATCCAGTGGCTTCCCGCGACCTTTACAAGTCGTCGGTCCACCAAGTGGAAGGCCTTCCTATGCTACGTCTCTCGGAGCGAGGTCGCCATTCGAGAACTATACTACCTCAGCCGCGAAGCTTCTGTGGCGTCCTGAGCGGGGAACAAACCGCCAGTAGCAAAAGCCGCGGATGGTGAGCGTGCCTATAGCTCCGGTACCTACCTGGAGAGTAGGTAGTGGTTTCTTCTACGAGGCATTCGCCTTGCAGAGTACCAAGACAAGCGTCATGGCGGCAAGACCTTCCGTAGTTGGTCTTTGCGGGGGCAAGGAGGCGAGGGCCTCACGGCGTTGGCAGGAACAACGACCCAGCTGTCGGTGAGTGAGGACGCTATATCATAAACCTGGTAGTTTAACTCATCTGGTAGATGTAGGAGAGGGGATGCCTCAGCGGCCATCTGTTCTACGAGCTATGTTCCCAATCCATACACGGTCATTAGTAGTTCATAATTTTTCAGTTGTTTTAAACAACTTTGTGAAGAACTTTCCCTACAGAACTTAATTTTGGACTTCCCATACAAAGTTGGCCTGTTAGACTATCAATTTGTATGGGAAGCACATTTTTTTTGTTTTATGAAAAATGATCAACATCACGAGCTGTGTTTGTGATTTTGTTAAGTTTTTTTGTTGTTTGTCACTTTTTGTTATTATCAGACGTTTTGTTAAGACTTTGTTGTGGTTTAAAATGGATCAATTTACCAATGCGGAATATGCGGACATTTTATTGGCATATGGAAGTGCTAACTCCAATATGCCAATAAATGACAAAAGATAGCCATTATGTGTGTGCAAGAATGTAAAAAAACGTACCTGCTCTTTGTAACCGTCCCAACAGTAAGTATTTACATTATTTTCAACTTTGCATTTGATACATTTCACAAAACATGTAACTAGTGGAATTTCGTCAACATGGTCCAATTGAGTAAAAAAAATTAACAACTCCGGTTACAAAAAAGATACCGAAACAAATTACATACCATTCAAAAGCCTAAGCTTTAGAGATGTTTTAAAAAAATCAGAAGCCTTCCAGCCCCATTTTTTTTTTAAATGCATCGCAAAGTTGAGTTTTAAATTTTTGTTCAACTTTTTTTTTAAGTTCGGGGGCCCACATTTTTGTTTTTAGCAATAACTTGAAACAAACATAATTTTTTTTGGAGCCGACAATCTTATAAAAGTCTTTTAAAAAAAAGATTTTGGAGCTAGCTTTAAAAAACAAAAAGTTACATGTGTTCAAAGGTATAAAAATGGCAAAATTTCTAAAAAAAAGGGAAAAAAAATCCTGTAAAAAAAATTACAAGTCCTAGATTTTTTTTAATTCTCAAAATAGGTGGGAGGCGAGCCCACCTATCCCCCATTTTCGTATTTTCAACCATCTGCCGAAGACCCTGTATAATAATGAATCCCTATTTCCCTTGGTCACGGCATCACGCGTGAACGGCTGGACCAATTTCGCTATTCTTTTTTTGTCAAGATCGTTATTGTCAGGAAAAGATTCTTATGTAGGGTAGGGTAGGGTAGGGTAGTGTACTGTAGTGTATAGTATAGTGTAGTGTAGTGTAGTATATAGTATAGTGTAGTGTAGTGTAGTGTATAGTATAGTGTAGTGCAGTGCAGTGTAGTGCAGTGTAGTGCAGTGCAGTGTAGTGTAGTGTAGTGTAAGGTGGTACGAAGTTCGCCGGGAATACTAGTATTAATATATAAGTAAGGTTTACGGTCCCTTGAAGGTGTAAAAAATGAAGCTCCTGAGTGAAATCAATAAAAAACACGCGTATTTATGTCGCATACTTCACACTATAAAAACAAAGTGAAATCGTTAATTCGTAATTATATCGCATAAAAATATTTTTTTGCGATTACAAACTTAGTTGGCGAAGCAGGGTCGGTCGTCGTCGCGGTCACCCTCGGGGGACGCCTTTGTCCAGCTGTCGACGTCTTTATTTTTTTATGGGGAATATTTATATTTGCAGTTGGATAATGGACCGTGACGTGTGACGATGTAAAGGAAAATATTTTTTACAACTGCAAAGTTAAGTTTGTTATTCAATTCTTAAAGCGACAATGGTCGGTACGTACCTACGTACGTAACCTACAATTAACAAATTTCAGAAAATCATTATTTGAGTGAAATAATGTGCTTACTTGGACAACCGGCCAAGTGTGAGTCGGACTTGCGTCGAGGGTCCCGACTGAATGAAACAAAAATATTTTTTGTAGGTCTTGTTCATATTGAAATTAATATCAATGTTATACTTGTTGATGTAATTAGGGTTCCGAAACTCCTTACGGTATGATAACTTGCGTGATCTACTTGAAGCTGCAGTTTGCTATTCGGAATTAGATACGTCTAATGCAAACTCTAGTAAATAAGTGCCAAAATAAACATTTTCTTTTCATTTTCATGGAGATGGGGAAGTGCGATAGGGGGGTAAGAGAGGGAGTGGACCAGTTTTCGGAATCCTGATGTGATTCCGTAAATTTCATAAATCTGCAAGTTATTACCGTAATAACTGGAAGTAGCATGTACTCATGCATACGAACGCAAGCGAGGTGAGACGGAAAAAACTAACTAACTTAAGTGGCAGTAGGCAAGGCATATAGCTTGTAGAACAGATGGCCGTTGGGGTAGTAAAGTTCTTGAGTGGCTACCACGCACCGGAAAACGTAGCGTAGGCAGGCCTACCACGCGGTAGACCAAAGACCTGGTGGAGGTCGCGGGAAGCCGCTGGATGCGGGCAGCGCAGGACCGGTCGCCGTGGAAATTCCATGGAGGAGGCCTCCGTCCAGCAGTGGACGTCTTTCGGCTGATGTAATATGATGAAACTTATATTTTATAGGAATGCTTTTGAGAAGCTTGCGAAGCTGTCTAGCCGTTAGACTAACAGTGATTTAATAGAACTAAATAAGTAACAAAGTTGTATTAAAGGGAGGTTCATTAGGGGAATGCTAGTCATTTGATTTCCTTTTTATCATCTGTCAAAAACGACATTTTGTTCTAAAAATGTTTGAAATACCTAGGCGTGACGTCATAGTTTTGTACTCATTTTGTGATTTTGGTGAATTAAAAATCATTGACTTGATGGAAAACAAAACGAGTAAGGTTTTCCGAAGTTTAAGTAGGAGGGCAATTACGTGATCAAGAGTTCATCACTTATTTCTGATGCTGTCGTCATCCCTATTCGAACACTACGAAAATACTTTTTAACTAGACTATTTCACTGATTTACAGTGGTACGTAACGTGGCGCGGGGCGCGGGGCGCGGGGCGCGGGGCGCGGGGCGCGGGGCGCGGGGAGCCTTGACGCTGAATGAAGAGGGCGCCGCCTCAGACAACAGACCAAGTACTAATATATATACTGTGCCACGGTAGCTCGCAATAACGTCAAAATCGGTAGTTTTCAAAACATTGTTTTATGACATCTATTCAAAAAGAGCTGTTTGGTTCCTCGTAAACAGGACGTAAAGTGATTTAAATTTGGAATGTGGATATTTTTAGTAAATGTTCCAATCACCAAGGAGATTGATCACTAACATTGTATGAACATGTGACCATTTGCGTTACGACCGAGAGGAACACAATACGTAAGACAGGGATGTACATATAACATTCTTATCAAACCTATAGCTAAGTCTCTCTCGATTCTCGATTGCGACAGTCGTGACGTGATGGCCCGCGCGCGGATAATAAAAGGTGGTAATGGAACATTTTGTATGGAAAATGTATGAAATTTTTACAAGTCCAACTGCACTATTACTCCTAAACTCCTAAACTAAGACAGCCTATAAGTAGGCTTAGGCCGTGATAGTTTTTCTTTTAAATTGATTACATGTCCTCCTATTTACTATTTGTAGATATTTGTAGATGTCCTGAAATAGCGGTTTAGCTGGAACGGGTGGGGGGGGGGGGTGGGGGGGGGGGCAGACACTTCACTCTAACACAATTAACACTTTAAAGCTTAATATTTCGCAAACCAATTCCATAATTGAAAAATGGTTCTAGCAAACCCGCAGTAGTAATGAAAGACATATTAAACGATACCCGCACGACAGGGACCGCTAACGAAATGACATTTTTCCACCTCTTTACATGTAAGGGAGGTACCCTAAATGTTATTTTACCACTTTGTCGGCGTAACTGTACGTATATCCGCCAAATTACAGCTTTCGAGTATTAATATTCTCTGAGCTAAGCCGCGGACAGACGGACAGAAACGTTTTTAAAAGTTAAAATTGCCCGAAATGCATTCCGATCTCTGCCTTCGTAATAAAACGATTACAGTTAGTAAATACTTCGGATTTATGCTGATAAATTTTATCAAAAATGAAGGTGCCTTTCTCAAGCATCGATAATAGAATAGAATGGAAAAACTTTTATTTAGAGCACATAATAAATAATAATTTACCTCCAGATAATATTTTATCGGACGATAAAATTGTGATACAAAGTCCGTTACCCACAAAATCCAGTAAAACATATATGAAAGCATGTGACAATTTCATCCTTTGGAAACTGTTTGGAAAAATGCAAAAGGAGCAAAATGTTTTTCGGAAAATATATCTATTTTATGTCTTATTGTTCTAAATTGTATATGTAAATAAATAAACTCCTTCTGTTCTTATTCATAAGTAATACTTACTTACTTGTTTTCTCATAAAAAGTAGATTATCCACATCGGGAGTAACACTATTTTAAACTCGAGTGATGTACTTTGAATCCCTCGCTGCGCTCAGGATTCTCATCTAGAATCCTTTGCTCCGCTTTGGATTCAAAAACACTCTCACTTTTAAAATGGTTGTTGCTCACTTAGTAAACAATCTACTGTAAACTACCCTGTAACAAGTCTTTTGAGAAAATATTTAAATTTTATTATAATGCTGTTATACGAAAAACAAGGAATTTAGGAATCTTCAAGACGAGAGTGAATAGGCACTATTTGAGTTTGCGTGTCACATCCTCGGCTGCATCGGCACTTACCATCAGGTGAGGTGCAGCCAAACGTACTCAAATTCTTAATAAAAAAAAAAGGTTTACAATGTTAAAGGCAATTTAAAAATGTACTTAATGCTAATCACATTAGCTCATATACGTCCCCATCGAGGGGCTCCAGCCTACCCTAGATTAGGGCGATCGGGCCTTAATCGACCACGCGGGCCTAGTAGCATTGCCAGTTGTTTCCTCGCGATGTTTTCCTTCACCGTAAGAGCGTCGGATAAAGGTACAAATTCGAAATTCGAAAACACATTGGTACGTGGTAGGATCGAACCATGACCTCCCGGACAGGAGGTAGCGGCCTTTGCCATTATGCCACCGACGTTCTGTTCGACTTATGTTAATGCTAACAATGGTTGTTATACTTATATCTTCTTTGACGCGGTAGTACATAATATTCCGATGTGTTTTACACCCATTTTACAGTTTTTGTTGTGAAGATGTTACTTGCGTAGAATTTGCTCACTTTGTTTATCAAGGCATGGCGTGGCGTGGCGTGGCGTGGCGTAGCGTGACGTGGCGTGGGATGAATAGTCATTAATCAACTTGTTTACCGGCTCGCAAGCCGTTCAACTTTTGAACTGATCGATTAAGGTCTGGCAACAACTGAGTTATTGTTTGGGACCTTTAGATGTCCTAGTTTTTCCCTCGCAGTAAGTACCGACACGTACCGTTAATAATTATGTTTGGCGGCAAAACAGGATTCAAGATTCAGTTATTATTATTATTATCTTTAATTCAGGCTATTCCCATAATTTGTTAGTACAACTTATACTATATTAGTAAACAATAACATGTAATTAAAAACACAATGAAATTAAAATTTACCATACATGGCGACCCTGAACTCAATGTGAACATGGTTCCAGTGCCGCACAATCGGGCAGTCCGCCCGCTCCAGTGTGTTGAGTTGTAGTGTTTAGGTGTCCCGCACGCGACGCACCAGCGAGGCGACTCTCCTACGCACAATACTCTGATAAGAGTCAGTGCGTGCCTCTGCAAACATTTCTGATGCGCTGCAGAAACGAGGCAAACCCATCAGCATCCTAAACCCATTAATATATTACTGACCCACAGGCTGCAGGTGTAAAATGTTTGGCAGAACGCCTTAAACAAGGTTAGTTTTACTTCTCTAGAGCTGCGTGCGAACCTGCGAGCCAGCATATTGCACCTCATGGCCCAAGCCCTACGCTCCCTCTCCATATCCATATCATCAGATAGATCCTCAGTCAATATATTTATTCAAAATAAATACAAATTACACTCTTTCTGATAGTCATAAAATAGTAATTACATGATATTATTTGTGTAAAATTATGCAATTAAACAATCATTAATTAATAATGGCAAAATCCAATCCTTGATATAAAACAAATTATGTCATTAGACAATGAAAACAATATGATACGTAAAGTTTTACTTTAAAATGTCATTAATGGCTTTTACAAGAGAAGGCCAGTTCACACGACAGCTTCCTGTCACGAGTATAACGCGAGAGTCAGCCACGCTCCCCTCAGCCATATAAGAAGGAAAGGAACGACCCGGCTCCTGATGCGCCACCATCCGCACGAACATTTAAGCGAGCATGCACCACGCATGTCAATGCTAAGATAAAAATATGAATTAAAAAATTACTAGACTTGTCATATCCTGTCGCTTCCACGTCAAATTCTTAGATTGGTTATCATGTTATTACTATTAAACATGATTAGTAGTGTTGATAGAAGAAACGCTGTCTCCCATACATTTGTAATTTAAATATTCGGATGTCTTATAACAACCTTTTTTACAAAGAGTTTTTTTGACACAATTTTTAAACCTTTTTCTGACAAATTTAGGTACGACATCCTCGATTAATTTGTATTGTCTCACAAAGGACTTATTGATTTTACTAAGTCTGATATTAGTTACTTAAAGTTTTTTCCTATTCCGACTGTGCCTGTCATTATTAAGTGAAAAGAGATGCAGATTTTTAAGAACATACATTATATTTTCATAAATGTACTGACAGGGGCAAGTCGTTATCTAATATATAAAATTCTCGTGTCACAGTTTTCGTTCCCGTACTCCTCCGAAACGGCTTGACCGATTCTCATGAAATTTTGTGAGCATATTGAGTAGGTCTGAGAATCGGCCAACATCTATTTTATTTTAGGGTAGGGTAGTGTAGGGTAGGGTAGGGTAGTGTAGTGTAGGGTAGTGTAGGGTAGGTAGTGTAGTGTAGTGTATGTAGGGTAGGGTAGGGTAGTGTAGGGTAGGTTAGTGTAGGGTAGGGTAGTTTAGTGTAGGGTAGTGTAGTGTAGGGTAGGGTATTGTAGTGTAGTGTATGTAGGGTAGAGTAGTGTAGGTTAGGGTAGTGTAGTGTAGGGTAGGGTAGGGTAGTGTAGTGTAGTGTAGGGTAGGGTAGGGTAGGGTAGGGTAGGGCAGTGTAATGTAATGTAAGGCGGTACGTAGTTCGCCGGGACAGCTAGTATTAATATATTTGAACTTAAGAGTGACCGAGAAAGCATTCCGTAAATCGCGTGAACGGCTCTTTTTTGCAGATCAAACATAGTATTTATATCAGCTGCATGTCCCCACAAAAGTATCCCATAAGTAAGACATAATACTATGGAAGTAGCTAAAATATACCAGTCTTGTGGTGTCTATATCTCTAAGGAGCCTGATTTTTTGACTACGTATGCGGCTGAACTAAGCCTGCCTGCTAGCGTTTCTATATGAGGGCCCCATTAAAGCTTTGAATCTACAGTTAATCCTAGAAACACGCTTTGATTTACAAATTCTAATATATTACCAGCTAAGGATACATTGTTGTTTACTTCAATAACATTGGTTAGTGTGAATTTAATACATTTGGTCTTTTTTGCGTTTAAGACTAAGTCATTTACTTTAAACCAATCGTTTAATTTTGAAAGAGTGTAGTTTACTTCATCAGACATATCAGTTTTTCTGTCAACCTTAAAAACTAGTAATGTATCATCCGCAAACAGCACAATTTTCGACAGTGATTCAACCATAAGTTGTAGATCATTATTAATTAAAAAAAGGAAAGATCCTGAAATGGAATTTTGATCCACACCCATCTTAACCCAAGAACCCATTGATTTCGTATCATTTCTTTGTATTGTTTGTATCATATTTACTAAATACTATTCTAAAAGATCTAGAGCTTTATTTTTAACACCGTAATGGTCCAGTTTTACAAGCAAAGTTTAATGTTCCACACAATCGAATGCCTTTGACAAGTCGCAGAAGATCCCTATCGCATTCTGGAATTTCTCAAAATCATCATTATATGTTTTTAACGGGTTCAACTCCCGCGTCCGTTGTGGAACGCCCTTTTGCAAAGCCAACCTGAGGATTATGGAGCCAGGTCGTTGCGTACTAAGACTGCAACACGAGTAACACTCTATGCAGTCGCTCGCATAGCTGGAGCCATGTCGTAGCGTACTACGACTGCGATACAAGTAACACGCTATGCAGTCGCACACATAGCCGGAGCCATGTCGTAGCGTACTACGACTGCGATACAAGTAACACGCTATGCAGTCGCACACATAGTCGGAGCCATGTCGTAGCGTAGACGAGTAACACGCTATGCAGTCGCACACATAGTCGGTGCCATGTCGTTGCGTAGTTTCCTATCATATTATAAAAATAACGATAATAATAAAAAAAATATTGCATTTAGTCTCATGATTATTATTAGCCGAAAAACATTTTCTGCTGGACAAGGACTTCTCCCAAGTATTTGCAACGACCAGTCCTGCGCTGCCCGAAATCCGCATCCAGCGGCTCTCCGAGACCTTCACCAGGTCGTCGATTCATCGAGTGGGAGGCCTTCGTACGCTTTGTCTTCCGGTGCGTAGTCGCTATTTGAAAACTTTACTACCCCAACAACCATTTGTTCAATGAGATATGAGCCTCGCCAACTGCCACATAAGTTTACCGATTCTGTGTTTCGTCGGTTACTTTATTTCTCCTACTGATCTTATGTCTTTTTAATAAATAAGATATACCAAAGGAACCGTGGGTGAGAGCGATCGGGTCAATCACGCGGGTTAACTGACCTGAAGCACGGTCACTACCTGGATGCATTTAACTGTAAGTCGAACTTATCTCGACCGTTTCCGTGCTTCGCAAGGCACGTTCAGCCGTTGGTGCCGGTAGCTTGCACTGGATGGCAGTCGTTAAGCCTGTCAGAGGCCTTTTCATTCATTCATATCAGCCAAAGGACGTCCATTGCTGGACATAGGCCTCCCCCAAGGATTTCCACGACGACCTGCTCTGCGCTGCCCGCATCCAGCGGCTTCCCGCGACCTTCACCAGGTCATCGGTCCTCCGAGTGGGAGGCCTGCCTATACTACGTTTTCCGGTGCGTGGTCGCCACTCCAGAACTTTACTGCCCCAACGGCCATCTGTTCTACGAGCAATGTGCAGGCTGCTAAAAAACTACTAACTTTGGGGTTTACCACAAGCCATATAACCTCCACCAAACTAGACGTGGACTCCCTACATTATGGGTTGTTAACCACCAAAGGAGTATGAAACACCATGTACAGCCTTGTCCCAAAAAATCCCGAAAGGTGAACCCGTTATTGAAACTAGGTGTCGCCAGTGAGATATCTTTTATTAAAGGCAAGGTAAGGAGAAAGGGATTTTTTTTTTTTTCGAAAGGACAAGCTTGTTGTTGGCCGTTGGGGCCTTTACAACTTCACCGGGCAGGGGAGGCGAGTACGGAAAGCACTCAACCTAGTGCAAAGCAAAAAGATGCAACTGCCTAAGGGCGCCCAGGTGGGCACGGACCTCGGCTTAGGTCGTTGCTTGGACGTGGGAGGATCGGAGAGAAGCGGCCTGGTATATGCCGGTAGCGCTGGTAAGCGCCAGAAGCGGGGGGACGCCGCCCTCGCCGGCGAGGGCAGAATGTCGGTGCAGTGTTTCTCTGTGGGTTAGGGGGTGGGGTCAGGGCAGCTACGGCTGGCGTGGTCGGGTCGTCGGGGTAAGTGAGTACATGTCTGGGGCGTCGGATAACGCGAATGGGGTTCGCGGGTAGCTCGTAAACGGCGGCGTTTACGAGTAGTGGGTTGGGGGGGCGTAGCGGGCTGGGGGGCGGGATTACAAATGTATGAATGTCTCACCATAATATCGATTACACATAATGATAGCGTGTTCTTAAAGTTAACAGCGCCATCTAGCAAACATTAATAAAACATAATAAGGCTTAACACAGCACAAATATGAAGGCACATGAACGAAGCGATTTTAAATAGGAAATCCAAAATGAAACAATAATGATTTGCAAACAAATAGGCAATACAATAAGGCACGGGCGGGTCTCGGTCGCCATTTGCACACCACCGCACCATTGGGCAGCGTTAGTTGTCCGGCTTCTGTGTCGGCGGCGCGGCGGGACAACCACGTGGGTCGGACGTGCCAGGGGTCGGGTTGTTTCCATTACTGGATATTTGGACCATGATGTCTTCATTTAGTTCTAGGTGAGGCGACATTGACAGTTAGATGCGCAAGCTCAAAAATCATTAAAATCAAATTTACTGATTACATTAATCATTTATGATTTTTAGGGTTTTGTACACCCAAGGAGGTCACCCAACTGAACCCTATTAATAAATCTCCGCTGTCTGTCTATCTGTATGTACGTTACATGTCTATCTTTGAGTTACCAATTTATATATGTGTACTAAATTTCAACTCAATCGGTCCAGTAGTTTCCGAGCAAATTGACTGTGGCAGACGGACAGACAGACACACGAGTGATCCTATAATGGTTCCCTTTTTACCTTTTGAGGATCCGAACACTAAAAACGAAAATAGGATAAGTGTTTCATAAAAAATAAAAGAATATCTAATTGAGAAAAGCTTTGACTCGATTAATGATACAAGGGTGGTAAAAAGGTAAATAATAAACTCGTGACATTTGTAAGCCCGAGCCGCAGGCGAGAGTTCACGATTGTCACGAGTTTGTTATTTACTTTTACACCCTTGCATCATACGACATTTTTCAATACAGTTGTGAGAAAACAGGTAAAATAAAAAAACTAACGTGACAAAAAATAAATACATGGCTTTATACCTATCAAGGTTTCAGCAACCAAAGTTCATTTTACGCGACTTGTGGCTCATTTTAAACTTCCGGGAAGTAATCTCATTTTGTTTTTTCTTGTACATACACTTATGTATATTTTTTATTACACTTATATTAACTATTCCTAGTTTTATTTGTATTCACAACAAAAACAACTCTATTCAATTTTACGAAAATTGCGCCATATTTAATTTAGCTAGGCTAGTTAAAATATTACAATAAAAATATTACACTGAGGCACAGATTACTAAATAGTTACTTCGTAAACTAAGGCTTGAGAAAATAACAACACTATATCTACGTCTAACTAACGGTTGACTTCGATATCCTTTTAGGCGTCCTTGATTCCCTCAACCTGTCCTCAGCAGCCCTGTCCGGGTTCCGTTAAAAAACGACCGTGACAGAAAAATAAAATAAATACAGGGATACATTACCTCTCAAGGTTTCGGCAACCAAATCTTATTTTAAGTGACTTGTGGCGCATTTTAAATGTCCAGGGCAGTAATGTCACTTTGTTTATTCTTATACATATAGTATATTTATTATACATAAATTAAATATTCATAATTTTATAAGTTTTCACAACAAAATTCAGTTTTACGAAAATTGCGCCATATTTTAGCTAGCACCCGTACGCATGCGTAAGGTTTTTTTTAATATTATAAATAAGGCTTGGGATAATATTATTATAAGGTTTAGAACCTCCTTGGAAAATCTGACCTATTCATTGGTGTAACCTATGCGCTTAATTCATATATATTCTCCTTTCTTCACAAAGATATAACCCAAAGGAATCTAATCAGCTAGCGTTATGTACTAACCTCACGGAGGAACAACCAATCTCTTTTAAAATTCTCCCCTCAAAAGTCTTAAAGATGATTCTGTATGTTTGGTTATTATATTTTTTATTCGTTAGAAATTTCTTGTTCCTCCGAGCTAGAAATTAAAAAAAGTGGTAAAGTAAAAGCACGTGTGCGGTAAAATCAATTTTGCGCACACTTGACTGGCATATAAAGGACCACTTTTCGAGCAACCGTATTGAAAATTCTATTAAAGTGACAAATTATTCGCATGTTTTTAATAATTAACCATTAATAATCAATTAGTTAGGCAACTAAATTATTACTTCACTTTTTTATTTCTATATATTTAATTTTGCTTTCATTTGCAAGTTATTTTTTTATTCACAGTTGGTGGCATCATCTCACTTGAAATTAAGTGACGATTATGCCAAAGATGGAAGCGGGCTTACCAAGATTCCCCAATGGAATGGGGATCTGGCTATCTTATCTTTAAGCCCGAATACATTAACGTGTTAACACTGATGTTTGGCGGTAAGACTTAGAAAAGATGGTGATAACTAGCCAGGCGGGCTATGAAAATGCCTTACGACCTACCAAACCGAGTTTTACAAAGTTGACCCTGCCGGGAATCGAACCCGCGACCTCCTAGTGTGAAGCAAATGAACTAACCGTTACGCCATGGAGGCGTTTAAAACATGTATGCAGAAATAAATGAATTATGAATTACGAAGCCAGATTTTTTCTACATTTTTCAGGAGGACGATAACAAAGTACATGTAATCATAAAAAAAACTCTAGGGTAACTGGGTTAAAAATGACACAATTAAGGCTGACAGATCGGAAATTGCAATAGGCACAAAGGCACAATCAAGATATTAGACTGTTTTAATTCAGTTTTGTATCCCGATATTGTGCGTTATGTTGGTGTAAACAGCGCGATGCGTGATGTCACAGATCAATTACTGGCGTGCGCTACGCGAGGTGTATAGATACTGCAGAACCCTCGGACGCGAGTCCAACTCGCACTTGGCCGGTTTTTGTAAAGGTTAAAACTGTAGTTTGTTTGCACGCAATGTTTACATGTAAAAGGTTGTCGCACTCATTTATTTTAGTGCCTACAAATGTGTTGTTTAAGTTCTTTATATTGATATTAACTTATTTTGGTAACCTGATAAGTAATGTAACATAATTAAAAAATATAAGCGTTGTTGTATATGTCACCGGGATATTGTGAAAACCGCGATATTACAATCTCATTAGTTAGATTATGATACGACAGTATATTGTGAATCGGATATCAATATCACGGCCTATTCTTGTACCTCCCAATAAAACCGATGATTCTTCTGCTGCGAAGCTTTCTGCTACCCGGAGGGGGGGGGGGGGAGGCAGGGATCTTTGACTGTTAAATCAATCAAACCTGACCGAACCTAACGTCACTCGCTTCGTGAGCTCATTTATTTAATGTTATTCACTACGCTTAGTGTTCTTGTAATGTCGCTAGTGAGTTTACAATGTCACTAGTGCTTACACTAGTAAAACTCTTAAGTTTTTATACAATAATGCTTTATTAATGTGCAACATAATATATCACTATCTATTATTTCGTTAAGCAACCTTAAAATGTTAAGCCACATTAATTTAAAAGTAGTTTTCATGACTAGGTTAATTTTGTTTAAATATATTTTTGGAAATATTTTCATTAATGTTAAAATATTATTATAATAATTTACAAAATACAGAATTAGTATTTTACACTATGTTTTGGTTTGCTACGAAAAATGAAAGTGCAAAACAACACATACTGTTAACTTTACGTTGCTCGTCGATCACGTCAGTTCTCGGAGGGGGGATGCCGTGGTGGGGAGCGATGGAGTCAGGCGGACGAAAGATTATGATAGAGGAAGATTGCTAAAGTTGAGTTGAAGGTGGTAACACGAATAAAAGGGTAAAATATTGTTAAACATTTTATTGAAAGCAACTACGGTCACCTGATTGTTTTAATACTAGTGAAATTGTAAACAATATGTTACAGTTCACAATCTTTCGACAGTTCACAATCTCTCGAAATAAATCCCGTTAGATTATAATCTAATGGGATTTACAATCTTACGGTGACATTTACTCTTGGAATTACCTACCAACCGCCGAATGGCCGTCTCGGCGGCGTCGGCGTCGGCGTCGGCGCTACTGTTACCCGACGTGGAGGTCGCGGGTACGATTGTACATTCACGAGTACCTGTGTGATGAGCGGCCATTTTGCAAGGTCACAAGACTAGCACGAACACGAAGTTCCTAAACACTAATAAAAGGAGTGATAAATTACTTCCGCATAGTGTGATGTAAATGTTAAATAGGTAGGTATGCGTTTTGTTGTTATAAATATAAAATATGCATTAAATAGCTTTTCCCCGCGGCTTCTTCCGCGTGGATACTATATTTAGTTGGCGCCAGCAATTTCGGGTAATACTTATTTTGGTTACTACTTTATATCTAATACCGTGTATTAAATTATCTCAGAAGTAGGTGAATGTTGAACATGCTAAATCCCGTACACAGTTTTAGCATGCCCAACATAAATCTTTTTTTTAATTCTTAATTGGTAAGCCCTCAACATCATCTCACCTGATGGTAAGTGACGATGATGCCGAAAATGTAAAAGGACTTACCAAGATTACCCAACGCAATGGGGATCTGGCTATCTTATCTTAAAGCCGAAACACATCAATGCTGTTAACACTGATGTTTGGTGGCAATACATAGACAAGATGGTGATACCTAGCCAGGCGGGCTATTAAAATATCCTACAACCGACCAAACCGAGTCTTACAAAATTGACCCCACCGGGAATAGAACCCGCGACCTCCTGGTGTGAAGCGAATGTACTAACCATTACGCCACGGAGGCGGTTAGATAATATAGACGCCTAATTTAAAATTTTGTACGTTATAACGGCCAGTTGGGGAACATGAATTTAAAAAAAAAAGGTTAGTCCGTTTCCGTGGGAAACCCCCTAATTTTCCGGGATCATAAGAATATTTCCGAACTATAATCAGGTGTGGAAGTGGACATGGTTGCATCGCAATGGCTTAATGAAGAACGAGATAGACTTGATCTTGTCGACGAGAAGGCAAATATTCAATGATGTCTCTGTGATCAACTCAGTAAAAACTTGAATGTAAAGACCAAGCTAGAAATATGTCGACCGATGAAGTCTACGCTCCGGCCAGCACCCATCCAGCTTTAAAACACCGAGAGCATTCAGCTCGAGTTGCACAATCGCTTCGAATGCCTAGGATACTGCGAGAATGTGGACGATTATCATGGCAGATTTGTGGAAATTGTCCAAACAGTCGGGTCTTAGATTTTTAAAACCCGCATACCAAAAACTATAAATTTCTGCTAAATAAGATCTGTATGTATATTAAGACAACACTTTAAATGTAGTGCTCGTGTAACATACATAGTAAAAAAGGTATTCTTATTTAACTTATTAGTTAATTCAGTTATAAAAATAAGGAAAGTACAAAACGAATCTTCTTTTTCTTAATAATTTACAAAATGCAACTTATATTTGGGTGAAAATTCAAAGTAAAAACAAAGTCTATGTTCAAATAAACATTGTTCTGAAGATCTAAATTGTTCCAGTATAAGTATAAGTTGTTTGAGTTTAAATTATAAGTTTAATGGTAAGTACTTAGTTAGACTTAGAAAGCAGTTATACTTATTATCTTAGGAAAACGAGCATAGAAAAATAAATTGTCTAATTAGTTGTATAATTAGAATCCTTAACTAGAAACTTTAAATTAGTTACAATAGAAAGCCCGCGATAAAAGCTATGCAATAGCTTAAAAAAAACTTTTCGAGGGTGCGCAGTGCGTGAGCTATGCCTTAATCCAGGTTCTAATCTGTCTACCTACGAAATATCAACCAGATCCGTTCAGTAGTTTTTGCGTGTAGGATAGTAGATAACAAAAAACGATCATTGTAGATACGATAGGTAGATAAAATATTTATTCAAAGCTACATTACAATTGATACACAAAAAATAATAAAAACTTCTTATATCTAAGCTTAAACGTATAAAGAGGGCAGATATCTAAAATTGTGGCGTAGCTTCGGAATGGCTCCGACTCAGCGTATGCTGCACGTGGCTAACGTGTCCAACTATTGCGCAGTCGGGTAAATAAAGAAAACGCTGAACACGTTCAAAACCGACTTCCATCGCGACAAATTAGTACAACTTTGCATAATTATTTTTGTTATTTGTTAATTTTCTTAAAAATTACTGCACCGATTTTGATAAAATTTATATGGGACCGACTAGCCAGCATACCCTGTCGAATAAAAAAAGAATCATGAAAATCGATTTACGATATCGCGTAACAAACATACAAAATAATTGCCGAAAGACCTAAAAATGTTTAGGTGCAAGCTTTAATTTGAAAATAATTTTAATTATTTCGTATTTTTCTCAGCAAACACTTTCATTTGATACCCATGTTGTAGGAGTGAATTAAAAATAACTAGTCAACCATCTTGAGTGTGCCGCCATGTTGGATTTAGAATGACGTCTGACAGTTAACCATGCATTGTCATCCAAACTGAACGTGTATACCAAATTTCAGTTCATATCTGCTTCAAAATTGAGTTCCAAGATTTCACCCGAACAAACATACATACATTGCAAGTTAAATAAAAGTTTGTAAAAAAAACAACATACTTTCGAATTGAGAACCTCCTCCTTGTTGGAAGTCGGTTGAAAAGATCAGTCACCACCTCACAGTCTATTATGATGAGTTATGTTTGTCACGCGGCGTCATTTCCTCGCCAAATGACTCAGACAGGCACGAGTAGCCTAATCCTTCTTGATGAATTGCTCAATTTGTTCACACAGTGAACTTGAACGCCTTTCTCGCTCATTTTCACTTGCTAAATGTAAGTTACGAGTATTTATATTTTTATTTTAGAAAAACTTATCGAAAGATACAAACTTTAGTAGCTTATTGATAAATAGACAGAAATATAAATAGTTTATTTCCCAAAGCCTTAGAAACAAAATATGACAAAGTATATACTGTATACCTACAGTAAAAAAGGTGACTTAATAATTAATTAAAACAGTGCAGTCATGTGCCCGGTGGGTCCACCAAGGTATCGCTGGAAAGATGAAGTCGCCAAAGACCTCAAAGAGTTGGGAGTGCCCGAATGGTCAAACTTGGCACAAAATAGAATAGAGTGGCGCACTTTAATGTCGGAGGCCAAGATCCACTTCGGGTCACTGAGCCCGCAAAGTAAGTAAGTTAGTAAGTGCAGTCATCATCTCAGCCGCAAGACGTCCAGTGCTGGACAAGGCCTCTTCCAAGGAGTTCCACAACGACCGGTCTTGCGTTGCCCGCATCCAGCGGCTTCTCGCGACCTTCACGAGTTCGTCGGTGGTTTAATGCAGTAAGACAAGAAACACAAAATTAAAATTGATAACAAATTGTAACACAGGCTAGAGAAATTGGTTAGGACTCGGCATGTGTGGTGAGTACAGTATCCGCAGCGCTGATGACTCTGCCTGTCAGGGTGCGTCCTTGCACCTTGAACCGTACTTCCCGATGTAACCGATAACCGCGGCTGGCCGTCTTGGTTGGAAGTATGTGGGAAATTGGTTAGGACTCGGCATGTGTGGTGAGTACAGTATCTGCAGCGCTGATGACTCTGCCTGTCAGGGTGCGTCCTTGCACCTTGAACCGTACTTCCCGATGTAACCGATAACCGCGGCTGGCCGTCTTGGTTGGAAGTATGTGGGAAATTGGTTAGGACTCGGCATGTGTGGTGAGTACAGTATCTGCAGCGCTGATGACTCTGCCTGTCAGGGTGCGTCCTTGCACCTTGAACCGTACTTCCCGATGTAACCGATAACCGCGGCTGGCCGTCTTGGTTGGAAGTATGTGGGAAATTGGTTAGGACTCGGCATGTGTGGTGAGTACAGTATCTGCAGCGCTGATGACTCTGCCTGTCAGGGTGCGTCCTTGCACCTTGAACCGTACTTCCCGATGTAACCGATAACCGCGGCTGGCCGTCTTGGTTGGAAGTATGTGGGAAATTGGTTAGGACTCGGCATGTGTGGTGAGTACAGTATCTGCAGCGCTGATGACTCTGCCTGTCAGGGTGCGTCCTTGCACCTTGAACCGTACTTCCCGATGTAACCGATAACCGCGGCTGGCCGTCTTGGTTGGAAGTATGTGGGAAATTGGTTAGGACTCGGCATGTGTGGTGAGTACAGTATCTGCAGCGCTGATGACTCTGCCTGTCAGGGTGCGTCCTTGCACCTTGAACCGTACTTCCCGATGTAACCGATAACCGCGGCTGGCCGTCTTGGTTGAAAGTATGTGGGAAATTGGTTAGGACTCGGCATGTGTGGTGAGTACAGTATCTGCAGCGCTGATGACTCTGCCTGTCAGGGTGCGTCCTTGCACCTTGAACCGTACTTCCCGATGTAACCGATAACCGCGGCTGGCCGTCTTGGTTGGAAGTATGTGGGAAATTGGTTAGGACTCGGCATGTGTGGTGAGTACAGTATCTGCAGCGCTGATGACTCTGCCTGTCAGGGTGCGTCCTTGCACCTTGAACCGTACTTCCCGATGTAACCGATAACCGCGGCTGGCCGTCTTGGTTGGAAGTATGTGGGAAATTGGTTAGGACTCGGCATGTGTGGTGAGTACAGTATCCGCAACGCTGATGACTCTGCCTGTCAGGGTGCGTCCTTGCACCTTGAACCGTATTTCCCGGTGTAACCGATGACCGCGGCTAGCCGTCTTGGTTGGAAGTATGTGAGAAATTTATGATACAAGGGTGGTAAAAAGGTAAATAACATATAAATGATTTTTTTGTAACACCGAGCCGCAGGCGACGGTTTACTATCGTCAAGAGTTTGTCGTTTACCTTTTACACCCATGTTTCATACGACGTTTTTCAATATAGTTGTGAGAAAACGACCTTAACAGAATAACAAAATACATGGGTACATACATACCTATCCATTTTAAATGTCCGGAAATTAATCTCAATTTGTTTTTTCCTATACATACACATCAGTAGTGTGGAACCCTCGATACAATATTTACAGATCCCGTATCGAATCTATCCAAAAAAGGTTTTTAAAATATCTGCAGTTTAAATGTAAGCGATTTGACCATTCCTATGAAGACAGATGCAATAGGTATCATTTTCTATCTCTTGAGTCAAGGAGAAAAATCGCTGATATAGCCTATTTATCTAAAATAGTGAACGGCACAATAGATAATCCTCATTACTCGCAAAGTACTTCTTCAAGTGCCCAACTTTCGTTTGAGAAACAAGCAAGTGTTTGCATCGCCCATTTGCAGAACTAATTATCGCCAAAATTCGTTTTTTGTCAGAGCCATAAACTCCTTAAACAAACTAGCAGCACAATTTCAATATGAGTACAACCATATTAAAGCGTAAACTCACGGCGACGCTACAGGGCCTTCCAGCCCCGGTCCACTAGTACAGTCATGTGAAATTGTTATATTTTAAATACTTAAATACTTTTTTTTTCTAGTTTGGCTTTAAATTTGTGTTTAACATATATCTTCTTGAATTTTATCTGCGAAAACTTGTCATCAGCTTTTAGATACATAAAGTTTATTTTATAATTAATGTATAATAGCAGTAAGTTTTCCAAATATAATAAAATAAAATAAATAAAAACAAAAGTATATTTTTTATTACACATATATTAACTATTCATTATTTTATTCGTATTCACAACAAAAACAACTCAATTTACTTTTAAAGAAATTGCGCCATATTTTAGCAAGGCAAACGTACGCATGCGTAAGTTTTTTAAAATTATTATCATAAATAGATAACAAGGCGTGGGAAAACATTAAAACCTCCGTGGAAAAGACGACCTATTCATTCATATTTATTCTCCTTTCTTCACAAAGATATAACCCAAAGAGAATTTAATTAGCTAGCGTTATGTACTTTACCTCTTGGAGGAACAACCTATCTCGTTTAATATTCTCCTTTTAAAAGTCTTGAAGAAGATTATGTATCTTTGGTTGCCTATTATATTTTTTTATTTGCTAGAAATGTCTTCTTACTCCGAGCTAGAAATATAAAAACAATGGCATAGTAAAAAGCACGTGTGCGGTAAAACAAAATTGCGCACAGTAAACTAGCATATAAAGTATCACTTTTCGAGCAACTGATTTGGTCCGCAACTGTGTGCGCAGCTTGGACGTGCATTCAGCCGAAGCCGCCGCGCACCCAAAACCACAGATGAGATACTAGTTAGCTGTGTACGAATGAATAATTGAATGAGGGGGAATGAACTGTCCATTTGTGAGTTGACGTCACAGTCGCGTATGGTGTGTTCCACTGGGAACCTACAAAAAAATGGTTTATTCTTACATTTTCAATGTAATTTCATGTAATAACTTTTTATCTTTCAAAAATCAGACTTTCAGCATAAGCCGAAGTGATTTGTATAATTGTAAACTACCGCCTCCTATATTGCAATAATGCAAATTCACACCCTGTATTTGGCATACCCATGCGATACCAAACATCCTAGAAAAAAACCGAACCATTCCGAGAGTGCCGGCAGAAGTGAAAACTTTTTACAGTTTTATAATTTTTGACCCTGCGATTGTTCCTGGTACAGTGTCGCGAGTTCAATAGTTTTTTTCCATCTCAGAAATGCCCAACGCGCTAAAGAACTTTTCACTTCAAAAATCTTTAGCCGCATTTAATATACGCTGAAATCCCCCTATATATTGTGTTAATTCACAACATAGCAATTTGGTGCGACGGGTCTCTCCTCGGCGGGGCGGCGCGTAAAACCGGCAACTTTGTGCGCAGTTTGCTTGCGCGGTCGGTGGCCGCCCGGCTTGCTCAAGCCTGCGCGAGCGGACCGGCAAGAGTAAGTAGATTTTGCCGTAGATATAAGTGAGTGACGGGCACTGCTATAACTTAAACTAGCCAAAATTAGACTTTTACAAAAATAGTCCATACTACCGAGGAATAATTATGTCGAAGCAAAACATCAATGACAGCTCGACGAATGTCTACTAAGACATTTACCCTCTAAGCGAAACGTCAGGTATTAGTACCTGGGTGAAACCGGTGGTGGCGTGACAATCACTTGTACTCGTGAGCCAATCGTATGTGGTAGCAAAGATGACCTATTCACGGTAGGCTGTTTGTGATTGAGGTGGCAACACTGAGGAATGGTAACATTGTTTAATCAATGGTAACACTGGGGTTGGAAGCCATGTTGGAGAATTGAAAAATGGGCAGAGACACTTTTTGACAGATCGTCAGACCGAACGGAAGTGTCGCGCCATCACTGGGATCACCACGTCGCTATCCATCTAAATCGAGGGCATCCTGTAGTCTTTTGATTGCTAATTTTGTTCCAATTAATAAAGGAAGACGTGTACAGTACCGCTGCATTGTTATTTCCGTGCCTGCTGTCGAAAAAATGGAAAGGGAGGTTACCCACGAGGCCGACCCTGACCGTTCCCCCTCATCAGAAGTGGGATGTGGTCCGCGCCCGGAACAAATGGAAAACGATGGGAAATTGTGGAGAATGATTATGGAGCAGCAAAACAAGAACCTGCTGTCGTTATTGGAGGCTGTGAAAACACAAACAGTGAGTACGCCTATTGTTTTTCCGGAATTTAATCCTGAACGAGCCAATGTGGACGCACGCGCGTGGATTTCCACAGCTGATATGTGTGTGGCAGATCAGAACCTACAAGGAGCTTCGCTTATGATGGCTTTAAGCCGCGCACTAAAAGGACAAGCGTCAGCCTGGCTGTCACAAATATCGTACCCAGGCATGACATGGGCTGAGTTTAAGGAAATATTCACTGCTCGCTTCGACTGCCCAGAGACTGCTGCTGCTTTTCTGATTAATTTGAACATTAGCAAGCCTAAGGACAACGAATGTCTCGCCGCTTACGCATCTCGCTTGCTTACGTCATTGATGACAAGATGGCGTGATTTATCTACAGAGTCTATTGCCGTGGCTACTGTTATGTCACACATAGCGCAATTTGAAATGCGTGTACAGAGACTGGCCTTTACGAACAACATTACGAACAGAAACGATATGCAACGCGAATTAAAGGCTATGTCATTCCTGAAACGACGTGTCAATGCACATGATGCTGATGAACCTGACATGAAGAGATCGAAGACTACACCTGGAAGTCAACAACTGAAATGCTACAATTGTGGAAAGCTGGGCCACCGAGCTGTGGCGTGCCGTTTACGTAAAGATGTGTGGAAGGACAATCGACCGACCACCTCAACTGCTGGACCTTCAAGCTCTGCACCAAGAAGCATGAAGCCGATGACAACCCTCACCTGCTTCAAGTGTGGCAAGGTTGGCCACATCTCTACGCGCTGCCCCACTTCAAGCGGCAAGGATGGAGCTGGTGGTGCTGGCAGTTCAACGTCTGAGCGGCGCGTGGACATGTGCGTAGTTGGCGCGCCTTCTGGCACCCTACAACTACCTTCCGGTGAGCACATTTCGTTCTATTATGACCCAGGGTCAGAATGCTCCCTGGTTAAGGAGTCTGTTAGTAAGAAGTTTCGAGGAAAACACTATCATAATGTTGTGACCATAACAGGAATAGGTCAAACAAGTGTTAATAGTACTGTCCAGATTTTGACTACGGTTGAGATTGATGAAGTTTCCCTCGAAATAGTTTTTCATGTGCTTCCAGATCAATACTTACGATATGATGTTATGGTTGGACGAGAAATTTTAGAGCAAGGTCTCACTGTAAATATGACAATTGATGCCGTTAAGTTGACTAGGATTAAACTTGTAGAAACTTGTGCGCTGATTGAGACCCTTATTAGCTTTGACAATATTGACACTGATGTCCCAATTGATTACAAGCCCAAATTATTGTCCATTTTGGATGAGTTTCGTGAGAAGTTTGTTGAGGGTACACCTAGCACCCCCGCTAATGTAGAGCCTATGCAAATTCGTTTAAAGGACCCTAACAAAACTGTTTGTCGACGTCCCTATCGGTTGAGCCCGGAAGAACGAATGGTAGTACGTAATAAGGTTAATGAGCTTCTTACTGCTAATGTCATACGCCCCAGTACTTCCCCTTTCGCCAGCCCTATCCTGTTGGTTAAGAAAAAGGATGGCACGGACCGCATGTGTGTGGATTATCGCGAATTAAATGACAACACCGTGCCCGAGCGCTACCCTCTTCCATTGATAGCTGACCAAATTGATCGACTTCATGGGTGTCACTATTTCACCACATTGGATATGGCTAGTGGCTACCATCAAGTACCAGTTCATCATTACAGCTCATATACGTCCCCACCGAGGGGCTCGAGCCTACCCTGAATCAGGGCGATTAGGCCTTAGTCGACCACGCGGGCCCAGTGCGGGTTGGTCGACTTCACACACAACCTTCGAGTTTCTTCGCAGGCGTGTGCAGGTTTCCTCACGATGTTTTCCTTCACCGTTAAAGCAATCGGTAAGTATGTACGTAAGTTTTTGAAAAACTCATTGGTACATTGGCCGTCCAGATTTGAACCCGGTACCTCTGGTTAGATGGACCGAGTCGTTACCGGTTGAGCCACCGACGCTTTCATCGACCAGTTCATCCCGACTCAATCGAAAAGACCGCGTTCGTGACCCCGGAGGGCCAATTCGAATATCTCACTATGCCATTTGGCCTACGTAATGCCCCCTCTGTATTTCAACGTGCGGTCATGAATGCTCTAGGTGAGTTAACTAACAGTCGCCGTCTGTTCGGGCTTTGTCTTTATTTGTGGGTAAAAGAATATTTTCTCCACTAATTTTTGTATCTTACCGTCGCTTTGAATATGGTTGGTGACGGCTCTCGCACCGACCCTCATCCTGTTCGCCCGCAACTGTCGTCAGAGGCACACGTTGTGTCACTTGACTTTGTCTATAATTACGGGCTGCCTTCAAAAAGGACTTTTCATATTTTCACCGGCTAGCCGTGCTACCGAACTGTTCAGGCCTTGTTTTTGTGAAGTGCTCGTGCCTTCAGTGTTCTTCAGCAGCAAGGTGCGCCGTGCGTGTCTGGAGCTGACCATCATCCGGGGTGAAGGAGGAGCAAAGGTTGGTGGAGCATTTTATTCACTTATTTGGACAAAGCCTGATTTACATCCTTCATCATTTCATACAGTCCACTAAATTACTTTTCTACATTGTGTAACGTTTGCACAATTTTTTTGGTCTTCGAACCGGATTTTTCGCCATAACTTTGGCCCTTAAGCCTGGCAAATTTCCGTTAAGAAATCATATTTTATTAAGTTGAAGTCTTAAAAATAATAATTTTATTAATTTCGTAACTAATCACGTGGACGTTCCACATTGAACAGTTATTTTACCAAAGTATCAGCTTCAAAATAATATTTACTGGTTAAGACTAACTAAAAGTCTTTTATTCTTGTCGTACAAGTATATTTCAGTTTATTTTTCAAGCTAAATACCATATTTTAAAATAAAATTGTGCTATTTTGTCAATTCCGTGCAGGTAGGTAGGTACCGACCAGAAAAATAAAATGCCGCCTAAAAAAGACGCGGATGACATATTTTCTAAGGATTTAAATATTTTAATCCAGCACAAACAAAGATATTATGAGCAGATGCAAACTGTTTTCGATCTAAGTAAAAATGTTAGTGATAACGAAACAAAAGAATTGTTTATGCTGCGCGTCGCAGAAATAGATGACTTGCGAAAATTGTTCGAAAAAACGATTTTTGCAATTTTTGATAAAGAATTGAAAGTGGATCCTACATCTACCCTCAAAAGTCAAGAATTGAAAAGTTTCGACGACTTATACTTTCGATCCAAAATGATTGCATCAAAATTAATACCTATTGTTCAAGAATCTAGCAAAGTTGAAAATTCCTCAGTGCAATCACGACCACGTTTGCCAAAATTAGAATTATTTAGTTTTGACGGTGACATCGAAAACTTTAGTACCTTTTGCGAGACATTCTGTTCATTGGTACATAATCAGCCAAATATTCCAAAAATAGACAAATTTCATTATTTGTTATCATGTACAAAAGGATCAGCATTAAATATTGTCAAAAGCGTTCCGATTTCGGAAAATAACTACGATTTAGTGTGGCAAAGTTTGCTTGATAAATACCAGGACAACCGCATGCTTGTAGGTAGGTATTTAGATAAAATGTTAAGTTTCTCGCCGCTAAATAAAGAGTCCTCAACTCATCTAAACATGTTTATCGAAACATTTGAACATTCTTACAAGGCAATACACGCGTTAAAAATTGATAACCTGAGTAGTTATGTTCTGTGTCACATTGCTCTGCGAGCATTAGATTCCCAAACCCGAAAATCTTTCGAACAGAGCTTAGATCAAAAATCATTACCTAAATTCACAGAACTAATGTCCTTCATCCATAATCACATAAAGGTACTTGACCACTCAGCCTCGTATTCATCAAGTGCAGGCAGCTCAGGTATGCAAGTAAATAAGCGGGTACCTACTAATAACAATAATTACAGTAGGTCGAATAAAAACACGAACAAAAACTATTCACATGCATCGTCTTCCGCGCGCTCAAAAAATATGAATATGTCTTGTTTACATTGTAGCGGTAATCACATGATTTTCCGTTGTGATCAATTTCGTAAATTGACCAACGCCCAGAGACTTAGCCGTGCTAATAGTCTTAATTTATGTCAAAACTGCCTTAAGGCAGACCACAACGCTAACGAGTGCAAAAGTGAGTTTAGGTGTATAGTGTGTCAATTGCCGCACCATTTATTATTACATAGCGATGCATATGCAATTGAAAATAAAAAACCTGTTTTATCGAACCCGCGACCCGCGCCCGAACCGCAGACTGCAAGGTGCGCCACCGCTGCGCCTGCCCGCGGCACCTCCGCTGCCGCCAACTCGAGCGAGAGCGAGTTAAACAGCCCCAGTCACCATGCGTCATCACTGCATAGCCATAGCTATAATGCTGTAGTTTTAGGTACCGCTATTGTGCATGTAAAGGACAGTTTAAACTGTTATCAGCCATGTCGCGTTCTCATTGATTCTGGCGCTCAATCTAATTTTATATCGAGTGCCTGTATGCAACGCTTGGGTTTATTTCCCCGTAAATGCCCCTTAAACATATACGGACTCGCTGGTGAGAGCGTGAAAACACACGGGATGACATCTTGTTCAATAAAACCGCGTCATAACACAAACCCGATTTTTAACATCGAAGCCGTTGTGTTACCAAAAATTACATCTGATTTACCGACCGCACAAATACCACAGAATGTAGTAAATGAGTATAATAATTTGTTTTTAGCTGATCCTGAGTTTTATAAAAAGAAACCTATTGACATTATTTTAGCAGGGGACGTTTTCCCTCACATCTATGATGGAAAGAAAATAATATTCAACTCGGACATACCTACAGCACTGAGTAGTGTATTTGGGTATGTTATCACGGGCAGTTTGTCAATTTCGCCGCCTTGTGACGTCACGGACGTTAACGTTGTAACGTCAACCACATCTTTAGTATCGTATACTATTGAAGAAAATTCCCTGAATGACACTCTCAAACGTTTTTGGGAGGTGGAATCTACGCCGTGCGAAATTCCAATGAGTCCTTCAGAAGAACTTGCCGAAAAAATGTTTTTTGAAAAACATTACCGCGACGAAACTGGTCGTTTCGTTGTGCCTATATTATTAAAACCTACTCACGAGCCCTTAGGAGATTCCTATGATCTAGCATACAAGCGGCTCCTACAAATTGAGCGTAGACTCGTTCGCTCCCCCGACCTCCAAAAGGCATACGTAGATTTTATGCAGGAGTATGAGACTTTAGGTCACATGGAGCCCTACTTAGGCACTGAGCCTTCTAAATATTTGATTCCACATCATTGCGTGTTACGTCCGTCTAGTACGACCACACCCTTACGTGTAGTGTTCAATGGCTCAGCAAATACAAGTACTGGCTTATCGTTAAACGATATACTTTTGACCGGCCGCAAACTGCACCAGGACATTTTGAAAATCGTAACCAATTTTAGATTGCATGATGTATGCTTCACTGCTGACGTGTCAAAAATGTACCGGGCAGTGCTAATCGACCCTCCAGACCGCATGTACCAACACATACTTTGGCGTGAATCTCCCGCGGAGCCAGTTCGCATTTTTGAGCTCAAAACAAATACCTACGGACTCCGCAGTGCCCCGTTTCTCGCTGTTCGCACGTTGCATCAGCTGGCCCATGATAACCCTAACTCTGTAGCTTCTGAAGTACTCATGCAAGGTTTTTACGTGGACGACTTGTTATGGTCATGTAAAACTATTTCTGAAGCTTGTCATATACAAGACGAGTTGACGTCACTTCTTAAAAGTGGCGGTTTTGAATTGAAGAAATGGGCAAGTAACACCCCTGAGTTGCTTACGCGTATGGAAGTTGATCAAACCTCAAAAATTGACTTCCAAGATGATACGTTATCATCGTCTCTGAAGGTTTTAGGATTAACTTGGCTGCCCTCTGTTGATTGTTTTTCTTTTAATTACAATCTGAGTGACGCAAAATCTACAAAAAGATCGGTATTGACACTGCTCGCAAGCATATTTGATCCGGTGGGTTTTATTTCACCATGTACCTTTGTAGCTAAATGCATAATGCAAGATTTATGGAAGTTAGGTATTGGCTGGGACGATCCCTTACCACCAGAATTACATAATAGGTGGAGTAAATTTATTGACGAGTTATCTTGTCTAGCCGAGTTGCGAATCGAGCGACACTTATTAATACCTAATTGTTCTAGCGCTCGGCTAATAGGCTTCTGCGATGCGTCATCGCGAGGTTACGCCGCTAGTGTTTATTTGCGTAGCGTAGATGACAAAGGGAATGTAAAGAGCAGGTTACTGGCAAGTAAATCAAAGGTCGCCCCATTAAAACCATTGCTTTCTATCCCGCGACTTGAGTTAATGGGAGCCGTGCTTCTTTCCAAACTTATTCGTTTTGTCGTACAAAACATTACCTACAAGGACTTTCCGATAATTGCGCATAGTGATTCGACAGTCGTACTGTCATGGATATTAACTCCACCGTATAAATTAAAAACTTACGTATCAAGTCGAGTAAGTGATGTTATTGATGTGATACCGCCTAACTGCTGGCGTCACATTAACAGTGAAAACAATGCGGCTGACGTGTGCTCCCGTGGTGCACTACCTAGTCAGCTTGTAAAAATTGCCCAAGAATTTATTAATGGTCCAAATTGGCTAAACAATGAACCTAAGGACTGGCCAATCAGTACCTTTTTTATAAAAAATGAAAACAAAATTCCCGAGTTAAAATCAACCGTGGATACGTTTTGTTTCAATTCGTGTGACGATAAAACTTTGAATAATGACTTAGAAATCACATTTAATAAATTTTCGTCATTCAACAAAATGCAACGTGTCGTTGGGTGGTGCCATCGTTTCATAAATAATTTGAAACTTAAAAAACAGGATAGATATTTCGGCCCATTAAAAACATCTGAATTGAAACAAGGTCATGAAACCATAATTCATGTAGTTCAATCTAATCACTTTGAAAGTGAAATACAAACACTAACAAAAAAGGGTTATGTCAACTCATTGCGAAAACTATCACCATTCACTGACACCGACCAATTCCTCAGGGTGGGGGGTAGAATTTTGCAGTCTGATCTTCCATATAACACAAAACACCCTGTATTGTTGCCAAAAAAGTGTCACACGACAAATTTAATTGTGGAATATTTTCATAAAAAATATTTACACGCAGGTCCTCGCACGTTGCAAGGTATCTTATGTAAATCTTATTGGATAGTAAATGCTAGAAGAGTTATTCGCTCTGTCTTATCGAAATGTGTCCAATGCTTCAAATGTCGTCCTTCAGCCATTCAGCCCGCGATGGGTACGTTACCCGCATCCAGGTTACAGCCTAATAAAGTATTTGACCACGTTGGTTGCGATATAGGTGGACCCTTTAACGTGAAGGAAAGTTTGCGCCGAAATGCAAGGGTACATAAGGCATATCTATGTCTGTTTATATGTTTTTCCACGAAGGCTGTTCATTTAGAAGCGATTACTGACCTATCATGTGAATGCTTTCTAGCCGCGTTAGACCGCTTCGTTGCCCGCCGCGGCTTATGTACTTGTTTGTATTCAGATTGCGGCACAAATTTCATCGCAGCTTCTAAACACCTACATGAAGTAACTGCATTCCTAAATAATAATAAGAACCGTGATGAACTCTTAAACGGACTGACTTCGCGAAGCATTGAATGGCGTAATAACCCTCCAAATGCCGCATCAATGGGTGGACTTTGGGAAGCTGGTATTAAATCGGCTAAATATCATTTATATCGTGCTGTAGGAGAGCGCTCTCTCACATTTCAAGAGCTCAGTACAGTTTTTTGTAAAATTGAGTCGATTATGAATTCAAGACCATTAAATTCGTTATCAGATAATCCAAATGAATTTGACGTTTTAACTGCTGGACACTTCTTAATTGGTAAAAATCTGTTGGCAGTGCCAGAGTATGATGTCATGGACGTTCCTATAAATAGATTGTCTCGTTGGCAATCAATACAGAAGGTCTCACAATCCTTTTGGCGACGCTGGTCTGATGATTACCTGCACACTCTCCAACAGAGAGAAAAATGGTTTGCATCATCTCCTAACGTCAAAGTGGGTGACTTAGTGTTGCTTAAATCCAACTTAACTAAACCATTACAATGGCCTGTTGGCCGGATAGAAGAAGTTCATCCAGGAATTGACAAAATAGTACGTGTCGTAACTGTACGTACACAGAGTGGACTTTTCAAAAGACCGGTAAATAAAATCTGTCCTTTGCCTCATGCAAATTAAACTTAATACTAAACGCATTAGGTTTAAGTTTACATTATAATTTTATTATATTATCTTTAAATTTAACTAGGAAAATTGCAGCATTTTCTGCACTCTATCTAACTTTCAAGTTAGTAGTATAATCTTAAAAAATAATATTTTCATATCTGAATTATTATTACCTTCATTATATTTATTAGAAATCATCATAGTGATTTCAGTGGGGGGAATGTTCGGGCTTTGTCTTTATTTGTGGGTAAAAGAATATTTTCTCCACTAATTTTTGTATCTTACCGTCGCTTTGAATATGGTTGGTGACGGCTCTCGCACCGACCCTCATCCTGTTCGCCCGCAACTGTCGTCAGAGGCACACGTTGTGTCACTTGACTTTGTCTATAATTACGGGCTGCCTTCAAAAAGGACTTTTCATATTTTCACCGGCTAGCCGTGCTACCGAACTGTTCAGGCCTTGTTTTTGTGAAGTGCTCGTGCCTTCAGTGTTCTTCAGCAGCAAGGTGCGCCGTGCGTGTCTGGAGCTGACCATCATCCGGGGTGAAGGAGGAGCAAAGGTTGGTGGAGCATTTTATTCACTTATTTGGACAAAGCCTGATTTACATCCTTCATCATTTCATACAGTCCACTAAATTACTTTTCTACATTGTGTAACGTTTGCACACCGTCTATATGGATGACATCTTGATATTAGGAGGTCCAGATGTTAATGAAGCTTTAGATAGAGTGCACACAGTACTAGCTACTTTGGCAAAGGCAGGGTTTACCTTTAACTTCAAAAAATGCTCCTTCATGAAAAAAAAGATAGAGTATCTAGGGTACGAAGTTAGTCGTGTTGAGGTTCGCCCTAATCCTAAGAAAGTCGAGGCTTTAGCAGCTCTGCCTCCTCCAGAGACAGTGACACAGGTGCGCCAATTCATTGGCCTCGCATCATACTTTAGACAATTCATCCCTAAATTCTCCCAAATCATGGCTCCTCTGTATGCCCTGACTAGTGTTGTTAAGGGTCCAATTAAATGGACTGCGGAACACAAACACAAAAGACAGGAAGTGATATCGATTTTGACGAGCGAACCCGTACTGACTCTATTTGACCCGGAAAAACCTATAGAGCTGCACACTGACGCGAGCTCTATCGGCTACGGTGCAGTTCTCATGCAAGTGCAGGACAAAAAGCGTCATGCTGTGGCCTATTATAGCAAACGCACGTCGACCGCAGAGTCTAAGTACCATTCGTACGAGTTAGAGACTCTTGCGATCTACGTTGCGGTCAAGCATTTTAGACACTACTTACACGGACGCAAGTTTACAGTTTTCACTGACTGTAACTCCCTCCAAGCTTCGCGGAAAAAGCTAGATTTGGCACATAGAGTTCACCGTTGGTGGTCTTTTCTCCAAGCGTTTGATTTTGAAATTCAGTACAGGCAGGGAAGTCAAATGTCTCATGCTGACTTTTTCTCACGGAATCCTTTGCCAGAGGCTCAAGACAAATCTGTAACTAAAAAAGTTCAGCGTAAGGAGGTCAACGTTACTAATCTCCCTGACAACTGGCTGCTTGCTGAGCAACAACGAGACCCGGAGCTCATAAAAATTACGACTGATATCAACGAAAACAAGCTTAGTCCTGATGTTGCTAAGACTTATGAAGTCCGTTCTGGTATCCTTCATCGAAGTGTTCAGAAGAATGGTCGAACAAGGTGTCTTCCTATCCTACCCAGAGCGTTGCGGTGGTCTGTAATCAACACCACTCACACTGCGCTGATGCATCTTGGGTGGGAGAAGACCCTCGAAAAAGTTCGTGACCAGTTCTGGTTCGAACACATGTCAAAACACGTTCGCAAGTTTGTGGAGAACTGCGCAACGTGTAGGGTATCTAAATCGCACTCGGGCAAACTGCAATCAGAGTTACACCCAATACCTAAGGTTGCCGTCCCCTGGCACACAGTGCATATTGATGCAACGGGCAGGCTTAGTGGAAGGAATGAGCGTAAGGAGTATGTGTTTGTCCTCATTGATGCTTTCACTAAGTTTGTGCTGTTGCATCACACAATGAAGATTGACACTGCAAATAGTATCAAGGCAATGAAGATGAGTGTCTCATTGTTTGGTGCTCCTAAACGGGTCGTTGCCGACCAAGGACGTTGCTTCGCTGGTGCTGCGTTCCGTGAGTTTTGCAACTCGCATAACATCAGTCTCCATCTTATTGCGACTGGCAGTGCACGTGCCAATGGTCAGGTGGAACGCACTATGAGTACCCTTAAGAATATGCTTACAGCTGTTGAGCACAGTGGCGAGGCATCGTGGCAAGAATCGCTCCCTGACGTTCAGTTGGCGCTGAACTGTTCGGTGAACCGTGTCACGAAGCACAGCCCCTTAGAGTTGCTCATAGGAAAAGTAGCTCGACCCTTAGACTTAATGATTGTCGATGACGCCGACTCTGAATTTGATCTCACAGACGCGAGACAACAGGCTACAGATAATATCGAGAAAAACGCAACTTATGACAAGAAAAGGTTTGATAAAACTAAAGCTCAGCTTCACAAGTTTGTAGTAGGTGACTTTGTGTTGATACAAAATGAGGAGCGTAACCAAAACAAGTTAGATCCCAAATACCGAGGGCCGTTCAGGGTCGTAGAGGTCTTGGAAGGTGACCGATACGAATTACAAGCTTTGAATTCGAGACGAAGTTACAAGTATGCCCATGACCGTTTACGTAGAATGCCTGAAGGTTATTTGCCTCCGGATGTTGAAGATGAATCTGGTGCAGAGGCGTCTACCTCTCAGTGTTAATTGTATTGACAGATCGTAACTCAATCAATTGTGTACAGTTGTAATTTTTTTCTTTATCGTTTATTTTTGTGTGTAGCACTGAAGTGTTCCAACATGTTTCAGCGGTAAATGAAGAGTGCTGAATAGCGCTATATAATTAGGCATGGATGGGCTGCTGCTTGTTTTGTCAGACTCGTTCTGTCATAATGTGTAGCAGGTACATTCGTGTTTTCGTAAAGAAAGTGTCCCGTTTACCGGCTAAAACTGTTGATGGTATTCCGTCGCCTGTACTGGCGATGATGATATTCCGTCGCCTGTATTGGTGATGATGGTGTTCCATTGCCTAGATTGGTGATGATGGTGTTCCATTGCCTAGATTGGTGATGATGGTGTTCCATTGCCTAGATTGGTGATGATGGTGTTCGATTGCCTAGATTGGTGGTGATGGTGTTCCGTCACCTGGACTGGTGATGATGACTGAGTGGTATTCCGTCGCTTGGCGTTAGCGATGATGATTCTTTGTGGTTTCCCGCCACCTGGATGTGGTGATGTTAAGTTCTGGTTTTCCGTCACTTGTGTGTTTGCGATGATGATTATGTTGCGTTCTATGTGTCCCTAAAAGTTGTAGATGATTGTAAGGTTTCAAGCCTTGCAGCTGTGATTTACCTTGGAGGCCTAAACTGATATAAGATTTTTTGAGTTACGATGCTAATACTGAGGTTTGTTTATTTTACGAGAGTGAAATTATTTTGATTTTTTTGAGGCTGTTAAATGTGTTCTTACCATGATTGTAGTCTTTAATTAAAGCTTCACATTATTAGCGTTGCTTTTGTTCCTTGAGCTGTAGACCTTCCTAATGAAGGTCAGGATTGGCCGAACGAAATGGAATCTACTGGCTACCCTTTTCTTCTGCAGGTTAGTCACCCGAGGACGTGTGACTCGCAGGATGGCCGTGTCGAAGCAAAACATCAATGACAGCTCGACGAATGTCTACTAAGACATTTACCCTCTAAGCGAAACGTCAGGTATTAGTACCTGGGTGAAACCGGTGGTGGCGTGACAATCACTTGTACTCGTGAGCCAATCGTATGTGGTAGCAAAGATGACCTATTCACGGTAGGCTGTTTGTGATTGAGGTGGCAACACTGAGGAATGGTAACATTGTTTGATCAATGGTAACACTGGGGTTGGAAGCCATGTTGGAGAATTGAAAAATGGGCAGAGACACTTTTTGACAGATCGTCAGACCGAACGGAAGTGTCGCGCCATCACTGGGATCACCACGTCGCTATCCATCTAAATCGAGGGCATCCTGTAGTCTTTTGATTGCTAATTTTGTTCCAATTAATAAAGGAAGACGTGTACAGTACCGCTGCATTGTTATTTCCGTGCCTGCTGTCGAAAAAATGGAAAGGGAGGTTACCCACGAGGCCGACCCTGACCGTTCCCCCTCAATTATATAAAACAAACTGCCCAAATTAATAAAAAAACCGGTCAAGTGCGACTCGGTGTCACACAAACAGGGTTCCGCATCAAAACTTTAACTACCAACAGAAAAAGACTTCTCACTACATACTTTGCTCAAGTTAAATAGGGGTCTACCTTATTCCGAACTGAAGAAATTTCAGTTTTCCTGTGGGAACGGAAGGAATTATATTTCTCATAGTTATTCTGAAACCTATGCATTCAACCGCATATACTGTGATTTTTTTCAGATTTTAGGCGCAGTAGTTTCAGCGATTAGAAGGGGGAATAGTCAATTTTCATCTATTTATAACATCAAAACTATTTATCTTAAAATTATAAAAAGCATATTTAAGATTTTCAAAGCAATTAATCAAAAGTATAAAAAGCGACTTCGTCACAGATTTTTTTCCTATCAATGAGGTACCGATAATAATTGGTACGTCATAAAATTACAATCTAGCCGAGATGCTATTATGTAATTTAAATTTAACCTAAACTGCTAAAGTTAAAGTAATACTAAGAATATTGTGTCCTGTGGCAGCGTTCTTATTGTCTTTAGTTACGGGAAGACACTCGGCTCTTGTGTTCTTTATTGTAGCACTCACACTACTGCACTGCACTACGCATCACTGACACTTCACATAACTAACTCAACAGGTTTTGTCCTTTTCAGTCTCCTTACGGTCGTCACAGGTGATCATAATAAGAACTCGGTGTGTTTTACCTGTTTGAAATGATTGTACCTACTATAGGTATGTATGTCGTGTACATAACAAACATCTAATACGATATTCGGAGCACATTGATTACATTCTGTTTGTACTCACTATGGCAATGGCAGTCGTTAATAATATTTATGGGTCATATAATCTTTATAGTCTATTAACATTCCGTGATAAATAGGATGGACAGATTTTCTGAACGAGAGGATTCTAGGAATGATGCAGAGTGATAAAAAAAATGGTTAGCAAAGTTCTAACTGAGACTTTTACTCCTGGAACTGCTCAACTTTCCCCAATCAAACCATTCAACAAATACATTTTTTGAACTTCCATCAGCTGATTAGGCAAATTTGTATGTGAAGTCCTTTTTTTGCTAATTATCTATGGGTAGGAACCCATTACTAGGGTGTAAGGGGAAAAGCCCTTAGCGTCATCTCACCTGATGGTAAGTAACGATGATGGAAGCGGGCTTACCGATATTCCCCAATGCAATGGGGAACTGGCTTTTTTATCTTCATGCCGGAACACATTAATACTGGTAATATTGTTGTTTGGCAGCAACAATTAGTTAAGCTGGTGGTTGCTAGCCAGGCGAGCTCAGGAAAGATTTTTAGTCTCATGAGTAGAAGCCATAGCTAAAATATTGCCAGACTTTTTTAATCAACCTGTATAGAGATATGACGCTTCGCTACGACGACGCCTGCGACGTAGGTACTTGTAGACTCACTTCTACGCCGCAGTAACAATGAGCGTCAGGTATTATGAGGCAGTTGCGCAGAAATCTAAATGTTAATAGTGCCTTTATTATTTAGATCTTTATGGGTAGCTGAAAGCCAGTCATTTAAGTAAACTGTATCATCTCTCAGAATTAAAATCCAATAGCTCCGTTTACCAACCCATCAGCGACATCCGTGTTAGAAGTTATCATGTAGGGAAACCACTTTATAAACAGTCTACGAAACAGTTCACGTGTAGATGCAAGTTGTGTGCTGCCGCTGTCTTTCTTTTCCTCGAACGCATAAGCCAATCGAGTGAAAGAGAGATAGATGCGGCGCAAGCCGAACGCTCAAGCCGATCGTGCCTTTCGCTCGCTCGTGTAGCGCTCTCGCTCCGATCATAACGTTACAATGAGCGTAACGGGACAATGAGTCATCCTTTTTCGTGCATGCAGCCGGCGTCCATCCATTTAATAGACGTTCTCACGTCAAAAAATACAGCAAATAACAAGGCATGACGACATAGTTTTTTAGCATCATTGATGTAAGATTTTGTAAACTTCATAATTAAAAATTAAATTGGTGATAGAAAAGAAAACGAGTGAAATTCAAGAAACTACAATGTCGGTGACTTGTTAATCAAAAGCGTGGATCATATTCGTGACTTGGGAGTGATCCTCGACTCTAAATAACATTATGATATACACGTAGATCATGTACTTAGTACATCATCATCATCATCATATCAGCCGAAAGACGTCCAGTGCTGGACATAGGCCTCCCCCAAAGATCTCCACGACAACCGGTTCTGCGCTGGCCGCATCCAGCGGCTTCCCGCGACCTCCACCAGGTCATCGGTCCACCGAGTGGGAGGCCTGCCTACACTTTTTTTTTTTTTTTTTTTTTTTTTATTAAAAATTTGAGTGCGTTTGACTGCAACTCAACTACGCCTTAGTAACAAGATATTAAAAAAAAAAAAGTTTAATTTTGAGTTTCTCAACCATTTCACAAAGCAACCACTGAAAACAAATACCGGACAAGTGCGAGTCGGACTCGCCACTGAGGGTTCCGTACAAATTTTAAGGTACATATTATAAACATAACAGTGCAAACTGTTTACCACATACTCCAAAGTTATTAGGTACCTACCTATACATATAAAAAAGGAAAGATTTTTTTTTATTATTCGTCTTTAATAAAAAACTATACATCAAAAATAATTAAAAATCAGTTTAAGCTTGTGCCAATGAAGCTCTTTCATACGATACTCCACATTACACGGTTAACTCAATTCAAAATTTGGACTGCCGTTCCTTGCATAATTGATTATGTACTTCAATTTAATTTTCAATTTCAATTTATTGTCAATAATAGTACAACATAACAGCAGTAGCAACCAATTCGTTGTATAAAAAAATTATAATATTAGTATCAACTAATAGTACTTTTCCTCGCATTCGTTTCTAGCATTTTTTGCACTCGGTCATCAAGCATCCAATCCCTGACATGAATAAGTCACATTGTGGTGCCGTTGTCATAATATTATTGATAAGTGTGCGAGCGCTGGCTACAGGTGTGTGTCTACACCACACTGTTCGCGTCCGGTGTTCTGCTAGCGGGGGCCGAGCTCGCGGTCTCAGCTGCCGCGTCTGCTTAGCATCGGGTACAGTCAGCCTAGTGAGGACTTCCATTAATGCCGGGCAGTCGATCTTGCTTCTTATTATGCTTAGGGCAAACTTAGCCAGTGCAAGAGAACGCCTAATTTCTAACGACTGGAAGCCCAATTGGCCTAGAAGGAATAATATAGGGTACATATACGGATAGTGTGTATACATTTTCTTAAAGAGAGCTCTGAGGAATTTCTTTTGCACCTGCTCTAGCATGAGGATGCGTTTATCACAATATGGACTCCAGATCACACAGCTGTTTTCCAGTATGCTACGTATTAAAGCTGTATAAATAGTTTTAGTCGCTGCAGGTGTTAAAGGAGTGGCGTCCCGGAGCACAACACCTAGTCGACGGTTCGCCGTGTCAACAACACCCTGTATGTGCTTATAGAACGATAGATGTGGATCAAAAACAACCCCCAAGTCCCGTTGATGAGAATCGAAGTCGGGAACTAAAAACCGTAGGCGACACACACTGTTGTTTTGATATGAAGTATATTGGAGAGATTTTGGTATTTAGTTCACAATTTAAATTAAAAGAAAATGTCGAGGAACGCCGTGTATGCGCTTTGGTTGCGCTGGTTACAGACCGAATGTAGTTACTGGCCGGTCGGCCGCCGCTGCCGCCGCCGCCGCGCTGCCTCCTCGCCGATGCAATATCGGTGTGTGTGTGCGTGTATGGAATTAGGGCACACATATAAATATTGCACTTGGTGCGCGTTAACACCCGTACTTAATGGATTCGTGTAACATCAGGATCACCAACTCGCTATTGGTATATGACGGGACTTGGTGATCGCGTAAACGACATAGCTTGGCATTTACTAGGATTAAAAAATAACTTGTTAGCTATACTCCGACCATGGAGAGCGTCTATGTCTAGCTGAAGTTCATGCTGGTCAGTAGTAGTTTTGCACGCTTTAAGTACTTGAAATAAAGACTATATTTTTTATGATTTATAAACAAATGTATTGTACGGTTCAAAGACCTGATAAATAAATACAGCTCACTTAACTAATCAGGGTAAACGCGAAATATTTCAAACTTACGCAACATAACTTTAAACAAAAAAAACCAACTTCAAACAAGAAACTAAGGTTCCCCTCGATTTCTCTGGGATGCCATCATCAGATCCTGGTTTCCTTTTTATGGTTCCTCCCTTGGGATATCTCCTATCCAACAAAAAAATAATCATCAAAATCGGTTCATAAATGACGAAGTTATCCGCGAACACACATAAAATATAAGTCGAATTGAGAAACCTGCTCCTTTTTTTGAAATCGGTTAAAAAGGCAAGCTGACACTAACTACCTAACATTTACGGAACTAAATGCAACGAAAGTGAATTTTATAAAATATTTCCAAAAAAATGAATTTGAACAAGAGTATCAACACCTATTAAAATACAAAAATGTGCCTAACAGGAGAAAAATCTTCAAACTGAATGCTTATTTGGATGAAAAAGGATTAATAAAGGTCGGCGGGCGCCTATAAAACTCAAACCTACGAGTTGACATGAAAAACCCTATTATCTTGCTGATTATAGGAAAGTCGAAGCAACTTATCATCGATGATTCCCATTTGTAAGTCCTTCACGGAGGTCCAAGACTAACTTTAGCCTACATTCGTCATTTTTACTGGATATTAGATGGAAACCGAGCTGTCAAGGCAAGATTACGTCATGGCGTGCGCTGTCAGCGTTTTAATACCTATTAAATAATGGGTGATTTACCTAAACAGAGAATTACGCCGTCGTCGTGCCTGTTTACACATACAGGTGTAGATTTTGCTGGGCACGTAGACGTGAAACTGAACAAAGGATACATAGCAATTTTTATCTGCTTTTGTACCAGGGCTGTTCACGTTGAGCTGGTACCTGATTTAAGCACAGAAACGTTTAAAGCTGCTTTTTAAATGTGCGAGACGAGGAGTACCTAAACATATGTACTGTGACTGCGGAACCAATTTTGTTGGCGAGCAAAAACTCTGTGCGACGAGTTCAACGACTTCAAACAGCTAATGTTGCCGGACTTCTTTAACGAAATAAACTAAACGTGGAATGCCATTTTAATGTTTAGCATGACCTAACGCCGGTGGAATATAGGAAGCAGCGGTTAAGTCTATGAAACATCATTTACGTCGAGTCCTGGGAGAACAAAAGCTCAAATACGAAGCTTTTTTTGAACTTGCTTATGAAAATTGAAGCTTTTATGAAGTCCCGCCCCCTAATTCCGTTTAGTAAAGATCCGGATGGATTTTACAACTGATTAACTCCCGGTCACTTCCTCACTGGAAGTGCAATACTGTCGATTTCGCAGTCTGAATATACTGACGTCAAAAGTATCGATATAAGGAAATGTTGGCAATTAAACGAACACATGTTACAATACTTTTGGAAAAGCTGGTCTACCGATTATTTAAATCAACTTCAATTTAAAAGCAAGTGGCAAAAAACCATGGAAGATCTGAAAGAAGGAGACATCGTATTAATCAAAGAAAGATAATCTACCCCCTGGAAAGTGGGCTATGGGGAGAGTGACCGAGCTTTACAGAGGTAGCGACGGTCACGTTCAAGTGACGTTACGGTAGACAAGACGGTGTTGATCAAGCGTCCAATAGTAAGGCTTTGTTCTCTACCTTTGTGTCAAGAATGAGATGAAAAACAAGATAAAAAACAATCTACATGTAACTCGACTAAACTAACTGGGAAAAGTTGTTTTTTGACATTCAGATGTTCCTGTTAATTTTTACATTTATATCCGAGTCATACGCCTCTGCAATGGAAGCTAATTTGAACATAACTAAACTGGAATCCGATCGGTCTATCTACTAAGATACCGTGGAAGAAATGAAATTGATTCATGTCGAATGGAATTTATTGATGTTCTACAACTTAACTACCTATTGGAATGGAGATACCAAAATGGAAAATGATTTGGATGGAATCAGCTACATCTGTGAAAAAATGGGACAACAACTACGCAGACCAACAATTAATCAGCTGTACCATGAATTTGAGCTACTGAACTACTACAACAATATGCTGCTAGAGCCACACAAACACCTATCTTCGAGAAGAAAACGTGGGCTGATTAATGGCGTCGGTTATATTGCTAACAGTTTATTTGGCTTCTTAAATCAAAATTTGTCTGAAAACTATCAAAAAGGACATTCAAGCTATTCACAGTTTTGAAAAAAAATATACGAAACCATTCATAAACAATTCACTCTAATGAGTACCTTCATAGAACATACCAATGCAAGCCTCGCCAAAATGAAATGTGCCCTTGAACTCGTGATCCTCATTTACTTTGTATTTGTTACTGAAAAGTCTGAAAACTGTGCAAGAAACCCTATTTGAAACTCTTACAGACGTTTATCAAGGTCGCATCGACATTCATTTATTTACGCAGGTCAACTTAGTCAAACAATTGAACGAGATTTCCGGAAAACTTGCAAGAACATTGTCTTTCCCTGTTGACAACATACAAGGAGATAAAAAGGATATTTATAAACTGCTTTACGTCAAGGCACGGGTCACGAACGACTTTTTCCTATTTGACATTCACATACCACTAATATGTAATGAAGAATTCACAGTTCATCGAGCTCTTCCATTACCTATGAAAATGCAAGGAAACACCTCAAAATGGATACAAACAGCTTTACCTTATCTGGCAGTAAACTTTTGAAAAAATACCTATATGAGTATGCAAGAAAAGGACCTAAAGCTATGTACACAATTGCGATCTAATGTATATATTTGTACTGCAAGTTTTCCAATTTATAACTTGCATAACGAAAGAGCGCCTTGCGAAGTCAGGCTACTAGATCATCAGAGCACCCTGCCATGCAATATGAAGAGCAATCAATGCATAGACACGTGGATAGAGCTACATAAGCTAAATACATGGCTGGTTATCTGCTGTGGTCGCTGTGCACTGCGCGCGGTTTGTGAAAATGATGGAACAGTACATAACATGGATTTCTGTGGAATAGTAACCCTAAAACAAGGATGCACGCTGCAGGCGAAGGATTTAACTATCTAATTAATGAATCAATATAACAGCAATATTAAATTTCGATCAGATTTCACTGTTCCTGAACTAAAGACTCCCATGAACAAAATTGCAAATTTAACTATACATAACATGCCAAAGACTGCACTGTTTAAAGAAATCAAGGACCTTCTAAAAATATATGAGAAGCTGAAATCTTTGAAATTTAATAAAAAAAAATCCCATTCTACGCACCTTTCTACGCATGACATACACCAGTACGCATTAAGCTACACTATGCTGGGCGGAGCTATAGCGACATCTATCGTCTGGGTGGCGAGAAAGCGCTGGCTGCGCCGCAACATCAACAAGAAGCCGGGCAGCAGCGGAAAGCAGTGCCAACCAGTCCATGAAGACATTGAGCTGGAGGAGGTGCAGCCACTTCGATTTTGACTAATCTAAAGTAAAGAATTGTAAAACTAATTTCATAAACTTCCTATTTTAAACTCATATATAAAATCTTCTTTTCCGGGTGCGGAGTATGTACGGTTCAAAGAATGCACATTATGTTGACTAGTTACTATTAAATAACCCAATTAATATTTTTAAGTTTGCCACTAACTCTCACCAAAAATAAAAGTGCATTGTGAAATTATTATAAAATAAACTAACTATTACAAAAAAACTTTCAACTTCAACATCTGCAAACTTCACTGAATGTACTGGGTCGCAGCCGTCTACTAAGCTGGGGCTCCTACATGTACAGTTTTCAGATTTTTTTTTGGTTATTAGTATATGACGGTATTACCACAGATTACTAAGTAGTTACTAGTATTACTTACCAAATTTCATAGTTCTCGGTCAAGATTCAAGATTAAGATTCAAGATTATTTATTTGCATAAAACAGGTACATTGAAAGATAACATAAAATAATTAAAGTCTCATCTGTTCAGCTAAAACTTAGTCTAGCATGCAAATCTTACAATATAATAATTTAAAATGTTAAAAATCAATTCTATATATATCATTAAATAATTCATTCACATCATAAAAAATTTGATCTATTAACAGTTAAACAATCTTTTTTTAAATAATGTCAGGTGAAGATGTTTAATTGCATTTGGGATACAATTATAAATTTTTATAGACATATAATAACAATTCTTTTGGTATAGTGTAGTTCTCGGACAGTGATCAAGCACCAATTTAATCTCGTTCCTAGTGCACCTTGGGTAAACATCCTTTGCAGTTTTAAATAGGTACTTATGCCGTTTCACAAACATACAAGTCTCAAATATGTATAGGCTTGGTAGCGTTAGCAATCTAAGTTGTCTAAAAAGTGACTTACAAGAATCCATAAGATGTGCTCCACAAATAGCACGTACACACTTTTTCTGGGCAACGAATACACTTCCTATCAATGAGGAATTTCCCCAAATAACCAGTCCGTATCTTAAAGCAGACATTATGTAACCATGATAGGCTAAAATGGCTGTTTTGCGGCTTGATATTTTTTCTGTAGTCTGCCCACCACGTAAACAAATTTATTTATTTTATTACAAACCTTCTCAATATGTGCCTCCCAACAAATATATTTATCAAAAACTACCCCCAAGAATGATATAACTGTTCTACATCTTTTATTGACTGATCTAAATATTTTATGTTTAGATTTATTTGTTTACGTTGTCTTGAATAAATTTGCATTAAGTTCGTATTGCTTAAGTTTACATGTATATTATTTAAATTAAGCCAATTTAAAATATTATCAATAATTTTAGTAACGTCCGCTTCATATTTTTGTAAATCTTTGCTATTACTGCTTATTGTAATAGAAACATCATCAGCAAATAGTATGCATTTATGCTCAGTCGTATTTGGAAGGTCGTTGATGTAAAGAAGGAACAGTAGTGGTCCCAGGATACTTCCCTGTGGAACCCCAAAATTGTTACATCTAAAGTTAGACCTATGTTGCAAGGCGCAGTTATTGTCGTTCATAATAACTGCTTCAACTCATTGTTTTCTGTCAGTTAGGTATGATGATAAAGCTGAGCCCCTAATTCCATATCTATACAATTTATTTAAAAGCAAACTATGCATTACGAAGTCGAAAGCTTTCGACATATCCAGAAACAACGTCATTACATAATTTTTCATATCAATATTGTGTATTATGTCATTTACTAAATTAAAAGTAGCCAAAAGTGTTGACTTGCCCCTCTGGAATCCTTATTGTTCGTTTTTTATAATATTATATTTACTACAAAATTCAGACAACCTATAATACATGCACTTCTCATAAATTTTGGCGATAATTGATATGAGTGCTACCGGTCTGTAATTGCATAAATCCAAAGGATCACCCTTCTTATATATAGGCTTTACAATTGAAATCTTTAACTGCCTTGGGAATATTCCTTTTTCAAACGATAAGTTTATTAAGTAACTTAACACTGGTGCAAGTTCATTTTTGCATGCTTTTATGACTATTGTAGATATCTCGTCATATCCAAATGCTCTCGAATTTTTCAATGACGTTATAGCTTTAATTAACTCGTGCACTGATACTGGCCTTACAAAAAATGTAGCTTTGTACGCTCTCATTGCAAGTATTTATGCAATTTTTTTGTAGCTGGTCAGAAGGAACATTTTGATTTGTCATGTCAAGTGGATCATTAATAATAGTGTCATTAATTCTTATTTTTGAGATCGGAGTTATTGTGCTATTGCTGTTATTGTCTTTAATAATATTCCAGGATGCTCTACTAACATTCTTGTTATTTGATATATATTTAATATTAGTTACATTTTGCGCATTGACTATGCATTTCTTTAAAAGCTTGGAATACTCTAATTTTTTTTTGCATCATTACGGCAAATACCCTACGAATTTAGATTCCCTTGAGAGTGTCGAAATATACGTTTTTTGCGGTATAAACGGCCGTATCTTTTTTTTACGTTAACTTAGAAGTTTGATTTTTTTACAGCTTCAAGGGACTACCGATATATATGGCTTTAACTTGAACTCGATACCTTTACGCGTTTCCGAGATAAAGGGTCTTGACAGACAGACGGACGGACTTATAAGGTATCAGTTTTTTTTTCTTTTGAGGTACGGAACCCTAATAACGGGCTAAGTGTAAGTCAAACTCGCGCACTGAGGGTTCCGTACCAAAAACTAATTTTCATCTACAGCGCCATCTATACAGATAAAGGTAAAAGGAAACTAATTTATGTTTTCGTGTCACTACGTAAATGAAGTATGTAGAAGATACTGCTAGATCCCACCAGGTGTCGTGAGTGGTAGTTTCTAAACAATCGGTCTTTGGATTTTTTTTTCTCTGGGACCGGAAGGGCTTTATATTTTCTCATAACCTGTAATTCATGTATTTAACCGCAAGGTGGGGAACGGTAAATTGTAGACCCAGTAGTTTCGAAGATAAGGTAGGGGAACGGTAAATTTTTGCTTATTTTTAAATAACTTAAAAACTACGAGTGTAAATCTTAAATCTATGAAAAATATTTACTTGAGATTCTCACAACAAGTACTTTCATTTGGTATGTCACGCAATATAGTTTGCCTAGCTTTTTTTTAATTTCCTAATTCACCCCCAAAAACTTGCCCCCATGTTTAAAATTTATTTATTTGTGTTACATAACCGTCTTTAGATCACCGACTTACATATGTGTACCAAATTCTATTTCAGTCAGTCCAATAGTTTCTGAACCAAGCGTCTGTGACAGAGACACGAGTTATCCTTTATGGGTTTCGGTTTTCCTTTAGAACCCTAAAAATTCTCATTACTCCGTAGCCTGCTTGAAATTTGATGTGTTGTGTGGAATCCTAGCTACAATGTCCCTATTAACACAAGAAAATAAGTCAAAAAACAATTATTGAAAAGTCTTAACTATCGCACTGGTATTTGAGTTTCAGACTACGAAATAGCTGCCAAAAGATATAACATCTCTTCTCTAAGGTCTGGGACGATTTACCACGATCTAGTTTGCTTATTTAAAATAATATTTCTGCACTGTTAGCTGAATGTCTATGTCTCCCCCCCCCCCCCCCCATATCCTCTCGCACAAAACCAAAGTTTTCTATTTTTAGTTTTTCGACTAATTCAATTTCAATTGACTTCTCCGTGTTCCTTCAAAAGTGCGATTAGCATTAAATGTTTGTTAGAAAATAGTCAAATAATGTGCAATCCGTCTGGTCTCGGAGCTCCTACTTCATAATTTATCAAAAATTAAGTGGAACTGCCGGTTATTTCGTATTAAAAATTTACATATTTTATTATGTATTAGACAGTTTGTTTCCTGATTTATTATATTGTTTTTAAGATTTATATAAATAGGGTTTTTAAGATTTCAATAAAGTGAAGTATATTTTATGACTTAGTTATAAATACTCTTTAATGTATCCAAAAATTAGGTATTATTGATGTAGTCCATTAAATTTTAAATTTAAATATATTATGTAGTTAAAAGGTTATTTGAACAAGCTGTAGGCGTTATTTTCAACCGACTTCAAAAAGGAGGAGGTTCTCAATTCGACTGTATGTTTTTTTTGTATGTTTGTTACGCGATATCTCCGCCGTTTGTGAACCGATTTTTAAAATTCTTTTTTTATTCGATAGAGTATACTCCCGAAAGGGTCCCATTGTCACCAAGTCAAGATCTGATGATGGGATCCCAGGGAAATCGAGGCAACCCTTCAAAAATTTGAATTTTAAAGGCACTAATTACGTGATTAATATGTTTTCTAAAGCTATTAAAATACTTGCGTCTGTTAATCATATTCTCATGTTGATAAGCTGATGAAGGAAGGTACACCCCTTAAAGCTTAGGAGTTGGAGGATAATTCTTCAAATATTTTACGTAGATACGTAGGTACGTATAGAACGATAGTTGTATTCTTTCAGGTTAATTCAGATGAGCTGATGATGGAAGTTTTAACTCTTTAACTTTCATGTTGTTGAGATGATGATGGAAGCCACAGGAATCTGTATCTAACTTTATTAGATAAATAGCATTATCACTAAAAATAAAAAATTAAAATTAAAAAAACTAAAAACCGACTTCAAAATTAAATTCATTTAAAAGTATATATTAATATACTTAAATACACGACATTAACCAACAATAACGAAATCAAAGGTTGGTACGAATTAAATTAGGGGCCTAAAATTATTTTTGAGGGTCGGTGTCAGCAATGCTATCGAATCTAAAACATTTGATACATAAGTAGCTGTGTGCTGGTACTGACCTCAAAAATAATTTTAGGCCCCTAATTTAATTCGTACCCACCTTTGATTTCGTTATCGTTGGTTAATGTCGTGTTTATAAGTATAATAATATTATTTAATACTTTTGAGTTAATTCCATTTTGAAGTCGGTTTTTAGTTTTTTAAACTTTTATTTTTGTTGTTCTGGACGACACCAAAAGGTTGAAAAATATATTGTTCTGAACTGTTGATACAATGGTACGAGTGTAATGATGTAGTAGCCGTAACCTTTAATTTAACCACTAATAACCTAAATTAAATGTAGAAATCTTTCTAACGAAAACAAAGTCCTTGACAACGAGTTGGTATCATAATATTTAGTGATGAAAGAGTGGACGTGATTTCTCATGTTTTTAATAACTAACAAAGGTCAGTGAAATTTTAATCAAGACAATGTTTATTGAATAATTTATAAGAGCATGTCTACAATGCTATTTCTACAAGGAAAATAATTTTAGGAAACTTTTTTACTTTTTCGTTTAAATTTTAAGGTTTTTGAAACTACACGAGCTGTTTGAATGACAAACTTACGAGACACTACTTTCACACTTTTGTTACGATAATTCAACTAGAAAATATTTTGTGTTGTCTCTCATATATTTTGCGGACAGTGATAAATAAACTTTTGCTGCATCTCCAAAATATAAGTCAGCAATACGAGGTGAACTTTATTTTGTGTGACAGTCATTATAACTCACTTGTGTGACAAGGGTTTACTTTTATCCGCGAAAGTTTCTAGTAGTTTATCTCGTTAGCAACATTGTAAGTAGCTATGTTTACATTGTTGTTAGGGTTCCGTACCTCAAAAGGAAAAAAACGGGACCCTTACAGAATCACTTTGTTGTCCGTCCGTTCGTCTGTCTATCGAGACCCTTTATCTCGAGAACGCGTGGAGGTATCGAGTTTAAATTAAAACCATATGTTTCGGTCTACAGTCCCTTGAAGCTGTGAAAAAATTTAACTTTGAAGTTGTAATTTTATGCCGCAAAACGTATATTCGACACTCTCAAAGGAATCAAAATTCATAGGGTATTTTCCGTTGACCGAGGACTATGAAATTTGGCAAATAATACCGTCATATACTACAAGTATAGGGAAAAATCTGAAAACTAAGCATTTGTAAATTAATCATGAAAAAATATAGTCTTTATTTAAAGGACGTAATCAATTATGCAAGGAACGGCGGGCGGTCCAAATTTTTAATTGTGTTAACCGTGTCATGTGGGGTATCATATTATGAAAGGGCTTCATTGGCACAAGCTTATACAAATTTTTGAATATTTTTTATGGATAGTTTTCGATTTCTGACGAAGAATGAAAAAAAATATATTAGCGTATGTCGTACCTAAAAGTTTGCACTGTTATGATTTATAATATGTACCTAGAAATTTGTACGGAACCCTCAGTGGGCGAGTCCGACTCGCACTTGTCCGGTTTTTTATTATTATATACAGAGTTTATCACAAAGTCTTAACAACAAGATGCCTTTGGTTACTTGTTGAAGTGTAGGTCAGGACACCTTGTGGAGAGCTATAAAAAGGTGTTTTGGTCGTGTTGGAGCTGCAGTTGGGCTCCTCCAGGGTCAGCTGCAAGATGAAGTCGGTAGCTCTCTTGGTCGTAGGCCTGGCCGCCGTGGCCGTGGCTCGCTCTAACTTCGAAATAGATGAGACCATGCTGGGTAAGAAAATTTTTATGTTTTTATGTTGACTTTATTAGAATTAAAAAAATAAGTGTGAGTCGGAGTCGCGCGCCTGGGGTCCCGAACCACCACATGTGTGAAATACCTATTCATATTAATGAAAATAGTATGTATTATTCTTATATAAAAATAGATTCTTAAGGAGTAAACTCCAAAAATGATTTTAGTACGACTCACACTTGACCGTTTTTTAATATTTGTTTTTTTTCTGTACTATAATCACACTAACACTAAGTTTGACGTTTTTACGGAGAAAAACAAAAACCTGTACAAAAAAGTTTTTTGTATGAGGACTCCTCTTATTTATATTTCTATTTCTATTTTTTAGTAAATGCGCTAGAATAAACGTATTGTAGACAGGTACCTATTACGGTTCAAAAGATACAGCCTTTTAAAAATCGAATAGACGGACGGTCAGCATAGGCCTAGATAATACGGTCTCCTTATCTGTCACGGAACCCTAAAAATATCTGTAGACATTTAATGGCATCTTTACTTAGTTATTAAGTAAATTAAAAATTTACAGACAAAATGGACATCAAACAGAAACAAATCATGATCTTGAAGCTGCTCAACCACGTCACGGACACCGTTATGTACAAGGACATAATCGATCTCGGCAAGGACTTTGACATTGAGAACAATATGCAATTATATACCGTACGTATCATAAACTTAAAAAGTTTTCAAAGTATTTTGGTATAACTTTATTATCTTTACAAATATTTACTGACTGCGTTCTAATTTACAGAAAGTGGATGTAGTGAAAGTGTTCCTGAATGGTCTCAAAGTGGGCATGCTCCCGCGTGGTGAGATATTTACCTTAAACATCGACCGCCAGCTTAAAGAGGTTGTCACCATGTTCCACATGCTGTACTATGCAAAGGACTTTAACACATTCATCAAGACCGCTTGTTGGATGCGTCTCTACTTGAACGAGGGTATGTTCGTCTACGCTTTAACCGTAGCTGTCAGACATCGTGAAGATTGCAAGGGCATCATCCTGCCTCCTCCGTACGAAATCTACCCGTTCTACTTTATGCGCGCTGATGTCATCCAGAAAGCCTACATGTTGAAAATGAAGAAAGGCCTACTGGACAAGAAACTGTGTGACTTCTACGGAATCAAGAAAACCGACAAAGACGTCTACATAATTGATGAAAATATTTACGACAATCGCGTTGCATTGAATGATGAGGATAGACTCAGATATTTCACAGAAGATATTGACCTAAACACCTACTACTATTATTTCCACGTTGACTATCCATTCTGGATGAAAGATGAAATCTACGACAAGTTGAAGGTCAGACGTTTTGAGCTCAGCTTGTACATGTGCCAACAAATTCTGGCCAGATACTACTTAGAGCGCCTGTCTGTCGGTCTCGGTGACATCCCTACTCTGTCTTGGAACAAGGTTGTCAAACAGGGTTACTGGCCATGGATGAAACTCCACAACGGTGTTGAATTAGCGAAAAGGACTAACAACTATGTGCTTGTTCATGACCAGAACATGGATGTTATGCGTCTTGTCGAGGACTACGAAATGATTATTAAGGAGGCTATTTTTAAGGGATACATTGAGGTAGGTACCTACATAACTCGCATCAAAATATTGAACTTATCAACTTTCAAATAGTTTGTCATTTATCAGTGTAAATAATTACAGATTAACGGCATAAGGCTCGAACTGACGAAACCAGAAGATGTCGAGGTTCTCGGCAGGATCGTCTACGGCAAGATTGACAAGGCTGGCGTTATGGACCAGACCCGTGTTGATGCCTACCGCTACCTTCTCATCATTATGAAAGCAGTCCTAGGACTGAACACGATCAAATCTGATAGGTGAGAATAGTAAAATCTCGACAAAAAATATGCAACAAAGTTAATTACATAGTAATTTAAATTTGCAGTGCAAGTTTTAATCTATTATTATTTTTTAGCTACTTCGTTATGCCCACTGTATTGGACTCTTATCAAACTGCCCTCCGTGACCCAGTCTTCTATCAGTTGCAAAAGCGTCTGTGCGACTTCCTGATTTTATTCAAGAGGCGCCTGCCTAGCTACACGAAGGAGGAGCTTTACTTCCCCGGTGTTAAAATCGATAATGTCTTGGTGGACAAACTTGTCACTTATTTCGATGACTACCTTATGGACATGACCAATGCTGTTACGATGACTGAAGAGGAAGTTAAGAAGACTAACGTTGACATGAAGTTTTTGGTTCGCAAACGCCGCCTTAACCACCAGCCATTCAAGGTTACCGTCGACATTATGTCTGACAAGGCTGTCGACTGCGTTGTAAGGATCTTCCTTGGCCCGAAAGAGGATCAGCTCAAACGCCTGATTGATATCAATAAGAATCGCATGAACTTCGTCGAGTTAGACTCATTTTTATACAAGTTGGTAACAGGTAAGAACACTATCGTTCGTAACTCCATAGATATGCACAACTCAGTACGCGACCGCATGTTCACCCGTGACCTTTGGAAGAAGATTGACGCTATGACTGACATGAAGGACCTCTTAAGAAAAGACCTGAGGAACTACCATACTGGATTCCCTGCCAGGCTTCTACTTCCTAAAGGTTGGGTTGGTGGAATGAAGATGATGCTGTACGTAATTGTTACCCCCCTGAGATTGGTGGACAACGTTGACATAAGCATTTTAGACACCAACCGAAAGGACTTCATAGTCGACTTCAGATCAACTGTGTTGCTGGATAAGATGCCCCTGGGCTACCCCTTTGACCGTCACATTGATGTTGGTAACTTCTATACGCCAAATATGAAGTTTGTAGATGTGAATATCTTCCACAAGACCACAGTTTGCGACATGAAGATGCGCTGGGACCGCTGGGTTATGAAGAACTACAACATGGTCAACAAAACTCCTATCACTTCTGATACATACTTCGTTGATGACATGGACAAGACTGATCATGATATACGCACCATGAATCAAGGTGTGGGTATGATGATGGACCAGGGTATGGGAATGATGAACCATGAGATGGGAATGTCTGACCACATTTCAGATCTATAAAAAGCAACAAATTTATAGTTTTCTAAGTTTTCACATTCTCCTAATAGATCAAGAATTAGAAAATGAAAATAAACATTTAATTTAAATTGTATTATTATTTTTGTTATTTCCTTTTCTGAAACCTAATCCATTTTATTTTCGCTTTTTGATAGAGACACACTGATGAAGTAATATTTCATCACGACAGGTACCTACGACAAAATATTCAACAAAGGTTTCAGTGTAACCTACTTTATTTTATTGAATTTTGTAAAGTTCTCGAGTGGCGACCGCGCACCGGAAAACGTAGCGTAGGCAGGCCTCCCACGCGGTGGACCGATGACCTGGTTAAGGTCGCGGGAAGCCGATGGATGCGGGCAGCGCAGGACCGGTCGTCGTGGAAATCCTTGGGGGAGGCCTTTGTCCAGCAGTGGACGATTTGTGGCTGATATGATGATGATGATACACTGCCCCACAAATGACTTGTTAACCTTACTCAGTCTCGAAAAGGCTATATCTATTTTATTTACATTTCTTAAATTCAAATTATCTGTCACTGTTTTTAGGGAGCTTCACAACCTCATTCCCCCCTCTCCATTTCATCATCGGACGACCAGGCGCGGAGGGCGGCTCCATCCCTTTGTCGTCAATGTTCCACCTTTACGCACGAAGCGTTTTGCGTCTTCGTTTATCATGCGAACGGCCAAGGAGTGGAATTCCCTTCCGGCGTCTGTATTCCCCGATTCGTACAATTTAGGAATCTTCAAGACGAGAGTGAATAGGCACTATTTGAGTTTGCGTGTCACATCCTCGGCTGCATCGGCACTTACCATCAGGTGAGGTGCAGCCAAACGTACTCAAATTCTTAATAAAAAAAAATAAAAAAAAAGGGAACAAAATGCAAACTGTTACGATTATTTTTTTTATTCAAAATTGGTGAGCCCAATGTATTAGAATTTGTAAATAATACGGTGTTATAATAATTTTGGATGTTTCACTTCAATAAGGGACCACATATTGAAACTTTAGAAGGAAGGCTTAGTTCAGCAGCTGTATAATGTTTTCATATATAAATTGATTAACAACAGTTAAAATATTAATTTATTTGAACTAATTCTTTGAACGACTCACGTGATCGCATCTGATAGATTGCGCGCACAGCTCTTTTCTGCAAGATGAAAATAGTTTCAATATCCGCCGCATATCCCCAAAGTAAGATGCCATGAGATATTATACTATGGAAGTAACTAAAATACACTAGTCTCGCAGTACCTACATCTAATCAGAAACGAGGAGATCCGTAGGAGATCCAAAGTAACCGACATAACTCTCAGAATTGCTAAGTGGGCGGGGCACATTGCTCGTAGAATAGATGGCCGTTGGGGTAGTAAAGTTCTCGAGTGGCGACCACGCACCGGAAAACTTAGTGTAGGCAGGCCTCCCACTCGGTGGACCGATGACCTGGTGAAGGTCGCGGGAAGCCGCTGGATGCGGGCAGCGCAGAAGCGGTCGTCGTGGAAATCCTTGGGGGAGGCCTATGTCCAGCAGTGGACATCCTTCGGCTGATATGATGAAGATTATGAGGACAAACCTTGTAAACTAAACTACGTTACAACTAATATGTATACTTTGGCTAAACCTAACAAAACATAAATGTAAAAGGGAGCCAAGTTCGATACAAAAATTAACGGAGATACAAATGAGTTGGTTTCAAGTTCTATAGTGGTTTCTTAAATCATAGGTACGACCCTTCAAATTGAAATGTTTATCTTAGACTTCTCTAAATAATAGAGAGTGTACGATGATTTTTGGTTGTTACAAATATTTTTTTTCTATTTTCTGTGCTACGTACTATTGGTGTAACTTGGCAAGTTTTCAATATTCAAATATATTCTCTATTGGCGTTTATTTGAAAGAGTAAGTTATACCATTAAATAGCACAGAACATAATAAATTTTCTTTAAAACAACCTGAAACCGTTGTACATTATCTATTATTTAGAGAAGTCTAAGATAAATATTTTAATATGAAGTGCCGTACCTATGATTTAAGAAACCACCAAAGAACTAGGTACCAACTCATTTATTTTTTAATTTTATTTATTTACTAGCTATTTCCCGCGGCTCCGCCTGCGTGTACATCGTTTCCATGACTGTCTTTGAGGGTGATTAGTAAATTATGTCGTTTCCCACCTACTCAACCATCTTTGTGCAAAAAATCACAACAATCGAGTATTTTTTTAGTTCCCTCAGGAACTTCATCAGATTATGGTATTTCCCGGGATAAAAAGTAGCCTATGTCCTTCCCCGTGACACAGGCTACCTGCATGCCAAATTTCATAAAGATTGGTCAAGGCGTTGAAGCGTGAAAAGGTAACAAACAAACAAACAAACACATTTTCACATTTAAAATATTAGTAAGGATTTTAAATGCTAGTATATCAGAAGCATTGGAAGTGAAAACCTATTTCTCACTTCCATTGCTTTTTACAGTATAAACAGAGTTCGAAAATATTCACTTGTGACAACTGTTTTGTAACAGACTGGTACAATACAAAACTGGCTACAGGTTTCACTGTGAAGTCAGGAGTGTCAGTTTCCCGTTTAAATTGAAGTCGTGTCTTGAATTAGTTGCGCCAATGTTACCACCACAAGCAAGTCCTCGACGCTGGATGCGAAGTTGTCTGCGAAGGTCTCAGCGGAGAGGTCGGGCAATTGACCAGTTCTAGCAACTGGCGGCCCGCGGCATTGTTTGGCGTCACCTCGTTCTGCGAGCACGTTTTCCACATTTTGGCGAACCTGATCAAGCAGGCTGGAAAGCTTTGCTGCTGCAGACCCATCGTCTATTGGCAAACGTTCAGAGCCGCGATCTCAGGCTCGCAAGACATGACCTGCACGTCGAAGGCGTAATTGATGATTATTTCATTCATTCATATCAGCTTATATATACGTCCCCACCGAGGGGCTGAGCCTACCCTGAATTAGGGCGATCGGGCCTTAGTCGACCACGCGGGCCCAGTGCGGGTTGGTCGACTTCACACACAACCTGCGAGTTTCTTCGCAGGCGTGTGCAGGTTTCCTCATGATGTTTTCCTTCACCGTAAGAGCGTCGGATAAACGTAAATATGAAATCTAAATTCGAAATCACATTGGTACGTGGCAGGTTCGAACCACGACCTCCCGGACAGAAGGCGGCAACCCTAGCCATTACGCCACCGACGCTCTTAATTAATTGATTATATCTCCGTTAATTTTTGTATCGAACTTGGCTCCCTTTTACATTTATGCTTTGTTGTCATATCATTATGTTTGTAAAGTAACAATATTTATCTCCTCCATTCAAGTAATAGACATAATATATCATATACTTAAGTTGTACAGAACCCTGCGTGCGCGAGCCCGACTCGCACTCTGCTGGTATTTTTGTTTTTCCTAGATCCCTATTGCGACCCTAGCTCAACCGATAGTGCTCTATACAGGGTGTAACAAAATTGATGTAGTTTCCATCAACTGCGGCTTCTACTCATCATACTGAACAACTTTTGTTCTACGACTTTGCCGAAAACGTAATTTCTTTTTACTCTTCATACAAATTGATCAGCTCATTGACCAATTTTGTGCAGTTGAGTTTGAAGGGTCCAAATTTTTTTTACAGAATGGACTATGGGCTCCTTGTGGAAAGTTGTTTTGTGTGATGAGTAGAAACCCCCAGCTGACCGGTCCTACATCAATTTCTTTTTTTCCACCCTGTATAGTTATTTAGATAAGTAGTAGTGGTGGGTACGGAATAGTAATTTTGCAAGTCCAAGTCGCACTTGGCCAGTTGTTCTTTTTCCTGTGTATACGCCCGTGACCGACCTGAATGCCAAAGTAAAGTAAAGAAACCCTAATTTCTCAAAACTGACTCGTGCTTGGCCGGTTTTTAAATTTTTTTCTTAGTATACGCTTAATTACTTATCTCGATGCCAAATTTTACGTTTATAAGCTACCTGTCTATATATTTTTTTTTGTGCAATATATTTTGATGAGTAGTGGTGTTACGGAATCCTCGGTGCGCGAGTACGACTCACACTTGGCTTTTATTATTTTTTCCTTAGTACACGTCCAATAGCCCACCTTGATGGCAAATTTGAAGTTTCTAAGTCACTTGGAACGGTCTGGGTAATGGTGATACGGAACCCTTGGTGCGCGAGTACGACTCACACTTGGTCATTCTTCAATTTGCTCCTTTGGCCATTTGGAATCAGATGTGCAGGTTTCCTCACGATGTTTTCCTTCACCGCTACAGCAACCGGTAAGTATATGTACGTAAGTTTCGAAAAACTCATTGTTACATTGGCCGCCCGGATTTGCACCCGGGACCGAGTCGTTACCGTTTGAGCCACCGAAGCTTCAGCATTGAACTTCAAAAGCTGAATTGGCAATTTCGTACTTTAAACCCCTGTTATTTAGAAAGAACCCTTAATCTTTATTTCAAGAGATCATTACGCTTTTTACGGTTCTTTTTATAATTCAAAATATGATAAGTTTATACACTAGTCAACTTTGTATAAGACTCAAACCTTCTTTCGAAGATATTAGAATATCTTGAGATTTTTTAAATAAACAGTGTTTGTTTTTTTTGTAAAATCTTTATTGACATGTTTGAATACAGAACATAAAAGAGATATGTATGGTATAAAGGCGGACTTATCGCTCATACCTATCCTTTTATGTTATATGAATAAAAGCAGAATTAAATGCCTGGTTTAACAGTGAAACAAAAAACTTACTTCAATATAAAAAAAAAGTTCAATAAGGAGAACAAAACAGTACAATATTTAGTTGATATTTTAAAGAAAAAAAAAACAGATTAGAGCTGGGTTTAGTACGAAAAATAAAAAAGTATCTGTGGATAAAATTAATAGTCAGTCGGACCTCCTAAAGCATTTGCTAAGGCTCTACATCTCCTTGGAACGATCAGTAACAGGTTGTCAATAGTGGCCTGGGGTAGCATGCTCCACGTCCGCGAAAGATGTAAGAAAAGATCTTGTTCTGTTCGTAAGTTCTGAGGAAGCTGTTGAAATGCTATTCTTCCGAGTAAATCCCAGGCATGCTCAATAGGATTAATGTCACAGGACTGTGGAGGCCAGTCTAAGAGCGTGATATCATGTTTACGGAAAACATTTAAAACAGGTCCTACAGTGTGCGCGCGAGCAATATCTTGCATGAAAATTAAATTCTCTCCCATTTCAATTCAGTGGGGAACAACAATCGGTTCTACCACCTCGTGACGGTATTTTTCTGCATTCATGTTGCCCCGTATACAAAAAAGGGGTCAGTTCTTCCGCCGAAACAAATTCCAGCCTAGACCATTATTGTGCCGCCCTGATAGGGATGCACTTCCTAAGGACAACCAAGCCATTCGTGACGTCCAGAAGCTCGCCACAGGCGAACTCTCCTTAAATCAGGGTGGAAACCGAATCTGGATTCATCAGAAAACAACACACGAGCCCACTCATCTTCTGACCGCTCTAGGTGAACACGTGCCCATCGTAACCGTAGAGCACGATTGCCTCGCCGGAGAGCTACCCGCAACGGTTTTCGAGAACGTAAACCGACTTCATGCGGTCTCCTCCTGGCTGTCTGGGTGCTGACAGCCACCTGTTGTTGAGTTTGCAGCTTTTCAATCAATTGCCGCGCCGTAGTTTTAGGCTCCCGCCTAACGATATTCCGAATAAAGCGGTCATGTCTCTCAGTTGTAACACGTTATCTACCTGGATGTCGTTCGGCCGTATTCCCGGTGAGCCGATAACGTTGCCATAACCTTCGAATTACCGTCTGGTTGGAGTCGATGGCATCCGCAACTTGACGTTGTGTACTTTCGTTTTCCAGCATGCCCACAGCGTGTAACTTTTCATCTTGAGTTTTCATTAGAGTTTTTGTTTCGTTTAAAATGTTATAGGTGGCCAGTTTCTTTTTTCGATGAGATTATAAAAAAAAGTTCATTTTGATGTTTGAGTCTTAGACAAAGTTGACTAGTGTATTTTCAGCTTTTAACCTTTTATTTGATACCAAACTCGATGCAATTGTAATTCATTATCTTTTTTGAGTTGGGTATTTAGTGTTTATTACTTGTCATATTAGATTTAACGACGTCGTATAGCCTACCTTATGCAGAGCATTCATAAAAATCTGAAGACATCTCTTTTTTTTCCAAATCTGATCTGTCTGAATCTGACGAAGGATCAGATAGTTCACACACAGACACACACACAGACATGGACTGCCAGACTCATAGCCCTCCTTTTGTGCGCTAGTCCGGTAAAAACAACACAAAGTTGTAGTCAGCTCTCTGAAATTTAATTCCGTTGTTTATTTTGACAACAAATACTAGTTAAATTCTCCACTCTCGTATCAGTAAGTCCATCCCATTTTACCTAAAGTTTGATAACTATGTATTTTAATAATAAAACGAAACCTCCTATGTATGCGGACTAAAGCATTTTTTTTTAATTTTTTTAATTCACAATTGGTTAACCCTTGACAACATCTCACCTGGTGGTAAGTGACGATGTTGCTGAAGATGGAAGCGGGCTTACCAAGATTCCCCAACGCAATGGGGAACTGGCTATCTTATCTTCATGCCGGAACACACCAATGATATGAACATTGATATTTGGCGGCAACACTTAGATAAGATGGTGGTAGCTAGCCAGGCGGGCTCAGAAAATGCCCTACTACCAACCAAACCGAGTCTTACAATCGACCCCGCCGGGACCCGCGACCTCCTGCGTAAAGCCAGTGAACTTTGCCTCTGAGCTACGGAGGCGGTTAAAACTTACTTGCGACATTGTTTGCTGTAAACAACACCTAATCATGCATGTTTTTAACATCTTTTTACAAGCTCTGTATTAGCTTGGCGTGTCAGTTACTTAGTCCGTACGTCTGTGTGTTAGTTTGGGACAAATCTTGGAAGCTGAATTAGAACCATTCCCCGGTTTCTGATTGACCTGAAATTTTGCATACTCGTGAAGTTTGGAGAATAATACAAGGTAGCTAAGTCACGTCATTTTAATATTAATATGGCGGACTCCCAAAGATGTAGCAGCAGTTTTTTTTAAATTAAAATTCTTTTAAAATTACGCTTGTACCTAAATTTTTTTAGGTTTTTAGAAAATTATTACTTAGTCACTTTGTTGTTTGTCTGTCTGGGTGGAATCATTTGATGGCTTTTTTTGATAACTTTTTGTTACTCGATCATGCTGAAGTTTTGTATATAGCCTCAGTTTGGATGACAACACAACATAGTATATTAAATATCACGGTAGATCTAATATGACCGCCTTCAAGAAATGGCAGTCTAGGTTCCTAAGCTGTTTTTAGATTATTTTTAATCAACGTTATTTCTGTACCTCCCTAAATTACTAGTAATGAAACACAAAGACATACATTTTCAAAAAGTTTATTGCAGCAATGTAAAAACGAAATATCTTTTTATTCGCACATTTCTTACACAAAAATCTAGTATTTAGTGTGTTAACTTAAAGGCAGAACATTTTGTAAACAAACTAAGTTGTATTAATTACCTAATTCAATCAATAATCAATTACATTAGTTGCGCGGTCTTTAATCTTGTCATTCATATCCACTTCCGTAAAGTAGCTGTCAGAATCAATTTTCTCCAAGCTCGCCATGTTGTAATTCTTCAGCACCCAGCGGTCCCAGCGGGTCTTCATGTCGCAAACCATGGGTTTGTGGAATAGGACCACATCCACAAATTTCATATTTGGTGTAAAGAAAGTACCAACGTCGATTTGGCGGTCTAGTGGGAAACCAAGAGGCATCTTATCAAGCAGCACCGTTGATCTGTAGTCCACAATGAAGTCCTTGCGCACTGTGTCCAAAATGGTCAAATCAACGTTGTCGACTAGTCTTAGTGGTGTCACACATACGTACAACATCATCTTCATACCACCAATGCGACCTTTAGGCAACAGCAGCCTCGTTGGGAATCCGGTGTGGTAGTTCCTCAAGTCATTTTTCAACAGATCTCTCATGTCAGTCAATGAGTCAATTTTCTTCCATAAATCACGCGTCCAGACACGGTCACGCACCAAGTTGTGCATGTCATTTGAGTTTCTGATGATTGTGTTCGTGCCTTCTTTCAGTTTGTAAAGGAAAGTGTCAAGTTCAACAAAATTAATGCGGTTTTTATTGATGTCGATCAAACTTCCTAGGTGATCTTCTTTAGGACCTAAGAATATCCTTACAACACAGTCGGCAGCCTTGTCTGACAAGATATCAAGGGTTACTTTGAATGGCTGGTGGTTGAGGCGGCGCTTACGCACGAGCATCTTTATGTCAGATGTGGTCTTCTTAATTTCTTCGTCAGTAAGGTAGACAGCGTTTGTTATGTCCATTAAGTAGTCATCAAAGTAAGTAACCAGTTTGTCAACGATAACGTTGTCGATTTTGACACCTGGGAAGAAAAGTTCCTCTTTGGTGTAGCTGGGAAGTCGAGTCTTGAATAAGATAACTAAATCACATATACGTTTCTGTAACATGTAGAAGATCGGGTCACGCAGAGCAGTTTGGTATTGGTCCAACACTGATGGGACGACGAAGTACCTGTAAAAATAGAAAGAGAAAGTAAACATTTTTACTTAAAAAAAGTGTCATAAATGCACTGTTTTAACACAAATATCACTTAGTGAAACTTACTTGTCTGATTTCAGCGTGTTAAGACCAAAAACTGATTTCATGACGATAAGCAAGTAACGGTAAGCGTCAACACGCCTCTTGTCCACTGTTACATCATCGATCTTGCCATAGATAAGTTGACCAAGAACTTCAATGTCCTCAGGTTTGTTCACTTGTAGTCTGCGGCCATTTATCTGTCAAATAAAACATATTTATAACCAAAAGGCATGTCGTTTTAGGCGAAAAAAGTTAATAAAATCATCATTATATCAGCTCATATACGTCTCCACTGAGGGGCCCGAGCCTACCCTGTATTAGGGTCATCGGGCCTTAGTCGACCACGCGGGCCCAGTGCGGGTTGTTCAACTTCACACACAACCTGCGAGTTTCTTCGCAGGCGTGTGCAGTTTTCCTCACGATGTTTTCCTTCACCGTAAGAGCGTCGGATAAACGTATATATAAAATCTAAATTCGAAATCACATTTGTACGTGGCGGTAATCGAACCACAACCTCCCAGACAGGAGGCGGCGGCCCTAGCAGTTACGCCACCGACGCCCGTTAATAAAATATAATGGGATCATTTCTAATAAAAAGAAAACATATTTTGCTCACCTCGATAAATCCCTTGATAATACAGTCTCTAATGATGATCAAGTATTCATCAACAAGACGGATTAAGTTAATGTTATCGTCACTAACAGCAGTGTGGTGATTGAACCGCGCACGCAACTCAACACCGTTGTGGAGGACCATCCATGGCCAGTATCCTTGCTTTATGTTTTTGCGAGTAGTAAGAGTTTTGATATCTCCAAGACCAACAGAAAGACGTTCCAGATAGTATCTTGCTAGAATTTGCTGGTAAATGTAAAGGTTGAGTTCCCACCGTCTGACCTTTAGTTTGTCCTGCAGCAAGACACTATCTCTCATCCAGAATGGATAGTCCACGTGGAAGTAATAGTAGTAAGTGTTGAGATCTATATCTTCTGTGAAGTATCTAAGTCTGTCCTCATCATTCAGAACCATACGTTGATCATAAACGTTCTCGTCAATTATGAAGAAGTCTTTGTCAGTTTTTTTAATTCCGTAGAAGTCACAGAGTTTCTTGTCCAGTAGGCCTTTCTTCATTTTCAGCATGTAAGCTTTCTGGATGACATCAGCACGAACAAAGTAGTATGGGTAGATTTCGTAGGGTGGTGGCAAAATGATACCCTTGCAGTCCTCACGATGTCTTACTGCAATTGTTAGAGCGTAGACAAACATACCCTCGTTAAGGTACAGGCGCATCCAGCATGCAGTTTTCAGAAAAGTGGAAAAGTCTCTGGCATAGTACAACATGTGAAAAATGCTGATTACTTCATTCAGCTGACGGTCGACGTGGAGAGTGAAAATTTCGCCACGTGGCAGAAAGCCAACCTTCATCTCTCTTACGAATGACTTCACTACGTCTGATTTCTGTAACAATGTAAATAAAGAGTTATTCTTAAATAAACAGTTTATCAATTTCAGTACTATTGGATATCACGCTCATCGAGCTGGACCCTTACTGTGTAAAGGTTCGTGTTGTCTTCAATATTGTAATTTCTTCCAACGTCGATGAGGTCTTTGTACATTAGCGGCTCCATGATGTGGTTCAGCAGTTTCAAGATGACGATCTGCTTTTCCTTGACGTCCACCATTCCACCTATGACGAACATAAATTATTATTATTATTTTTATACACAATTGGTAAACCCTTGACAACATCTCACCTGCTGGTAAGTGACGATGTTGCCGAAGATGAAAGCGGGCTTACCAACATTCCCCAATGCAATGGGGAACTGGCTATTTATCTTCATGCCGGAACACACCAATGATATCAATATATTGATATTTGGCGGCAAGACTTAGATAAGATGGTGGTAGCTAGCCAGGCTGGCTTAGAAAATGCCCTACCACCGAACAAACCGAGTCTTATAATTGACCCCGCCGGGAATCAAACCCGCGACCTCCTGTGTAAAGCCAGTGAACTTTGCCTCTGGGCTACGGAGGCGGTTGAAATATCCTGATACCTAAAAATTATCATAATTTCTTGGTAAATTAGTGAAAGTTAGCGTTTCCACTGGGTCTGGGAATCCTAACACGGGCTGTGTATACTTGTAGCTATTTCGCTGTTTCCTTTAAGTGAAATCAAACATCAAGACAATGCTAGTTTTGATGTGAGAGGCGTTGTCCAGTCGGAGTTTGTTCCGCAGGTTAAGAAAGTCAATCAGGTTTTTTACCTAGAAGTTTTGTAACAGTTTGCGGCGGAAAAGGCCTGATTTGTGGAGGTCGGGTAACTGGTTTTTTTTATTATTTACAATTGGTAAACCCTTGACAACATCTCACCTGGTGATAAGTGACGTTGATGCAAAGATGGAAGCGGGCTTACCAAGATTCTCCAATTTTTCACCATGACAACGCGCCTGCGCAGAACGCCAAATCCGTGCGCAAGTTTTTGGCTAAAAACTGCATAGTATTAGTGCACCACCCCCCCTATTCACCTGACCTTGCTCTTTGTGACCTTTTTATATTCACTCGAATGAAACGAGAGATGAAAAGAAAGCGTTTTGCCGACATCACTGAGGTTAAGAAAAAAACGAAGGAGGCGCTGTGGAGCATCACAGAACACGAATTTAAAAAATGTTTTGAGTACTGGAATAGAAGATTATATAATTGCATTAACTTCAATAGAGAGTACTTTGTAGTAGACTAAAGATAGTTTATTAAGAAATTCAAGACTCGTTTTCTTTTAATTAGGGCGATCGGACCTCGACCAGGCGGGCCCAGTGCGGGTTGGTCTACTTCACACACAACCTGCGAGATTCTTCACAGGCGTGTGCAGGTTTCCTCACGATGTTTTCCTTTGCCGTAAAAGCGTCAGATAATATAATAATTTATTTTTTCCAATTTCTTTGTATTTTTTCTTTGTTTATTATTAAACTTTTAAATTATATTTACTGATAAATTATTTATCATTAAATACCTAAAATAGGAGCCAGTAAGCACGTCCCGTCCCGGTGGGCTGTCAATCTTTTTGCTACGCTATACTATCCTAACTATACAAACTTAAGTGAGATTGTTTGTCCCTATTTTAGTCGAAATGGAGCAATATAAATCATCGTGATTTTTTCACGAATATAGTCGACACGATGGGAAGTGACTTAAGCTACTTTTTACGGTTTTGAAGTCAACAAGCTGTAATTTGGCATGGATATAATATATATTAATCACGCCGACAAAGTGGTATACTTTTGTTGGTCTAGTATTGTAGATAGTCTCCAACTACAGACTAAACCGCTATTTCCGAACATGTGAAAAAAGTTGTATATAGTAGGGAACAATAAATTTAAAGGGAAATCTATCACGGGTTAAGCATACAAACGAACTCTTTGATTCATTTGTTAACCAAACAACCGATTTTGAAATAAATTTATATCGATAATTGGATAACGTATATCTGTGTCGGTATTGCATTACTTTTTTGAAAAACGAAACATGAATCCATTATTAACAAATACACTTGTTTTCCGTAAAAATGAGTTTATTGGTTAATAATGAATTCCTGTTTCGTTATTTTCATACGTCATACGATTATCGATATAAAATTCTTTCAAAATCGGTTGTTTGGTTAACAAATTATTCAAAGACTACATTTTTATGGGATTTATGAACTCCAGCGGGCTATTAAGATGTGCAGTTGGATTTGTAAAACGTTCATAGATTTTTCATTCAAAATGTTCTATTTCCAACTGCAAATATAATTATTTAATATAAAACCTACTTTGCTCGAGTCCGACTCGTACTTGGCCAGTTTTTATCTCAATTAGCAAGCCCGGACAAACTAGGGGATATGGAAAACTCTTTTATGTTTGTAGATTGTTCAGGGGTGGCAAGGGACAAAGGTTACTAATAGGTAAACATTTAAATGTTCAGCGGCTCGCGCACCACAAGTACCACATGTACCACAAGCACCACAAGCACCACAAGCACCACAAACACCACAAGTACCGCAAGCTCAACAAACCCTCAATAACAGACATAATAATTGGAAAGGATAGACACGTTTAAAAACCGACTTCCATCGCAACAACTTTGTACAATTTTGCATTGTAGTTTATGGGTTTTGTTAATTTTGTAAAAAAGTACTGCACCGATGAATATAAAATATACATGGACTAACTTGGCAGCAAACCCTGGCGAATAAAAAAGAATCATGAAAAAAGGTTTACAATCTGCGAAGATATCGCGTAACAAACACACAAAAACCGGCCAAGTGCGAGTCGGGCGCAAATGTTTTCAAAAAATAAATGTTTATTTAAAAAACCAAAACTATGTTTACAGTTGGTAATAAGAAAATTTGTATGGAAACTCTATAATAACATTTCATTTTAATGTCCTGAAATAGCAGTTTAACGACACTTGAATCGCACAAAAATTAGAATATAAAAAATCTTTTATTTAGAGCACAGCACAACATATTCGAGGTACACTTTAGAGCTTCAAAACTCAATATTTCGCAAACCGACCCTGGATCAAAAAATAATTCCAGCAAACTCTTAGTTGTATTTAAAGACCTACTCGTATATAACGATACACCACACGATCGGGTACGTTACCAAATAAAAATTAACCCCCTTTGTACATCATAAAACCAGGTACCATAAAACGTTTTTTTTTTCAAGATTTTAATGTACAACTTTGTTGGAGTGATTAATGCCGTGTGATAAAAAAAATGTGTTAGAATATTTTAACTGCGGCTTCTACTCCTGAAAATGAACAACTAGCCCCAAGAAACCCGTAGTCAATTCGTAAAAAAAAATTTGGACTTCCCATACAAGTCGACCAGCTAATTAGCCAACTTTGTATGAATAATTCTTTTTACGAATTGACTTGACTGTGGGTTTCTTGGGGCAAGCTGTTCAGTGTCTTAAGTAGAAGACGCAGTTTAAATATTGTCACACATTTTTTTATCACCCGATATATAGTATAACCATGTCAAATTACAGCTTTCTAGTAGTAATAGTCTCTAAGCTAAGTCGCGGATAGACGGACAGACGAAATTATAAGGGTTCATTGTTGACTTCGGAACCCTCAAAAACATACAGTAGAATTGAGAACCTCCTCCATTTTGGAAGTCGGTTAAAAATATATTATAAGTTATTTTACCTAGCATGGTGTTCTCCGTAACTTTGTGATCCATGGTGTCGACGGTCAGAGCCGTGGCCACACAGGCCAGGCCTAGCAGCAGTAGTACTCTCATCTTGGCAGCCGCTCCTCGGCAGATCAACTGTGGCCAGAACACCTCGCACCAGGTATTTATAACAACACTTCGCCGGCCCAACATTATCTTAATTGAATATAAAAGCATTTCTCCTATGATAAAGTAAAGGAGAAACTGTTATTGAAAGTAATGTTCAACTTACTCTTTTGTAAACAATGATAAACAAAACAACTTTGTAACGCGGCACGCAGCGCTGTTATGCGTTCTTCTTTCATTCGATCTTTTTCATTCCATTTACTTGTTTTTCACGCATGCGCTGACATTTCATTCGAAAATAAAATCATCTTTCAATATTTTCACTACCATTTTAAACTGAAACACTGAAATAATAAACACTTAAAATAACCGGAAACACTAACTTTTGAACTGATTACCTTCTTTTTTCTCTCAGACCCATCTCGGGTAGGAAATACTTATGTTTTTCATGATATATCGTAAATTTAATGTGTGTAATATGCTTTTATAATCCTTATGTATTTACTTTTGAGGTCTTTTATCCTTAATAATAAGACCAGATTTATAAAAATCACGTAAGCACGAACGGAATTTTTGAAAACTCACACCCTACACCTACTCCTTCCGTTGTGCTGCAACTTTTATTTATATTTGGATAGCCCCTTGCACGATAATAAACTAAAACACCCCCTATTGTATTTTTTTAATCCACAATTGGTGAGCTGGATGTAGATACGCTTTTGCCCTGGGACGTCTTTTCATTCGGCTTTTTAATACATAGGACATAACAGAAAGAACCCTACACTATGCGTGGCTCGCTGCCCACTTGCCTGTTTTTTACATAGTATATTTTTGACAGTGCTTCTTATCGTAATTTGGAAGAATTTGGTTGTGGTTTGGTCGTCCATTTTTAGCGCCATAATGTACTCGTAGTTGCAGAAAGTGGAATTTATCTTGACTTAACCCAACCCACCACTGGACTTAAGGGTAATTCATCAATAAACATTCCCACTGCTGGGGCACGGATCTCCTTCTAAACTTGGGAAGGTGAGGACCATAGACTGAAAATATAAGTGTGTGGTGAGTACATACTCCACACACGCGGGCAAAGTCTGGATTGGTGGAGGTCAAAGCGCTAATGGCTAACGCTGCTATAATATATAAGATTCCTCAATACCATGAGGAGCTGGCTATCTTATCTTCAAGCCGGAACATATCAATCATTTTGGCATTGATGTTTGGCGGCAATGCTTAGATAAGATGGTGATAGCTAGCCAGGCGTGCTTAGAAAATGCCCTTCCACTACCCGAGCCGAGTCTTACAAACTTAGACTGCCGAAAATCGAACCCGCAACCTCGTGATGTGAAGCTAATGGACTTTTGAGAATTTGTTTCTTGTAAACTATAGGTGGGTTAGATGAAGATGAAGATTTACGTTTGGTGAAGATCGCGGGAAGCCGATGGATGCGGGCAGCGCAGGACCGGTCGTCGTGGAAATCCTTGGGGGAGGCCTTTGTTCAGCAGTAGACGATTTTTGTCTGATATGATGATGATGATGATAAAACTATAGGTAGGTATATAGGTAAACCCTTAGGTGGTGACCCCAAATAATAAAGCGTGTACTTGTTTAAATCGTATTTTTTTTGAAGGCAAGCAGACGGGACTCGCCGCTGACTGTCCGTCATCGACAGGTACATACAAGATGTGGGTGTTCTACACATAGGTAGGTAGCTAGGACTCTACCTATATGCAGGTACCTACAGACTTAACCATTACATTTGTCACGTAGGTGGTTAAAATTAAAAGTGGCTATCTTGATCAATACTGATCAGTGAGCACACCGACGTTCCTGTTAAAAATTGCTTACCAGCATTGATGTGTTCCGGCTTGAATATAACATAACCAGGCCCTCATGGCGTTTGGGAATCTTGGAAAGTCCACTTCCATCTTCGGCATTTTCGTCACTTACCATCATCCATCAGGTGAGATGATGTCTCGACATACACACACACACACTCTGCAGCCGTTCTGGCTGCAGAGTGTGTCAAACATTTGAATTTGGCGCGAAAAACCCGCCATTTTGTATTTTTTTATTTTGATATACCCAGTGTCATTCTTACAGTAAATACGAATCTAACGACACCTCTCAAGCCAAAATCCATCCAGCCGTTCAGGCTGCAGAGCGTGCCAAACAATTATACATACATACAAACATACATACATACATACATACTCTCGAAAATCATAACCCTCCCCTCTCAAGCCAAAATCCATCCAGCCGTTCAGGCTGCAGAGCGTGCCAAACAATTATACGTATATACAAACATACATACATACTCTCGAAAAACATAACCCTCCTTCTGGCGCAGTCGGATAAAAAGGTAAAGTTTGTGAGTTGTTTTTGTAGGAAGTAATCTCTAAAACCACTAAACAGATTTTGAAAATGCTTTCACTTGTAAAAAGCTACTAAGTGTCGCGAGCCGCTACGCACCAATCACCCTCAAAGACAATCATAAAAAAAATGATGCACACGCGATTGAAGCCGCAGTTAAAACTAGTTGTGGAATAAAAATAATATCTTGTTTAGTTATAAAATTGCAAGTATAATAGAAGTATTTCTAAACTATTTGCATCCAGTTCACACCGCGTATAGCGGCACAGCGGCACCACTCGCCCGCCGGCCTCTGAAACGGTTGGCTAGGAGGCAATGCAATGGGAGGCAATCAGGGATTCCATCAAAGCGGAGATGAGGAGCTGATGCAATGGCCACGGTGTTATCGCTTTGCCCACTCCACTAACGACGAGGTCTCAATCGATTAAAAAACCCACCTTACACTTTGTGCCTAAAACAGTCATGTCAATGAGTTTCAATGATTCATTAGCTTTTCTATTAACTTATCTTACGCTCAAATAATTTTAGTTAAGTATGTAACGGTTGACAAATTGAAAGCGGGACTTGACGTGATTTTATTTAACATATTGATGTTGTTTGAGTAATCGTGAAAGTTTAAAGTGTTATATGTAACACTTTATCGCAAATTAGCTAATTTTATCTGATTAACCATGAGGTATCAATGTACACAAAACACAGAGTATGTCAGTGATATCTCTATAGAGACGCAATGTCTCTTCAAGGCTCGACGGAGAAGTGCAGTCGAGTAACAAATTCAAAGACGTAGCAATAAAATCAAACTGCATGAACATAACACTTAAACTATCTCACTCTCACTACAGCAACCTATAAGTGGACTGTGGTGTACAGTAAACTCCAAAGTGGAACTACTTACGTGATGTAGAATTTCCCTCTGGAGATACTTTATAAACTCTTTGATACAAAACTTATTTTAGCTCACATTTTGTATCTAAGCTAGTCAAATTAATAAGTTTTAATAAAGATTCATTAGGTACTTGTAAATATACCTTCATCATCATCATCATTATCAGTCGAAAAACGTCGATTGCTGGACAAATATACCTTACACATAATTAATTTGGATTAAATTTTATTTAACAATTTATCGTATTTTAGCCGACTACGCCCAAGAATGAATTCTTCCTAAAAATTGGTGAAAAGCATGTGAGGCTACTACTATTACTAATAAAACAAGACCTCTTAGTAAATACATTGTCTTATATTATATGAGTCCTATTAATACTGGATATAGGTATCAGTTTATTTTTGGAAAAGTATTAACGTTTAATCGACACTGCAAAAATAAAAAAACCCGTTTACTGTATAGGGAACGCTTGAACTTTTTTTTTATTATGTTTATTAGAAAATCCAACACAACACATTTTTTTTGTGAAAATTTTAGCCGGCTACCTATTACAGTTTAAATGATACAGCCTTTTAAAGTCCGTACAGACGACAGAATAGGGTGTGTTGGCACCTTATGGGCAAAATCGGCCAAGTGCGAGTCGGACTCGCGCACCGACGGTTCCGTACCACCACGCCTCGCCACAAGAGTATAACAATGATAGGTACCTATTTATTGCTAGCAAAATGTACAGAAATAGTTATTTGTTATACAAGAGTGCAAAGTTGCTTTTAACCGCGTGCTCAGTTTTGATGACCGAGCAAGCGAAGGAGTCTAAATTAGAATCCTGAGCGTTAGCGAGGGAATCGAAAGAGCACGAGGTGAAAAATCTTTGCACTCGAGTGCAACACGTAACTTTTCATTCCACCTCAGCGAGGAAATTACTAAATGGAAAAAAAAACATTTGCGCATTACAAACAGTTTCAGTCAATCCTGTTGGCGTCAAATAAACTTCCTCGTCAGTATAATCACTCATTTTAGGTTTTTCTCTTGTTTTTAACCTAAGGTTTTAACAATATGACGTGAAAAGAAAATGGCGCGCATAAAGCAAATTAAAAAAAAAGTACACCAAGAAGGTTCCGAGTTTGAGTTTTAAACAAATTAAAAAAGGTTGTATGATAAAGGCACCATGGAGGTAGAAGTAAATAGGTATAATAATGTTTTGAATTCACGATGTTCTAATTCAATTTACTTTATCCTTTAGCGAATAAAAACGGCTTTTGCACTCAGGTATTTACTTTATCCTCGAGCGAATAAAAACAGCTTTTGCACTCGGATATCGAAGAGCAAAAATAAAATTTCCGAGATGGGAGGATAAAAAAAATATTTTGGTGTATAAGTTAACAGGAAAGCTGGCCATCCGTCTGCCCGTCTGAGCTTTGAGTCTGTATCTTTTGAACTGTAATATGTAGCCGGCTGATATTTTTTACAGATTATGTGCTTTTTTACAAATTGTTATTTTTATGATATTTTGTTTTGTTCTATCGTTAAAACGGTAATACACACACATTACAATTAAGTATTTACTTTTTCTTTGGGATCCTTAGTGCGAGTACAAAACTTAGCCAGTTTTTAGGGTTCCGTTGTCAAAATAAAAACCTTTATAATTATAGTTTTGTCATGTCCATCTGTACGTCTATATGTTTTACTTCAACATTATTACAGCTATAAAGTTGAAATATGTATATTTACACAATATTCTAACCTCCTTAAACATATGTATTAAAATATATTAGAAAGTATAGTATCTTACGTACATGTGAAGTGGGGGTGAATTAGTTTTATTCGCGTACCCCAATTTTATTATTAAGTTAATTCACATTTGATAAATCAATGGCATCATCTCACTTGATGGAAAGTAAAGATGATTCCAAAGATTGAAGCGTGCTTATCAAGATTCCCCAACGCAATGTGGAACTGACTATCTTATTTTCTGTGTCAACACCAAAAGTCAATGTTAATTAACTTTTGGTGGCAACTTTTAGATAAGATTGTTAGAGCTAGACAGGCTTACACTTAAAAAATGATATACCACCAACCAAGTCGAGTCTTACAAAGTAACACCCTGCCGGGAATCGAAGCCACAATCTACTGTTGTGAAGCGAATGGACTAACCATTACGCCACGGAGGGAGGCAGTGTATGACGTCTGGTGTGTCCTTGAATAGTAAACTATACTGGGATTACGAAAAACATTTCAGATACAATAAAATAAATAAAATCAGTTTATTCCAGGCAAAATGTCCCATTTTAAAAATTACAAATTAAATAATTAAATTGAATAATGATACGCTTAGGAAATATTAAGTTTTAAATGTATTTGTGTAACAGTTACATGTCGACACCCACTACCGACACCGGCTGAATCGGTACTTGTATTGCAGGCAATCTAACAAGTATTGAATGTAACGGGGCAAATAATGAATTTTAAAGAAAAATTATCATGGCTAAGTAGCTGTTTCAAATCAAGTTAAGATCACCTTGTTTAAAGCTTTTTGTCAATCTTTTTACACGAGTAGCCTGTGGGTAACGTATACGCAGAAGACCTACAGCGCCTTACGAGTCCAGTACAATAATGCCTTCAGGATGCTGTTGAGACTGCCGCGATTCTGCAGCGCGTCCGGCATAATTGCGGATGCGCGAATCGACGGTTTTCCCGCAATAATGAGGAAAAAAGTGGTTTCATTGATGTCTAGAGTGCACTGGAGTACCAACAGTATTCTGAGGGTGATCGGGGATAAGTACGAGTGCCCAATCATTAGGCACTGGAACTCACTACATGTGACCTGACATTTTGTACTGACATTGAAATATTGTTTGACATAATATTATTTAATTGGAATATTATTGTAGTTTGACTGCTTGACATTATTATAATTTATATTTTTGACATTTCTGTTGATATTAACTTAGTTTTATATGATGTCTGTTACTAACACAATATTATGGATTGACTATCTGAAATAAATAATTTGAATTTGAATTTGAATTAAGTCACAGATTAGATAATATTTACTACGTAAAGTCACACAAGAGATACTAGTTACTTGTAAAATAGGGTTTTTTAGTTTAGGAGTAATAGTCGACGAACTAAGGATGTGCAGTTGCATTTTTAAAAAGTATGTAATAAATAAACTACCCCGTGCAGTAGGTAGATCTTATTAAGACTTAGTTCTTCACTTAGTTTTATAAAAATAGAGCTATTTTTGAAAAAAAGTAACAAACAACCTGAATTTGTACATTATTCCAATTTTTTTTGGAATAACGAACTACTGCGTGCTGTAGGCCATAAACTTGTAAAGTTATTGTAACGAACCGAGTCTCATCAAAATCTTTGAGCCATTGAAAAAATGATTTTGTACTATGGTGGCAACCCTTAAAATCAAGACAGGGTTAATTTAAAAAACCAGCCAAGTGCGAGTCAAACTCCTGCACTAAGGGTTCCGTACCAAAAAAACAAATTTTCATCTACAGCACCATCTATATATGCAGGTAAAAGGGAACTAATTGCTGTTGTCGTATTCCTACGTATATTAACTACCTATGTAGAAGATACAACTAGATCCTGAACTTCCCATACTAAGTTGGCTGATCAGCTGATCGAGTTAGTATGGGAGTGACAATTTTTTTCTGCTATTTGACTATGGATTCAATGGGGAAAGTTGTTCAGTTTCATGGGAAGAATCACCAGTTAAAATAGTTTCAGCTAATTTTGTTACACCTTATATATTCAAAATAAATACATCAAATAATGATTTTTTGCTTTTTTTTAATTTTAGTGTCACAAGATATTTTAAAGTTAATAATAGTACTTTACACACCTATTTGCACTAACATTACTATTATACGATGTTGCTCTACGTGTTGACCCTTAAGTATAGTTAAATAAAAAGAAATATGAAATACAATGTTGTTCCGTATTTACTTTCATTTTCCACAAGTGATATCCATGGCCCAAAAATCTCACATTGTCCTTTAGTTGCGTAAATATAAATGAAATCAAACTTTTATATTCAAATTAGCTTTTAACTTTACCGAACAACCAAACTATCCAAAAGGATAATCCTTTCATTTAATAATATCGGAGGAGGACACAAACAACTCTTAAAAGTAGAGTATAAAGGCCTCCCACTCGGTGGACTGACAACCTAGTGAAGTTCGGCCAATGTCAATTGCGACCCAACTGCGACCTTGATCTAAGTCCATTTTATCGGAGTTCATTTACTCTTTTCAAGTATCAAATTATCACGAACGAATGTTATGTTTTTAATGAATAATAACTCGACTTGGGTATTTCGTAATCCACTAAGTTCAACGAACTCTCATCTTGAAACATTATCTACGCGTAGGTATCACGAAATGTTTACATTACTTAATAAGCCTTTATCAACTGCGACCGAAATGCGTCCTTGATCTAAGTTCACTTAATCTCAGTTCATTTACTGTCAACTATCACATTATTAAGAATGTTATGTCTCCAATAAGATAAGCAGATAACTGTAATTAAGTAAGTCCACGCATGTTTAAAAAAATATACCTACAACATAATGGTTAGACGGGTTCTAGCAAGGATCTCTCCCTTGTGTGAAATTGAATGACACATATATTTTTTCCAATCAAAAACGCGGATGTTTAGGCATTTGTATGTTATTTGTATGATGACGTACTTCGGCACAGCAATTTCGTGTTTTCAAAAAAAAAATTGTACAGCCACGCTTCGCATACTTTTTCGCGAAGCCTTCACCGTCCGTCGTGGTCGGGCACACACAAGTCAACACTTACATATAGCAAAGGATAAAACTAGGTATATTAGACTTGACGAAAAATTTACAATTAATTTGGGTTTGTATGGGAGGTACATTACCTAGATTTTTTCTACTATAATGAAGTACTCAGTGGAGTAGGCCTTGTTAAGTCCTAATTATTCACAAAGTTGCATTTAAATCGTTAGAGCGATTTTTGAGAAAAAGCAACAATCTGAATTTGTATGGAGGTAGCTATTATTAATATTTATTTCCTATTTTTCTTAGTACAATAGACTACCGCGTACTATTGGCCATATACAGTTACTAGTTGATGCCGACGGGTTCTCCCGCGCAGATACCGGTTTTCGCCATGCCGGTATTTCCAAAATTCTTTCTTAGCGGATGCCTACGTCATACTTGCTATCTGAATGCCAAATTTTAACACGATCCGTTCAGTGGTTAGAGATTTGCGTTAATACATCAGTCAGTGAGTCAGTCAGTCGGCCAGTCAGTCAGTCTGGCCTTTCCTTTTATAAAGGGTGTCCCAGCAAGAACTTGAAATTTAAATCGCTTGCCATTTTCGCCTGTCAATTGTTGAGTCAGCTTTATTTTGTGTTTGTTGAATGAAAACATAGACATTTACTAAAATAGTGCGTTACAGCTCCAAACCAAGTTGTTAGGTGTTGTCGTCTCATGTTGTGGTGACTACATTTGGCCGCCAGTAAGATGCGACTTAACTTATTAAGACTATTTTCTCTTGGGTTTTTAAGTTTGTGAGACAACTGAGGAACTCAAAGAAGAAATTACACGTCAAATTCATCAAATTCAAATGCACTGCAAAACGTCAAAGAGTGCATACCTGCCAACAGAACAACGGTGGCCATATGACCGTTCTTTTGTTTCTTGTGTTTACACAATACATTTCATTAAGTCATTATTATCATTATTGTCATTATTGTTATTTAACATTTATGTCATCACTATCTCCATACGTACATATTATGTTATACGTAAAAAAATGTAACCAAAATATTGAATAAGTAATTTTTTTAAAGTTTTTATACTTCAAGTTCTTACTGAGACACCATTTGTTTATAGGGAATTAAAGATGCAGAAAGTTTCCCAATGACATAGTAAAAAGAAAGAATAGTAGGTTATCTTCATGCAATGGTATATCGCGCGGTTTGTATAAGTGCGCGTCAGTAGGCACGCATACACACTACAATTATAAATGTTATTTGTTAATATCTGTCACGTCGCAAATCCTAAAGTTATTTGTTAATATCTGTCACGTCGCAATTCCTCAAGTTATTTGTTAATATCTGTCACGTCGCAATTCCCAAAGTTATTTGTTAAAATCTGTCACGTCGCAATTCCCAAAGTTATTTGTTAATATCTGTCACGTCGCAATTCTCAAAGTTATTTGTTAATATCTGTCACCTCGCAATTCCCAAAGTTGTTTGTTAATATCTGTCACGTCGCAATTCCTAAAGTTATTTGTTAATATCTGTCACGTCGCAATTCCTAAAGTTATTTGTTAATATCTGTCACGTCGCAATTCCTAAAGTTATTTTTTAATATCTGTCACGTCGCGGTTCCTAAAGTTATTTGTTAATATCTGTCACGTCGCAATTCCCAAAGTTATTTGTTAATATCTGTCACGTCGCAATTCCTAAAGTTATTTGTTAATATCTGTCACGTCGCAATTCCTAAAGTTATTTGTTAATATCTGTCACGTCGCAATTCCTAAAGTTATTTGTTAATATCTGTCACGTCGCAATTCCCAAAGTTATTTGTTAATATCTGTCACGTCGCAATTCTCAAAGTTATTTGTTAATATCTGTCACGTCGCAATTCCTAAAGTTATTTGTTAATATCTGTCACGTCGCGATTCCTAAAGTTATTTTTTAATATCTGTCACGTCGCAATTCCCAAAGTTATTTGTTTATATCTGTCACGTCGCAATTCCTAAAGTTATTTGTTAATATCTGTCACGTCGCAATTCCTAAAGTTATTTGTTAATATCTGTCACGTCGCAATTCCTAAAGTTATTTGTTAATATCTGTCACGTCGCAAATCTCAAAGTTATTTGTTAATATCTGTCACGTCGCAATTTCTAAAGTTATTTGTTAATATCTGTCACGTCGCGATTCCCAAAGTTATTTTTTAATATCTGTCACGTCGCAATTCCTAAAGTTATTTGTTAATATCTATCACGTCGCAAATCTCAAAGTTATTTGTTAATATCTGTCACGTCGCAAATCTCAAAGTTATTTGTTAATATCTGTCACGTCGCAATTCCTAAAGTTATTTGTTAATATCTGTCACGTCGCGATTCCCAAAGTTATTTGTTAATATCTGTCACGTCGCAATTCCTAAAGTAATTTGTTAATATCTATCACGTCGCAAATCTCAAAGTTATTTGTTAATATCTGTCACGTCGCAATTCCGCGTTATATGTAACATATTTTACCTGAGTGCGTCAGAACAAAACATTTCCGAAGCGTGCCTAGCCGAGCAGTTAACGAGTATAGCCCACAATCCGAATCACCTGGGTGCATGCAACCCCACTAGTGGGGTCTAGAGACATGTTTTTTTTTTCCATGTTTGGTTTTTTTAAACTTATTATTTGCACAAGCTCAAAAAGGATGGTAATGTCTTTTGCGTGTATGTATGTATTGAATTTTGGAGTGCGAGGTTTAATTACATTCGTCATGATCCCATGACTGACATAATATAGGATAGGAAACATAATATGTTTTATTTTTATTTTTTTAATTTTATTAGAAGAACACAAACGGTAATGTACGTTGATATTTAAGGGGTTAAATATAAATATATGTTTCCCGATTGCCCAAAACAGAAGGGTAATGTTTACATGCAGCCGGGTTTAAAGTGTAAAACTAATTGATTAAGTTTTTTATTTTGAAAATAGTTCCCGGTGTCACCATGGTTCCTGGCTCCAGTAGCGGTCACGGTAACAGCGGGGCGTGGATTGCGAAGAAGTGAAGCGTTTGTATGAAAACTCCACCATAAATGTTCGTCTCCAGGACCACAATTCTAAACCTATCCGGCTGCAGCGAGGGGTGAAACAGGGAGACATATCTCATATCTTAGAAACCGTTCACCCTTGAAGATGTTTTTAAGCTTTTAGATTGCGGTGGACTCGGCGTTAATATTCGATTTGCTGACGATATCGTGGTCATAGCTGAGACTATGGATGACTTAGGTACAGTGCTCGATAGCCGCAGTGTAGCATCTCAACAAGTGGGTGTTAGAATTGAGACGGACAAGAAATAAAAAAAAGGTGTTCGTGTCAGCGCTGACGCGCGACAGGACTTTTCTCATAAAAAAAATTGTTTTGCCCTCCAGCCTCGCAGGGCGCGCTACGAGTTTCGTACTACGCGGAATTCGGCATAAAGGCCTAGCAGGGAGCGCTTCTGCGCTTCTGCGCTTCTGGTCGGGTCTGAGACCGTGGAACACTTAGGCACAATGCTCGATGGCCTCGGTAGAACCTCTCAACAAGTGGGTTGCACCCTCCGTAACAACCATAAAAACTATATCCAGTGAGCGAAGCCAAACTATAGCTAAGAACCATTCAGGTGACTCCCGTAAATCGGTTAAGCCATTTAGTAAGAGAAGAGTTACGAACACACGCACACCAAAATCTATTTAAACTAAAAAAAAGAAAGGTCATTTACCCACACATTAAACACGAAAACTCGAATACTTAATATTCAATACGTTATGACCTATGAAGCTGAAATTTGTCAGTTACGTAGTACTTAAGGTAGTCGATTAATAAAAAGAGTAGCTCCGTAAGCGGATATTGTAATTAAATGTTTTATTAAGTTACTTTCTTGTTTGTCTGTCTGTCTGTCTATCTTGGAACTCAAATTTCGAGCATCCGGCTGAAACTTTCAGGGTAGCTCACAACTCGATGACAATGCATTGTAAACTTTCTCCTTTGTCTGTATGTCTGTCTGCCGTTCCGGGTGGATTCTTGCAACGGATTTTTAAAATACTTTCTGTTATCCGATCATGCTAAAATTTAACACACAGCCTTAGTTCTGATGACATTACATTGTTGTATCTTCAATTTGTCCGTCTTCCTGTCTGTCTGTCGTTCCGGGTGGAACCTAGAAGAAGAAAATATTAAATATACATTAAAAATAATCAAAAAACCACGTTTTTATTAATTTGCCGTGGGTCTTGATGACCCAAGAAGAGAAACATACACACAATAAAACACACACCACCGCCACATACAACATACACAACCATCACATACATGCTTACAGGTGAACTTGAGAAACGTGGGGCGCATGACATGAAAGCTTAGGTTTTAATATCTTGAAAGATGCGCCCCACGCTTTTCGAGTTCACCTGTAAGCATTTATGTGGTGGTGTTTGTTGTATGTGTGTATGTCCTCTTGGGTCATCAAGACACCCGGAGGCACATACAAACGTTGTTTCTAATTGACTTTTAGAGTTACGTACCGAAAGGGTAAAAACGGGACCCTATTACTAAGCCTCCGCTGTTGTCCGTCCATCTATCACCAGGCTGTATTTCATGAACCGTGATAGCTAGACAGCTGAAAATTTAACAGATGATGTATTAGGAAAATTGAAAGTCTCCATACAAAAAACGTGTTTTTTTTAAACGTGAAGAAACTAGCGCCATCTATAATGATGGTTTTTAAAACATGAAACTAGCGCCATCTAGTTTGATGGTACGGATCCAATGTGTGCGGTTCTGACTCTCACTTACCGGTTTTTAATCTACATTCATCATATCAACTCATATATACGTCCCCACCGAGGGGCTCGAACTTACCCTGAAATAGGACGGTCGGGCCTTAGTCGACCACGCGGGCCCAGTGCGGGTTGGTCGACTTCACACACAACCTTCGAGTTTCTTCGCAGGCGCGTGCAGGTTTCCTCACGATGTTTTCCTTCACCGTAAGAGCGTCGGATAAACATACATATAAAATCGAAATTCGAAAATACATTGGTACGTGGCAGGATTCGAACCACGACCTCCCGGGCAGGCGGCGGCCCTAGCCGTTACCCCACCGACGCTCTTTTTTTTTTAAATCTACATTGTTATTTTTTAAATTTAAGCTTGTTTATAAGTTATTATCTCATCCTTTATTAAAGTGTTTTTCAGGTCTAAAGTGCAAGTTATGAAGTCGTGGACGATAACAAAAATTATAACTTCGAAAAAACTTATTTTTTGTTTTTAGTAAGATTATAATTATTTATTTAATGAACAGTTGGAAAAGTACTTTACCAAAGACCAATTACTTACCTACCTATAGACGAGGCTTTTTATGGTTTCAAGTCTAAGGTTTAACTCACGTTTCGCCATTTCTGTTTGTCTGTCCGTCAGTACGTCACAGCCGTTTTAATTAGAATTAAAAAAAAAACTGAAATTTAGTACGGTTATACAGAACATTTGTAATAAAGTCTCTAAAAAAAGTTTTAAGGGTGTCGTACCTCAAAAGGTAAAAACGTTATCATTATAGGGTCACTCGTGTGTCTGTCTATCTGTCTGTCACTGCCAATTTGCTCGGAAACTATAGGACCAATTGAGTTATAACTCGCTACACATATGTAAGTCGGTGACCCAAAGACAAAGGTATTTTTTTATTCACAATTTTATAACTTAAAAAAATGAATTTTTAACATGGGGGTAAAGAAGAAAATTAAAAAAAAGTTATCCAAAACTTTTGGTGTGACAAATCAAATGTAGGACTTGTTGTGAGTATTTCAAACATTTTTTTTTTTGAAATTTTAAAATAAATAGTTTATAATTAATGTAAAAGAACAATTACCATGGCTTTATGTGTAGGCTTTTAATAGTCGATCAACTTTAGTTATGCTGTTGGATTTGTAAAAGATTATTCCATAATTCCATACTAACTGAAAAAACTTACTTTATTTTTTTTTACACATTTTTTTTAAAGACTATGAAACCCTACTGTGCGCGTTGCCCGACACACACTTAGCCAGTTTTTTCCCACGTAAACTAATAATTTGGCCGCCTCATCAATAACCTGTCCACTTCAGTAATTGGTCCGAAGAGGAGCTAGTGGGGGGTTACTTTCTAGTGAGGTTAGCTAAATTCGGAATTTCGAGGAATTTACCTCACACAAGGCCTTGGTACTGTACATGTGTACATGTGTACACGTGTACAGCTCAGATAATTGGAAACGCTAATCACGTTAAAAACCGATTTCCAATGCAACAACTTGGTACAATTTTGTATTATTGTTTTATGAATTTACTTAAAAAAGTACTACACCGATTTTATTAAAATTTATATAGAACCAACCTGGTAGCATAACCTATCTAATGAAAAAAATATCATGAAATTCGGTTAACAAACTGCGAAGCTATCGCGTAACAAACTCATATTTGGAAGTCAGTTGAAAATTTGAAATTTTAAGGCATGGCTAAAATTATTATCAGTCATTATGTTATAGCATCCACAAAGATCACTTAGAAAAACATGTTATTAAAACACACATATATATAAGGCACAGCTACATTCAAGATTCTAGAACTTTTGTTACCAGTGTTCTTCAAATTCTACCATCCTTACTATATTATATAATATTATAAATGTGAAAATGTGTTTGTTTGTTTGTTACCTTTTCACGCTTCAACGCCTTGACCAATCTTTATTAAATTTGGCATGCAGGTAGCCTGTGTCACGGGGAAGGACATAGGCTACTTTTTATCCCCGGAAAATAGCATAATCTAATGCAGTTTCTGAGGGAACTAAAAAAATACTCGATTGTTGTGATTTTTTTGCACAGAGATGGTTAAGTAGGTGGGAAACGACATAATTTACTAATCACCCTTAAAAACAGTCATGAAAAAGCTAGAAAGTTTGTATGGATGTATTTTTATTACTCTTTCACGTAAAAACTACTGGCTGAAATTTAGTAGGTAGACAGATTAGGACCTGGATTAACACACATGCTACTTATTACCACGCTCGCGAGCCGCTTGCGGCTCGCGCACTGCGCACACTCGAAAAGTCATAGAAACGTGGTCTATGCGGGTGAAGCCGCGGAAAACAGCTAGTAAATAATATTGACTTTACCTTACGCAACGTAGGTACTAAGTTGTTTTGGTTTGTACTCGTAAGCACGAGTATCTGTGAGTGCGGGATTATTGGCCGGATGAACTTTGTAAACACGTCGCAATGTTACGCAACGAAGGACAAAGTGCATTAAACTAATTGTTTGATAAAACGCCAGTTCAGTTACACTGGAGGTAATATAAAGGGAGCTTTTCGCCAATTCTCCAGTATTTCGGTAACAATGAAGACTGCCATACAAGTTTTGCTTGTGTTCTTTGCTTGCGAGACCCTCGGGTTTCTGATTAAAGTTCGGGAACCTTCCGATGTCATAGCACCCACCAAAATTGGTGAGTAGCGTAACATGTTTTTTTTTTTTTTAACTTGCCTGCTAACTTAGTAATGTATGAGGTGTTCTCAAAATATCTACTGCCGCTGCAAGGGGTACTTCCACTTGCTGAACTGAATAAACTTCCCCAAGGAATAAGTGGTCAATTCGCAAAAAAATCTATCATCTCTAATCATCAAATTTTTAGATTCAATTTTTTTTAATGTTTATTGTTTCCTTGGGGAAAGTTGTTCAGTTTTTTTTAATCCACAATTGGTAAGCCCTTGGCATCATCTCTCCTGATGGTAAGTGACTATGATGCCGAAGGTGGCAGCGGGCTTACCAATCTTATCTTCAAGCCGAAACACATCAAAGATAAGATGTAAATGTGTAGCTCTTCCACCAACCAAACTGAGTCTTACAAAGTTAGACTGCGCCGGGAATCGACCCCCGACTTCGTAATATGAAGCTAATGGACCAACCATTTCGCCACGGAGGCGGTTAATTTTGTTGTTAGGTTGGTTTTAAAAGTATAAACACAAGCTACAGCGGCTGCATAGGACATCATGAGAGCACTGTTTAAGATATAACGACCTATCTCTGGTGTTTATTTTACACTCGTATCTGACTATCATGCTTAAAATATAAAATTTGATATTATTGATATGGCTGATCTCTGACATACACTTACGTTATCGCAACTACTTGTGTTAATCAACTTGAAAATATTTTATTCTTCTTATCAGGGGCGGGGGGGTGGACTCACCTACAAAGAATGATCCTGCAGCTACTTGATAACGTTTGCGAAGACAGTACGGATCCAATGATAATGAGGAATGCTGGAGAATTCACTCTTGATTCTTCAAATGTAGATTACTGGGTAAGTAGTGAGCATTCTTTAATATTGGGTTCTAGGTAAAAATACATCATTTTTACCGACTTCAAAAAATGATTAGTTTCTCAATTCGACGGATTTTTTTTTATTTATACATACTAGCTTTTGCCTGCGGCTTCGCCCGCGTGTTCAACGTTTTTATGACTGTCTTAGAGGGTGCGCGGTGCGTGGACGTGAAGCTTTCTCCAGATCCCTCGGGAACTATGTCAGGATATACTTATTAGTAAATCATGTCATTTCCCACCCCCTCAATCATGTCTGTGCAAAAAATCACACAATCCGAACGATTGCGATGTTATGAAATACCAAAAAAGAGTATATTTTCAGTTCCCCAGGAACTGCATCGGGCTATGCTATTTTCACGGGATAAAAAGTAGACTATGTCCTTTCTTGTAACACCGGCTACCTGTTTGCCAAATTTCATTAAGATTGGTCAAGGCGTTGAAGCGTGAAAAGGTAACAAACAAACAAACATAATTGCACATTTATAATATTATAGTAAGGATTATGTTCCCCGATTAATCGAAGACGCCTGGGATCGATTTGGAAATTATTATTTTTTTAATTCCATTTTACCAAGTCAGGATCAGATGATGGGATTCCAGGGAAATCGAGGGTTACCCTCAAATTTTAAAGGCATGTATTACGTGTTTCACATATTTTCTAAAGCTATTAAAGTGTTAGAAATCATTTCATGTTGAATCACCAGCTCGCTGATTAAAGGTACAACTCCTTAACGGTTAGGAGTTAGAGGATAATTCTGTAAATACATAGACATACATAGGTGTCATCATTACAGCTCATATACGTCCCCACCGAGGGGCTCGAGCCTACCCTGTATCAGGGCGATTAGGCCTTAGTCGACCACGCGGGCCCAGTGCGGGTTGGTCGACTTCACACACAACCTTCGAGTTCCTTCGCAGGCGTGTGCAGGTTTCCTCACGATGTTTTCCTTCACCGTTAAAGCAATCGGTAAGTATGTACGTAAGTTTTTGAAAAACTCATTGGTACATTGGCCGTCCAGATTTGAACCCGGTACCTCTGGTTAGATGGACCGAGTCGTTACCGGTTGAGCCACCGACGCTTTTTTAGCCACCGACGCTTTTTTAAGGTATAGACCGCTTAATTTTAGTGGTAGTGGCCAGTGCACATAGCTCGTATAACAGATGGCCGTTGGGTTAGTAAAGTTCTCAAGTGGCGACTGCGCACCGGAAAACGTAGCGTACGTAGGCCACCTACACGTTGGAACGACGACCTGGTGAAAGTCGCGAAAAGCCGCTGGATGCGGGCAGTGCAGGACTGGTCATCGATGAAATCCTTGGAGGAGGCTTTTGTCCAGCAGTCTTTCGTCCTATAATATGATGTATAGACCGATAGTTGTAATCTTTCAGGTTATTCAGGTGAAGTGATTATGGAAGGTTGGTCTCCATAACTTTAAATTTTCATGCTGCTGAGATGATAATGGAAACAACAGGACTATGTTTTGGTTATTGAAACACATCTATCTATAATATAATAAAACTGTAACGGGGCCGAGTCTGTACATAAAATATTTTTGGAAAATCTATAATATAATAAAACTGTAACGGGGCCGAGTCTGTACATAAAATATTTTTGGAAAATCTATAATATAATAAAACTGTAACGGGGCCGAGTCTGTACTTAAAATATTTTTGGAAAATCTATAATCTATAATATAATAAAACTGTAACGGGGCCGAGTCTGTACATAAAATATTTTTGGAAAATAATAACTGTGGTGGACATTACTAACAATACAGAGGCCAAAACAGCAACTTTTGGAATTTTTGTCTGTCTGTCTGTCTGTCTGTCTGTCTGTATGTTCGCGCATCACGCAAAAACTACCGGGCTGATTTTGATGAAATTTTGTATGGTGGTTCCTTATAGCCCGGGTTAACATATAGGATACTTTTTATCCCAGAAAATTCAAGAGTTCCCGTGGGAAAATCAAAAGTATTCATTAATATAATGGCTCACCACGCAAATGTGGCTTGACCTATTGCAATCAAATTTTACACGTTGATACCCTTATCGCGAACTAAAACTGGGACATTGTGAACCCCAAAAAAATTAGGGTTCCTACAGGAATGCAAAAAATTGTATCTTTAGAATGACTCAACGTAACAATATGAAACCTTTACATTGAGATGGGGTGTTTTTGACCATCATTGTTTAATCGGGTATTCTTTATCCCGGAAAACTAAAGAGGTCCCGTGGGAAATTATCTATCGATACTTACAATAATATCAATAGAGTACTTTTTTCTATATATTAGCTACACATAATCATAGTAGCAGAATGTCAATAGATGGCACTGCAGGGATAATAAAACGCGCTTAAGTTGTATTAAAACATTAAAATATTAGTTCATACTTTTGAGTGATCATACTTTTGATGTTTATGTATTTTTCAGCATACGCTACTTTAAACTCTGGAACTATGGTACGATAGCGATGTGTTTCATAGACGAACAGAGAGGTATTTTTTTACAGATTCCAATCGTGTAAAAAAGTAAAAACACATAAATCGAGTTTAGCATCTTTTAACAGGAGGCACAGCTGACGGCGACTATTTGCGTGTGGCAGTTGCTCTCCGCCTGCAATATCAATATCTGTGAACCTCATCAATGTATGTGCGGGTCCACGGCGGAGGCAATTGGCCATCACTCACTGAGTTGCAGTCGTGTTTGTGAAGATTCCCACGTCACCAATTCCTTAATGACCTCACTCGGAGGGCACTGGTCTCGGCCAGATGGAATTGATTCCATACAGAATGGAATATTCCATCTTTGATGCAGCCGCCGGCCGGGCTTTAGTCGATCTGATGGCAAAAGGCCGGAGGGTTTAAACAGGTGCTATGGCAGAGAGGAACGCGTCTGCTTTCGGAAACCACTTTTTCTGCGTCAGTCCTCACCCGTACGGTACTGCTGCTCAATTTGCGGTGAGAAAGAAGCATAATAAGTACTCGGTCTTGGAGGCAAATTACTGCTTTGTGCCGCTGGTCTGTGAGACAACCGGCTGCTGAACCCTTAGAGGCCTTTGCCTTCACAAAGGAGATTAGCCTTCGCCTTCGAGAGAGGAGATGTGACGTGAGGTCCTACCTGCTGCTAAGGTTGTCTATTGCCATCCAGCGCGGCAACGAGAAGTGCGTCTTAGGCTCCTTTGGAGCTGATACGACTCGAGGATTTGACCCAAATTAATATTGTTAGGAAATTTTATTACTAGATCGATACCTATAATGATTTGAATTAGTTTTTTGATAATATAGGTATATGTGTTATTTCATATCAGTTTATATACGTCCCCACCAAGGGGCTCGACCTGCCCTGAGTTAGGGCGATCAGGCCTTCGACGATCACGCGGGCCCATTGCGGGTTGATTGACTTCACACATAAGCTTCGAATTTCTTCGCAGGCGTGTGCAGGTTTCCTCACGATGTTTTTCTCACCGTAAGAGCGTCGTCGGATAAACGTAAAAACCAGTATGAAATCGATATTCGTATAGATATTGGTAAGTGGCAGGATTCGAACCACGGCCTTCCGGACAGGAGGTAGTGGCCCTAACCGTTTTGCCACCGACGCTCTATATTTTATTTAAGATTTAGAAATCCTTACTTAATATTATAAATTTGAAAATGTGTTTGTTTGTTTGTTACCTATTCACACTTCAACACCTCTTCCAATCTAAATGAAATTTGGCATGCAGATAGCCTGTATCACTGGGAATGAAATAGTCAACCTTTTATCTGTGGAAATTATCATAGCCCGATGCAGTTTCTGAGGAAACTAAAACAATACTCTTTGTTTGTTTTATTTAAAATCGTAACGAAAAAATGGACTGGTGTGATTTTTAGCACAGAGATGAGGTGGAAAATGATATAATTTACTAATAAGTATATCCTGACATAGTTCCCGAGGGATCTGGGGACAACTGTATTCTACGCTCGCGCACGTCGGAGGCGTCGCAACGGAGCAACGGATTAAAGTGATTTTTTGTATAGAATTTGTTGAGGGGGTGGGAAGTGACAAAGACTGCTAATCCGAATAGCCCGATCCATGTCCACGCTTGCGAGCTGATTGCGGCTGGCGCACCACTCACCCTCAAAAAGAGTCATAAAAGCTATGTCCACGTGGGCGAAGCCGCGGGCAAAAGCTAGTGCATTATAATTTGACATTATCCTGTTGGCGAGTGGCGAGTGGGTGGTTGGGTTAACCGCTACTAGACCTACCTACGGACATCAAAAATATTAAAGGCCCATAATTTGTTTCGCATCTACTTTGGATTTCGTTATTATTGGTTAGTTTTGTTTTACAAATAAAACAAGATTTTATAATTATGAGTGAATTTATTTTTGAAGTCGGTTTTTAGTTTCTTTTGAGAGGGTGACGTTCTTACTTATGGATCTGAACAATGTTGCTGAAATCGCTAAAAACGAACTTCCCATACAAAGTTCGGGAATCAGCTGATCATTGGTTTGAGAATTGTATTTTTTTGCGATTTCAGCGGAGTTATAGAACTAAAGTTTATCAGTTTCACAGTAGCATCCCCCTGAAATGTTCTGTTTATCTAGCGATCTAGCGTACTGTACTTGTACAAGTACGGTCGCCTGCATGACAGTACCTATATGACCCTACGCTTTAAAATTAGGAACAAGGGAACAGCTTTATAGTCACAGTGTTACACCGACGTGCGGCTGACTGTAATATTATTCAAGAAAGTGTTTTATTTAAAAGTAATTAGTGACCGACTGAAATATTAGTGCGTGATCGAATCAGAAATGAGGAGATCCGTAGGAGAACCAAAGTAACCGACATAGCTCTCAGAATTGCTAAACTTTAGTGGCAGTGGGCGGGGCACATAGCTCGTTGGGGTAGTAAAGTTCTTGAGTGGCGAACGCGGGGGGGACCGCTGAGTTGGCGAAGGTCGCGGGAAGCCGCTGGATGCGGGTAGCGCAGAACCGGTCGTCGTGGAAATCCTTGGGGGAGGCCCATGTCCAGCAGTGGACGTCCTTCGAGCTGATATGATGATGAATTAGTAAGAAAGTAATTATTGATTTCGTATTCAATTTCAGAAACCTGAAGTTGTAGACAACCTGCGAACCCTCCAAACCGACAAAGGGTTGTTACCTAAAGGCAAAATATTCACTGAATACAACAGCGCTCACCTTAACGAATTGAAAGTACTGTACGAAGTCTTGTATTACGCCAAAGACTTCAGTACTTTTTTCAAAGCAGCTGCTTGGGCCCGTCAGAACGCGAACTGTGGATTATTCTTCGACGCCGTGTATTTGGCGATCTTGTCCAGGAGGGATACCGAAGTTTTGTCAGTGCCAGCTCCGTGCGAGATACTGCCAAACTATTTCGTCACAAAGGATATAATCATCAAAGCTTCCACTATACTTGGCGGAGAGCAGATAACACCGTCAGATACTGTTCATGTCGTTGGAAACTCATACGTGTTGGACGCGAATTATACAGCCGACATTTACGAGAACAATGACGAGTCCAAACTGGCTTACTTCCATGAAGATGTTGGTCTCAATTCTTACTATTTCTTGCAAAAGATCAAAGGAGCTCCGTGGTTCAATGATTTTCCGGAGGTGATTGATAGATATGGCGAAAACTTGTATCTAATGATGAAACAGCTGGCGATCAGGTACGACCTCGAAAGGTACTCGAGTGGCTTACCAGAAACAGAGGGGATTGACTGGAACTCCTTCGTGGCTACTCCTTATGATCCGATGCTCGTATATTCGAATGGTAATGAATTTGGCCAAAGAACTACTGTTGTTGGTGCGTTTGAGGCGGCCAGTCTAGAAGTGTTGCAGAGTGCTGAAAGTAATATTGGTACTGCTGTTAGCAACATGGTAAGTACTACATTTTTGATACTAAGAGTATCTTTAAAAATAAATTCATTGTATTCCGTGCCCAAACCGTGCCTACTCCAACGGCGTCAGTCTTTATCTCAACTGTATCTCTTGACATAGGTCGCCGATTAAAATCTTCATAGAAAATGTGCTATAATGGCGGATATCTGAACAATTTTAACCACCTCCGTAGCTCAGAGGCAAAGTTCACTGGCTTTACACAGGAGGTCGCGGGTTCGATTCCCGGCGGGTTCAATTGTAAGACTCGGTTTGGTTGGTGGTAGAGCATTTTCTAAGCCCGCCTGGCTAGCTACCACCATCTTATCTAAGTCTTGCCGCCAAATATCAATGTTGATATCATTGGTGTGTTCCGGCATGAAGATAAGATAACCAGTTTCCCATTGCGTTGGGGAATCTTGGTAAGCCCGCTTCCATCTTCGGCAACATCGTCACTTACCACCAGGTGAGATGTTGTCAAGGGTTTACAAATTGTAAATAAAAAAAAACAATAAAAATGACACAAATTACATAAAATTTCTAATATATTTGTTTTCGCTCTATCGTAAAAAAGGTTAGACAGAATGAAAATGTATTCATTACTTTTCCGTTAACTGTGGATTCTACTCATACTTATGAAACTCAACTTCATCATATTAGCCGAAAGACGTCCACTGCTGGACAAAGGCCTCCCCTAAGGATTTCCACGACGACCGGTCCTGCGCTGACTGCATTCAGCTGCTTCACGCGACCTTCACAAGGTCGTCGATCCACCGTGTGCGAGGCCTTTTACGCTACGTCTACAGATGGCCGTTGGGGTAGTGAAGTTCTCGAGTGGCGACCGCACACCGGAAACTCAACAAATTTTCATAAAAACCAAATAAAATTGTACTGTCCATACTAATTTGGTAATAAATGCGATTAATTTGTATAGAGAGACCATTTTTTTTCACATGACACAAGCTTCAAACTTAGTGTGATTATAGAACAAACTCTATAGTACAAGATCAAATATAAAAAAACTAAAAGTATGAGTCGGACTCTTGCTGTGGATCCCGAACTGAAAAAAAAAAAATTTTTTTTCAACTGTCGGTCTCGCCTTTTATGTAGAAATGAATGTCATTGTTGTACTCGTGGAGTTTTAGGGTTCCGCCTATGGGTGTGGTGGTGCGGAACCTTTGGTGCGCAAGTGTGACTCAAAC